>JAVXUO010002765.1:0-402500 GCA_033065855.1 Escallonia rubra
GCTATATCCGTCTTTACGTTGTAATCTTAATTTTTAAATTCATACTCTAAGTCGAAAAACACCTATTCACCCCCCTCTAGGTGTATTTAGGGACCTACAAGTGGTATCAGAGCCTTGTGCTCTGAAATTCTTCTGTGACTTAATCGTCAAGAGCTAAAGATCGTGTCATGGAAGAAGGATCAGCAACCACCAGGCCACCATTGCTGAAAAACGACAACTACAGATACTGGAAAAATCGAATGAGGAACTTTCTGAGGCAGGATATTCACGTATGGTATGTTGTTGAAAATGGTCCTATAATTCCTATGAAGGATGGACCGGATGGAAGCAAGATTCCGAAAGGAATTCTTGAAATGGATAATCATGAGGCCCAGCTCTTCTCCATGGATGATAAAGCCAAGAACATTATCAGCTGTGGCCTCGACATAAATGAGTACAATCGAGTCTCAGCTTGTGAGACTGCAAGAGAAATGTGGAGATTGTTGGAGGTTACTCATGAAGGAACAAATCAGGTAAAAGAGACCAAAATCAACATGTTGGTCCAGCAATACGAGGCCTTCAAGATGAAGGAGCACGAGTCCATAAATGAGATGTACTCCAGATTCACTCTCATTATCAATGGGCTGAGACTTTTGGGTAAAACTTACCCAGAAAATGAAGTGGTCCGAAAAGTTCTCAGATCTCTCCCAAAAAGATGGGAAGCTAAACTCACAGCCATTCAAGAGGCGAAGGACTTGAATGTACTGAAGCTTGAAGAATTGGTGGGTTCTTTAATGACTCATGAAATTACTATGAAAATTCATGATGAAGAAGAAACCACTTCCAAAAAGAAGAACTTAGCTCTTAAAGCTGAGACTTCTCATGAGCCAACGGAAAGCAACGACGATTCTGATCCTGAAATGGCTCTCATCACTCGGAAGTTCAAGAAGTTTCTCGCAAACAAGAGAGATGGAATGTTCAGGAGAAATCCAACAAACCAATCACATCAAAGAAACAATAGTGATTGGAATGTAAGGGAAAATTCTGACGCCTGCTACGAATGTGGCAGAACTGGACATATAAAGAAATACTGTCCACAACTCAGGAACAAGACCGCCAACAGCAACAGTCAAGACTTCAAGGAGAAGAAGTTCAAATCAAGAAAAGCACTGCTGACTTGGGATGACTCTGATGAAAGCGATAAGGAAGGAAGCGAGGATGAGGACGTAGCTCAACTCTGCTTCATGGCAAACGATGATGATCCCAAGGTAACCCCGGAAAAACATTTTAACGAACTTGAGTCAGCTTTTCTCGAACTCAGTAAAAACTATGAAAAGTTGAAAATTAAAAATGCAGATCTAAAAATTAAGGCTTTTTCTTTGATAAGTACTGTTGAAGAGTTGGAAGGTGAAAAGGAAGAGTTGCAAGAAAAAATTAAATTTTATATTTCTGAAAATGTTTCTTTAGAAAATAATCTAAATGCTTTTAAGAAAGAAAATTTTCTTGAGCCTTCTAAAATCCAATTTCTCAGAGAAATCAAAGTTCCAGTTGAAAATGAATCTTTAAGATCTCAACTGGAGGATATGACTACACAAAAAATAAATTTAGAAAAGGAGATTGAAGACCTAAATTTTACTCTTTCAAAATTTACCCAAGGAAGAGAGAATTTGGATATTCTTTTGGGAAAACAAAGATGTGTCTTTGAGAAAAGTGGAATTGGTTATGATCCTTCAAAGAAGCAAAAGGATTACAAAAATTTCTTTAACAAAAGTTTAGTTTCCTGCTTACCATTCACTCTCTGTACGGTCTGTAACAAAAAGGGACATTTACTTAAAAATTGTCCTCTTAATCTTATTAAAAATCAGTCATCTCTTTCTTTTACTAAGAACAAAATGAAACATGTATGGGTGCCAAAATCTTCTTTATCTAATCTTCCAGGACCCAAGAAAGTGTGGGTACCTAAAGAAACGAAACCAGAATCTGTTGTAGGTATACTTGAAAGTAAGGGTAGACTGCAACAAATGGATTCTCGACAGCGGTTGTTCAAGACATATGACAGGTGATCGTTCTCTTTTTTCGCACATCACCCCGAGAAATGGCGGGCTTGTTACTTTTGGAGACAACTCAAATGGTAAGATTATCGGTAAAGGTAAAATTGGCACCGGTTCCATTTCTATTGACAACGTATCCTTAGTTGACGGTTTAAAGTTTAATTTGATAAGTATCAGTCAACTAATCGATAGTGATCATAAAGTTCAGTTTGAAGGCGAAAAATGTCTTATCAGTCATGCCTCGGATGGGAGTACGCTGATCGGTAAAAGAGATGGTAACATATATACTCTATCTTTTGATGCATCTGACCATTCTCGTGAAGTATGTCTTTCTATTCAACACAATGATATTTGGTTGTGGCATCGTAGATTAGGTCATGTTCACATGGATCTAATCAAGAAACTTCTCTCGAAAGACCTTGTCAGAGGCTTACCAAAGATAAAATTTGTGATGCCTGTCAATATGGTAAACAGTCAAAAACCTCTTTTCAAGCCAAAAATGTTGTTTCCACCTCTCGTCCTCTTCAACTCCTTCATTTAGATCTTTTTGGCCCTACTAGAAATGCTAGCCTAGGTGGAAAATTTTATGCCTTCGTCATTGTTGACGATTTTTCAAGATACACCTGGGTTCTTTTTCTTACTCGTAAAGATGAAGCGTTTGAAAAATTTTTCAGTCTTGTTAAGCAGCTTCAAAATGAGAAGGAGTTGAAGCTTGTCAACATTCGAAGTGATCATGGCGGTGAATTTAAAAAATATTTTATCCCTTTTTGTATTTAAAATGGCATTTCACATGAGTTTTCTGCCCCTCGGACACCCCAACAAAATGGAGTTGTTGAGAGAAAGAATCGTACTCTTCAAGAAATGGCCAGAACCATGCTTCAGGAAAACTCTCTGCCAAAATATTTTTGGGCAGAAGCCGTCAGCACTTCCTATTACGTGTTGAACAGAGTACTCATCAGACCAATTCTTGATAAAACTCCCTACGAACTGTTCTCAAATCGAAAACCAAAAATCGATTATTTCAGGATTTTCGATTGCAAATGCTTTATTTTGAACAATCGTGAGAATTTAGGAAAGTTTGATGCTAAGTCTGACGAGGGAATATTTCTTGGTTACTCATTAAAGAGTAGAGCATATAGAATTTATAACCGTAAGTCTATGTCCATTGAAGAATCTATGCATGTAGTATTTGAAGAATCTAATGTTGAAAAATCAAGTAAGATTGCAGGTGATGACGATGAAGAACTCTCTATGGATTTGAACAACAAACTTAACGTCTCCTCAACTGAGGGGGAGTGTTCAACTTCTTCTCACAACAATAATGATGAGACTCTGCCCCTTCCAAAAAGTTTGAGATATTCTTCTAGTCATCCATTAGAACAAGTTATAGGCAATGTGGAACGCGGAGTTACAACTCGGTCTACGGTAAATCTCTTCTGTGAGGATTTTGCTTTTCTTTCTCAAATAGAGCCTAAAAACATTTCTGAGGCTCTAAATGATTCTGAGTGGATTCTTGTCATGCAAGATGAATTGAATCAATTTGAGCGAAGCGAAGTTTGGACACTAGTTCCGGCTCCTGTTCAACAAAAGGTCATTGGAACAAAGTGGGTTTTTCGTAACAAACTTGATGAAGATGGCCATATTGTTCGTAACAAAGCTAGACTAGTTGCTCAAGGATACAATCAAGTTGAAGGGGTTGATTTTGATGAAACCTTTGCCCCTGTTGCACGACTTGAAGCTATCCGAATTCTTTTGGCATTTTCATGTCATTTGAACTTCAAACTTTTTCAAATGGACGTGAAAAGTGCTTTCTTGAATGGGGTAATACAGGAGGAAGTTTTTGTTAAACAACCTCCCGGTTTTGAAAATGAAAAATACCCCAATCATGTCTTTAAACTGAAAAAGGCTTTGTACGGTCTTAAACAAGCTCCTCGAGCTTGGTACGATCGTCTCAGCAGCTTCCTCATTGATCATGGATTCTCTCGTGGCAAAGTCGATACTACACTTTTTACAAAAACTCGTAGTTCCCATATTTTAATAGTTCAAATATATGTTGATGACATTATTTTTGGTGCCACTAACAATGATCTCTGTCAAGAATTTGCCGAGAATATGCGCAGGGAATTTGAGATGAGCATGATGGGTGAACTTACTTTTTTTCTTGGACTTCAAATCAAGCAGTCCAAAGAAGGAATTTTTATCAATCAGTCTAAGTACACTCGAGAACTTTTGAAAAGGTTTGGCTTGGAAAATGCTAAACCTAGAGGTGCTCCTATTTCTCCCAGCGTCAATCTTATCAAAGATGAAAATGGTAAAGATGTAGATAGTAAACTTTTTCGTGGTATGATTGGCAGTTTACTTTATCTTACTGCATCTAGACCTGACATCATGTTTAGTGTTTGCATCTGTGCCCGTTTTCAAGCTTGCCCCAAAGAATCTCATTTATCTGCAATTAAACGCATTTTTAAATATCTCTCTGGTACTCTTAACTTAGGTCTCTGGTATCCTCGTAATTCTTCAATAGATCTAGTAGGTTTTTCTGATTCTGATTATGCGGGATGTCTTGTTGATCGTAAGAGTACTAGTGGCACCTGTCAGTTTCTCGGAGATGCTTTAGTTTCATGGCACAGTAAGAAACAGACATCTGTGCCCCTATCTACTGCTGAAGCGGAATATGTTACAGCTGGAAGCTGTTGTGCCCAAGTTTTATGGATGCGTCAAACTTTACAAGATTTTGGTGTCTCTTTAGATCTTATTCCTATTATGTACGACAGTAGCAGTGCTATCGATATTAGTAAAAATCCTGTCCAACACTCACGCACTAAGCACATAGATATTCGTCATCACTTTCTCCACGACAATGTTCAAAATGGGTTAATTGAACTTAAGAAAGTTGGCTCTGAAGATCAGCTCGCCGATATCTTTACAAAACCTTTAGCTGAATCTTCCTTCTGTTCTCTTCGTCGTCGTTTGGGTATGTGCGATCTTAGTTAATTTTTACTCTGATTTTAGTTGTCTCAAAGTCCTCTTTCAGTCGACTAAAGTCTCTTTCAGTCGACTAAAAGTCATCTTTCAGTCGACTAAAAGTTCATTTTCAGTCGACTCAAAGTCTCCTTTCAGTCGACTAAAAGTCCAGTTTCAGTCGACTCAAAGTCCCCTTTCAGTCGACTAAAAGTCCAGTTTCAGTCGACTCAAACCCTTTCAGTCAACTAAAATGACCACTTTCAGTCGACTCAAACCCTTCCAGTCGACTAAAAGTCTACTTTCAGTCGACTCAAACTT
This sequence comes from Escallonia rubra, assembly GCA_033065855.1. Classification (NCBI taxonomy): domain Eukaryota; kingdom Viridiplantae; phylum Streptophyta; class Magnoliopsida; order Escalloniales; family Escalloniaceae; genus Escallonia; species Escallonia rubra. The sequence continues at coordinate 5,313 of JAVXUO010002765.1, forward strand.
GTTTGCCTATTTATATGCCACCTTTTTCACTTTCACTTTTTACTGTTTCCCTTTTTCACTGTTTCTTTCACCTTTGTTTCTTTTCTTCTCTCTCTTATCCACCTGTCACTCCAAGGACCCACATGGCCTCAAACTCACGACCTGTAAGTCGTCGTCGTCTTATTATTCAATCTGACGACGAAATCGATGGGTCTCCGACCACCTGTCCTCGCACCCGTCAAACATCCACCGCTGCTTCGCGACGTTCGTCCTCTGCAACCGTCCATCAGTCATCCGCACCATCCACTTCAGGTACTGTAGTTCCTCCTCCTCCTCCTCCACATGCTGCCTCTTCTTCGTCTGCCTCTCCACCAACTTGCCCACCCCCTACCTGCCCATACACTTCCTCTTCCGAAATCCTTCACATTCCCCATTTCTTTTCAACTCCCGACGACCAACTTACATACTATACACTTTTTGTCAATCAGGAAGTCATCCTCGGTCGCCCAAGTGATGTCAATCTCATGACTCAACTTGGTGTTACCGCTCTGTTTGAGCGCATGGGCTGTCTCTCCCTTCTCTCTCCCCCCTCCACCTATTATCCTTCTCTGGTGCGCATGTTCTACTCAAATTTGCACTTTAACGCTCAACCCCCTACCTTTCTGACCTCGTATGTAAATGGGGTCCACATTCATCTTGATGCCACCACATTGGCCCACATTTTCGATTTTGTCAATGAATCTTCTACTCTTGTTTTTACTGCGAACACTTGGTGTACAACCAGTTCCTTTACACCACTCCAACAGACCCAAACACTTTTAGGGGACCCGTCTATAACTCAACCCCGTAAACCTAATTTAGGTGACATGTCCCCTCTTTATCGCGTTCTCCACCTTATTCTTTGTTACAATCTCTCGGCCCGCTTTGGCTCCTATGCTACATTTTCCTATTTAGACATCATTCTTCTCACTCATTTCATTCGGGGTTCCCCGTTAAACATTGCCGGCATTATCATGCTCGTCATGAATGCCCATAAAAACAAATCTTCTGCTAACCTTCCCTTCGGCCTTCTGCTCACTCGAGTCTTTGAACATTTTCATGTTCCCTTGCCTACTTCTAACTCGGAACGTATTCCTCTTCCGAGTCATCATGTGCTCGATGAAACCTCTCTTCGTCGAGCCGGCTTCGCCATCCGCTCCGATCTCACCTCAAACACTATCCTTCTTGAACGCCCTTCCCAGTCTGTCCCAGCTTCCATTTCTGTTCCCTTCCCTGCTCCTGAAATTCCCTCAGCCCCCCCTTCTGTTTCCATCCCACCTTTTTCACCACCTCCTCCTCCTTCTCCTCAGTTCATACCCCCTGCTCCTACTGACCCTTCCACCTCAGTTCCTCCTCACTCTGCTGATCCCTTCTTCACTAGTCCTCTCAACGACTTCTCAAATTTAAATTTTGATGAATTTCTCTCTTCTGATCACCCCGACCTCTCTGACACTCTTTCTCGAATCTCTACCTCGATTCAGCTCATTCTTGAATCCCAAACCACCCTTGCTGCCTCCATGGCCAATAACCATACTATTCGTCTTCAAGAGCTTGCTGCTCTTCAGTAGTCGGTTCAACATTCTTCCGCTCAGCTTCTTTCAAACCAAATCGATTTTCACAACCTCCTCAATGACCTTACTGCCAACCTCACCTCTCTCCCTCTAAATCAAACCCCCATTCTTGAAAGTCTGACACGGATGCAGCATGACCTTCACTGCCAGCAAGAGGCTGCTATTTAGGATCATCGTCGCCAGGCTTATCTCACGACGAGCATTCTGACCGAACAGAACCGCTATTTGGCTCATCAGACTTTCGATCAAGCTCATGGTTTTCGGGTGACTCGTCCAGATATCTTTCCTTCGCGACATACTGGCAACGAAGGGGAAGAATGGTTCTTCAACCCGCATCTTCCTTACAATCCTCCGCCGCCGCGCTCTCCTCGCGTCGTTGAAGTAGTTAAAGTTCCCACCACAAATCCGCCGCCTACTGCTACCTCTCCTCCGCACCGTACTCGTCGGTCTGCTCCGCCGCCTGCTGATCCCTCTTCCTCTGCACAAGGTTCTCGCCGCCGTCGGCCTTAGATTTTCTTTATCTATTTTTTTGTTGCTCCGGATGCCCCCACTTTTTGCTTTGACAAAGGGGGAGAACATGTATTAATCCATCTTTCTTATGCATCTGTATTAACTCTTTCGATTATTTAAAGATGCTCTTTCTATTGTTCTCTTATGTGAATGTTAACTGATTAAGGGGGAGTATGTCTTTTAATATTGTCATCATCAAAAAGGGGGAGATTGTTGACTTGTTGATTTTGATGATTTCAGACTTATATTATCTAACATTAATCTGACAATATTATTAAGTTAAAACATTTCAGGTTCTATCTTAATCAAACAAAGACATAATCTTGACATGGATGACAGAGACTTTGCACGACCTTGACATGGATGACAAAGACTTTGGACTCAAGCTTTGGACTACAGAGAAAGATTCAAGATCTTAAAGTATAGCTTTTCTTGTTTTGTTTTTTCTTTAAAAAGCCTTTCTTAAAGGATCTGACAGAAAATTCTAGTAAAGAACGAAGCCAAGTGTTTTAGTCGAAGTCAAGTTTTTGAGTCGAAACCAAAACTTTTTAGTCGAAGCTAAATCTTTCAGTCGAAGCTAAGACTTTTAGTCGAAGCTGTGACTTTCAGTCGAAGTCAAGTGTTTCAGTCGAGTTCAAGTGTTTCAGTCGAAGGCAAGACTTTCAGTCGAAGGCAAGACTTTCAGTCGAAGGCAAGACTTTCAGTCGAAGCCAAGACTTTCAGTCGAAGCCAAGACATTTTAGTCGAAGCCAAAATGTTTTAGTCGAAGTCAAGTCTTTTAGTCGAAGCAACACATTTCAGTCGAAGGCAAGACTTTTAGTCGAAAGCAAGACTTTTAGTCGAAGCTAAGACTTTCAGTCGAAGCCAAAATGTTTTAGTCGAAGCCTTCTTGTTTGGTTTTTCTACCTAACAGTCCTCTATTTCCTTCCTGTATAAATAGAGAATCTGTTGGAGCATTTATTACCTTTTTCTCTCGCCCAAATTTTTACTCTGAAAAACTCTCTCATCTCAATCTCTTATTATTATCAATTATCTTTTGAGTGAGTTTACCTTAGAGAAAGTTCTGTGTAAGCTTCTTGGTTTTGTTCTTGAAAGAATATAGATCTTCCCACCTAAGAAGGCTTAGCTTTACAACTTTCATTGTACTATCTGCTCAAGAAGGAGCCTGTTAATTGTATTCAAATTGTAATCTCTTTTCATTTGTAATCTGTTGGAAACCTTGGAAGGGTTTCGGATATTGTACTGAGGTTTGAGCTAGCACCCGAAGCTAGTTGGTTTAGTGAAAGGCTCGAGTAGGTCTCCCTTGTGTGGAGTGCTCGAGGACTGGACGTAGGCTGGTGGGGCCGAACCAGTATAAATCTCTGTGTTAATCTTGTTACTGCTATATCCGTCTTTACGTTGTAATCTTAATTTTTAAATTCATACTCTAAGTCGAAAAACACCTATTCACCCCCCTCTAGGTGTATTGAGGGACCTACACCAAGTGAGAGTAGTACATTGTTGGCGATGAAGGGGGTTGTGCCCAGTAGGCCCGCCAAGGAGTTGAGGATATAGTTATGCAGCTAGGTGGTCGACGGGGCATTCACTGTGTCTTGGAATCATCCGTCAACGGGTGAGAGTCCCATGGTGCCATCACCTTATGTTCATACTTTGAATATGGAGGTTTCCCCTATGATGTCGAAGAGGTAACCGCCAGCCCTGCTAGTCGAGAAACTGGATATGCAGTGGTCGCCTGTGGTGTTCAAGGTGCACAATGCGATGCCGATTGGGAGAGACTTCTGGTGTGACGATATTGTGGAGAGCCTAACCCGGTCAGAGACATTGCGGGCATTGGGGTTGCTGTTGACGATAGAGGTGACCGTACGAGGAGTGGAGTTGACTAGGGATACGAGTCGTCTGACATTATTGCTGGCTTGATGGAGCTCCCCAACGCACAACTTCTTCGCCAAGTTCGGAGGGATATGGCCGACACTGCTAGACGTCATGATATTGATGGGGTTGCCCATGCAGAGGATGTTCATGCACTACGACTGACTACTGACAAGCACAATATCGAATAAACACATGCTGAGCCAAATCTTCTGTTGTGCTGCTTAAAAAGATGCAGAGTATTCTGGTCGAGACAAAGAAGAAACAAGAAGGGCACCTATGGCAAATGAATCAGACATTTCTTCGGCATTGCGGTAGCGCGCTCGGGGGCGAAGCTAGTTGTGTCTGTAGAGTTTGACATGGGTCCTTATTACAAGGATAAGAGATACGAGTTGGTGGTGCTCCTCGCCATGTTTCTGTATAGGTAAGTGCCCTACTGTCTTAAATTATGTGTTGCTCATATGTGTTGAATTTTTTTTCTATGTCTTGCCATGCGTAGTATGCCAATCATGTACTATAGAAATTTTTGCAATTCGAGAAGCCGCTTTAGCTATACTGTCATGCGCTGCACCTTATGTTGTTGTATAAGATATGCCTTGATAGATGCTATCTTTCTACACTTATAGGTTTATTTTTGAGGGGACACCTGAGGATGGCATAGCTTCGAGGATGTTCCCGTTGGTTATCCGGATAGCAAGGGTCAGGCAGTGTGGTTTGGCCCTGATATATTTGGGCACTACATATTCACGGTTGGATTAGTTTTCCAGTGAAGTCAAGAGGTTGTATGGACGGTAATAGATATTAACTTATGTGGACTGGATGTTCACTTGGACTACCGACCGGCGTGGTATTCCCATGTGCATCCTTCTTTCATGATGGAAACTGTGACACGGCGAGGCAGGGCAGTGCGTTAGGTGGCCATTTGGTATAGTGGTGAGCGGGTGTTTACTTGGGCGGGCAGTAAGAAGCCCGGGTGTGAGTTAGCTAGCGTGCTGGACGAGTGCTTGTTGCGCCTATATGTGGACATGCATTTGTTGTACGGGACCCCCCTGTGGTTGCTTATGGAGAACATTAGGTTACAATTGGCTAGGAGGGATGTGATGACTTAGGGGCATGTGTCTGTGCTGGTAGCCTACTTCCCAGGGTGGCTCCCCTTACTGACTGATGACGGTAGGAAGCCGGCGACGACGAGATGTTACGTGGCGAGGTACATCCCAGACCACCTATCATTAGCTTTGGCTATGACCTAGAGCCCCCATGTGGTTATGATAGACTGTGGAGTGTGGAGACGGCCTTCCAATACATTATACTTGATAGAGTACGAGAATGGTCGATGCCGACAGAGGATTGGATGAGGCCTTGTATGTCGTTAACCGAGGTGGTGACAGTTGAGTATGCTAGGTGGTGGGAGTAACTGAGGGCTGCCTGGGCACATTGGCAATCCTAGCCGCTATCCAAAAGAAACATGGTTGACGTGTATTCCGATGATGGAGGGCTGACCTTGATTTTAGCACAGAGTACGAGGCAGTCGAGGATGTCTGCGCTGATATTGGGGGTTCTGGTGCCAGTTCAGAGAGGGATGTTGAAAAGGACAATGGCCGAAGAACCCGCAAGAGATAGTAGATGAGTCATGCTGATGTTAGAACTTCTTTCTTGTCTCTTTTTTTGTATAGTTGATATTGTATCTAGCTATGCCAATATGATCTAATGTCGCTTTTTATTTGCTTGGCAGGAATCCGATGATAGAGACAATGATAAGCACGATAAGTCGGGCCCCGAGGCCGAGGATATCGATGCAGTGATGTTGAGCTGGCCGAGGCATCAGAGCAACCAACGGGTTATATTGTAGATCAGGACAGTCGACTGAGCTCGCCACATAGCCACCCCAGAGCTGACAACGCTCTTAAGGAGGAGGCAGTGGGGGCTTCACACGACGGCCAAGTGGGTGATTCTGAGATGTTCGAGGCCGGGGGTGACTGGTGGACCGAGGTATAAACAGATGCTCTGACAAAGAGGCGTAATGAGCCGGCGGATACACATGCAGTGATTATAGGGCCGATGTCGTATCCTAAGGTTCCCACTATATCATTTGTGGAGCTTCCCCAGGACACACTATCAAGATCAGGGGTTGACGCCGGTGTTACTCTCTTGCAATGAATTTTAGTACTGTCGGCATGAGAGCTGCAATGGCACTCCCTGGTCCGCTCTCAAAGGATGGTGGGGTTTTAACAATCAGTGATGCTAGTGGGGGATCCTCAGTTGGGCAACACGACGAGGCACTGTGGGAGGGCATTGGATTGCCCTGCTGAGATGGTGCATCAACTGAGGATGGTTAGGGTGAGATACTCGTTGACCTTTGAGTGGCCTACAACCATGAAGGACGCAATCCTTTTGAGGATGATGTAATATGCATTTATTGAATGGCTAGTGACTCCTGCCAACGTGCCAACATCAGACTGGACTCCGAAGTTTATATTGCCATTTCTTGAAAAGCTTGCGCCATTTGTGACTCTCGACTTCTAAGCGAAGTGGTTGGCAGACTATGTGAGGTTGAGGAGCTGGGGCGCTAAGGTGGTGGCAGGGTTGGCCCTTGTGAGTGTTCAGGAGACCATAATGAAGAGGCATCAAAAGGTACTAGACAGGCAGAGGACGGAGATATATAGGAAGCTGGCAATGGTGGATAGGCAGCTGGCAGAATTATAGAGACGACATGCAGAGGTGGAAAGGCAGCTAACCGAGTGGGATGCCAGATGGTCTGATCTGCAAACACATCGACACATATTTGAGGCTTAAAGTTTCGACCCTATTGCAGTGCTTCTTGTTGCCCTTCCTAGATAGTTTGTACTTTATTTTTCCATGTAGGCAGAAAGCCCAGTAATGGCTTGCAAAATTTTGAGTTGTATTCAACTTGATTTTATTTGATATTTATGTTGCATGCTTGCTTTGCACTTCTTGGTCTCTTATGTTTATGTTTCACTTTACTTGAATGAATTGCAAGTTTAAGTAGTCTCAAACAGTCGTCCATCCCACCCTAAATATGACACTTAATCGACAAAGGTTGAGATAAAATTGTACAATCATTCATTAGAGTTGATGCAAAAAGATCTTTCATTAATAGTATTGAGGCAAAATGTCATTATACACGATAAATGACAACTTGCGATCAACAACAAAATTAACAAGTATACAAGTAGATGGTCATGTACAAAATAGTTTATGCGAGTGTTCTAAGCTTGGTAAGGTGGATGACAACCCGCAACTGGCTATGAGTAATACTTATTCAAGTATCACCCGTTGATAAAGGCCATGATTTGCCCGTCATTGGGGTTGAGAAGGAGGTAAGAGCCGTTTCTCTCGCTCCATGCACTTGGAAAAGACCTTCCCAATTCGGGGTTAACTTAGGGGTTGACATGTTGGCGCGTACATGTTCGGCGGCTTAGAACGAGGTCGCCTTTAATAAATGACCATGGTCTGACTGACTTCCCATAAGCCTTGGTGAGCTGCTCGTGATACTTCTTTATTCAGCGTAAGGCATTGGCTCTCCTCTCATCAAGACCCTCAAGGGCTTCAAGTCTGGTTTCTTTCTCCCCGAGGCCGCTACACAAAGTGAGCCTGGCAGAGGCAACTATGATCTCGCCCGGTACCACGCACTTATCTCCGTAGGTGAAGGAGAAGGGCATGGTCTTCTCTCTGTGGGTCTGGAAGTCCTGTAAGCTCAAAGTGCCATACTTAGCTAGTTGGACCACGACCTGCTCTCGTCATGGACCATCCACAACAGAACGCGTAATTTTGTTTGAGGTTTTGACCTGACCGTTGCCCTAGGGGTAGTAAGGAGTTGATATGGCATGATTGATGTGGTACCCTTCCATGAGAGCATTAACCTCCATGTTGATGAATGGCTTGCCATTGTTTGAGACGATGCACCGTGAATTGCCCAAAGCGAGAGATGATGTGGTCATGAAGGATGTCGGCGATGACTCCTCCCATAGCTCTCATGAGACGTATGGCTTCGACCTACTTTGTGAAGAATTCGGCGGCGACCATGATCCATATTTGACCTCTGGGCGGCGGGTGGATAGGGCCAAAAGGTCAAGAGCCCAAGAATGGAATGGCCAAAGGGCCAAGATCATACGGAGGTCGGAAGTTGGCGTGTGCATGTTGTTGGCATGCCTTTTACAAGGCTCGCAGTGCCTGACATGTGAGATGGAGTCAGACTCCATGGTGGCTAGTACTACCCCAACCTCAGCAAATCTGCATACAATTTTTGAGAGCTCTGGTGCTCACCATAATCACCGTTCGCACTTCATTGACCACTTGCACTGCTTGGGCACCTTGCAGGCACTACAAGGTGTGCATAGAATAACCCTTACAAAATAGCTCACCCTCCGTCACAAATTACCTTACTGACTTCCTTTTGATAGACCGGGCCAAACTGCGGTCAGGGGGCAGATCCCGTGAAATAAGCAATGGATGAAGGGTTGGCGCCAGTCACCCTGGACGTCGATTACTAAAGCCTCCACTTTTGATGGCCAAGTTGAAGTTTCTTATTTGCTTCTGCAGGTGCCAAGCATCTGGCTAAGGTACCTTTGGGATGCCGTCTATACACAACATTTCCTAACATCAGAAATCTGTAAGGGTGGAGGCATAAGCAAAAGATAGTGTCTTAAGTTGGTCGACGATCGGCTGCCTCCAATTGTCTAAGGTGGATCTTAAGTTGGTCGACGATCGACGATCGCATATCTATTGTAGATCTTGTTGTGATGTTCATACTGCACATGGCCAAGTCTTCCTTCCAAGTGATGAACCAAGGCACAACAAGATGCCAAGGCTGGCTCCTTAACTGTAAACTCTACATCGGCTTATTTTACGATCAAGTTGGAATCCCTCTTGACACATAATGACTTAGCCTCCATGTTGATGGTCAGTATGAGAACAATGACGAGTGCCTCGTACACGACTTTGTTGTTAGACACCGGTAAGGTAAGTTTCAAGGATAGGGATGTGGTAACACCGTCCGGGCTTCGAAGAACTATGTCGGTGCCCCTCTGCCTGAAGGTTACTCTGTTGGGACCTTTGCTAGTGGCCGAGCCATCGAGCTCGAGTGTCCGTAGTTCATCAATGTCTGTGGTAAATACTATTTCATCCCTAGGAAATTGGTCTGAGGTCGACTCATAGTGTTGGCGTGGAAAGAAGGCCAGAAGATCAGCAAGAGCTTGGCATCGGAGAGCTGTGAGATTCTTGATGGCAAACCAAATTCGACAAGGAGAAGCAACTAACGGGTAAGACACCCAAACAAGGTTGGCTGAGTGAGCATGTATCGGAGTGAATCAACCTTGTTGACGAGTGTGATCTGATATGCCAAGAATTAATATTTGAATTTTTGGGAGCCGTACACCAAGGCTAGGCAGTGCTTCTCGAGCTCGGAGTAATTGGCTTTGGGTACCCCTGATTGTCCGGCTGAGGTAATAAGCAGGACGCCCCACCCCGTCCACCTCCTGGCCAAGTAAAGGCCCCATGGACCTGGGAGTGGAGGTCAAGTAGAGTAGAAGTGGTTTACCCCATCGAGGAACTATCATAGTCTTGGGTATCATGAGGACAGACTTGATCTGGTCGAAGTCTTGCTGCTGGGATGCAACCCAACTCTAAGGGGCATTCTTACGTGCTAGAAAGCTCTTCAACTGCTTAGTGTTCTTCAGAGGAAGCAACTCATGTATAGATACTGATTTGGACGGTTCGATGTCAATGCCCTATCGACAAACTAGAAAGCTGGAGAATTTTCTGGATGACACCCCAAAGGCACACTTTAACGGGTTCATCTACATGTTGTACTATCAGTATCGATCAAAGACCGCCCAGAGGTCGCCGAGGTGGTCACTCTCCTTTTTGGACTTGATGATGAGATCATCAACATAGTCTTCCACTGTCTGGTGTATCATGTCGTGCAAGATGGCTGTCATGGCTTTTTGATAACTAGCACCAGCATTTTTTAGTCTGAAGGGCATGATCTTCCAACAAATGTTGCCCATGGGGGTTCAAAAGGCGGTCTTTGCAGAGTCATTGGGGTTCATGCAGATTTGGTTATAGCCAGCAAAACCATCCATGAAAGATAAGGTTTGGTGCCCGACGGCAGCTTCCGTAAGCATGTCAATGTTGGGCAGGGGAAACTTGTCCTTAAGTCATGCTTTGTTCAAATCTTGAAAGTTAATGTAAATGTGGACTTGGCCATTTTCTTTTGTACAAGAACAACATTGGCCAACCAGATGGTATGAGTGATAGGTTCGATGAAGTCGGCTTGTAGAAGGCGTTCAATCTCATGCTTGATCTTCAACTCAAGCTCGGGGAGGAAGGTTCGCAAATGCTGTTTGACATGGATGGACTCAGTAGCTATGTTAAGGTGATGCATGACAAGAGTAGGGTTCAACTCGGGCATTTCATTATAGCTCCAAGCAAGAATATCATGATAGTCGCGCAGAAGGGCAACTAATTCATCTCTTTGTCCCGGGGCGAGTCTAGTGCCAGTGTAGGTCATCTGGGTTTCTCTACCAAGTTGGCCAGGTTAACTTCTTTGAGGTCTTCAACCTAAGGCGAGAGCCATCCTCATAATAGGGTGGGGCTACACTCGGAGTGAGCTCGGGGTCAGACGGACAGTGCTCGACAACATCATTCAGTTTCCTCAGGCGGGTTATGGTCATGGGGGTCAGATAATGGACCATTTGAAGCCTCTGCGCACCGTCATAATTGGTGGATCACCTTGCCATTTTTGATAATAAACTAGAAGGCTGGCATGGGTTTCTGTTTCTTGCACTTAAAAGACAGGGCAGGGAGATGGCCTTTGGAGCAAGCGGTGTAGCTGAGGTTGATGCCTTCGCCGTGCCAATTTTCTTGGTTTTAGACTTGGGCTTATTTCCACAAAGTTCTTCCCAGTCCGACAGTTAGGTTAAATGGATGTGAGTAGAGTTCTCACCATCCTCGGTGAGCTTGGTGAAGAAAGGCCTCGACAAAGTAAGATTCGGCACATTCAACTAGAGCCCTAGTGGCAGGGATACTTACGGCTCTCTAGCTTACCGAAGGACCGGCCACAAGCTTCACACGCTAATGGTAAGTTGAAGGAACAAATCTGTCAACGTGAATCAAAGGTCAGTCGAGGAGAAGGTGGAATGTGGGTTATATGTCGATCAAATGGAATGTAGTGTCATGGCAGATAGAGTCGGTCATTAGATCGACGGTTATGTGACCGAGGGTTGCGTGAGGACATTGTTCAAAGCTTGTGATCTTGATATGTTCATAGATGATCTTCCTCATAGGGATTCCGACCCTCTGTAAGGTGATGAGGGGTATGATGTTGTCTGAGGCACCATAGCCTACTAATGCACGGCAGAAGCTAGTGTAGTTAACAGAATGTTCTAAGAACAAAGGTCGTTGTGATGCTAAACAGGCGACGAGTCTTCTTCAGCGAAGACTAAGGCAATGGGATAGAAATGGTGGAGTTCAGCCTGAGTAGCAAAACATTCGGGCTCGAGGCCGGTTATGACCTCGATCAGGCAATTAGACATGTAAGTTCTTGCCGCGAGTGAAAAACCCATTTTGTCAAAGAAATCTTTGATCTTCGTCATTCGCCCGAAGGCGGGGGATGGATGACTGGTTGATGGTGCCTAGGGTATGACCTGGGGAATATCCTATGTCAAGACTTCGACAATAGGGGTTTAAAATGGCCATGACAGCCATGAAGACCTGGTGTACTTTGTTGTTGTCACCGTGAGGGGGGTAAGGGCGCTCACACACATTATTGTTCTTTCGTAGCTTGAGGTCACCCGAAGTGACTTTCCTTGTAAACACGTCTCTCAGTCCATTAAAATCATTCAAGTAATGCCCAGCAGCCTAGTGATAAGGGTAGTAGTTAGGTTGGGCCTTGTCTGCTTTCGTGGGAGGTGTCCATGCCAACGTACATGAAAGTTGGCATCATGTGCAATCCATTTCTTTAACAGCTCCCTCACAGTCTTGAGGTCACATGGGTATTCCGGGCAAGGCTCCCGTTAACTTCTCTTGTCAAGGCATCAGTTCGCCTCTTGAGATTGACGATTACAGTCATTGTAGTTGTTGTTGCTGTTACTATTGGGCCCAGTCTCAGCTGGGTTCATCGTGGCAAAGAGAGCATTCTATCGATAAGGCTTCCACAGCTTGGCAGGGTCGACTAACTTGTAAGTGTGACAAGATTTCAACTACATATTCTCACAATAAACACGGTACACATCACTCATGTTTTTTATACATATGGGGACCAGTGTCTTTTCCTTGCTAAAATCCATGCACTCAAGGCATTTGAGGTGGAAGCGATGCACGTATTTGTTCAAGTACTCCCTGGGGTTCTTGCAGATGCGAGCAATGTCAACGATGGTGACTCTTTCAGCCTCGTAGTGACGTTTGTCTAAGAAGAGTCGCACCATGACATTCCTTGAAAGTACAGCCCCCTCGGGGATATGGTGGTACCAAGTGTAGGCAAGGCCTGCTAGGGACTTGTAGAATTCCCTAAGTTTTAAAGTGTTACGGGGTCCATATTGCTCTAAGAAGCCTACAAATCTGGTCAAGTGCTCACGGGCATTGCCCTAATGACTGTTAAAGAGCACAAAGGTTAGTTGTTTGTATTTGTGCGGTTAAGGCTTGATAGAGATGTCATTGGCATAGAGGGCATGGCCAGACAGTCGAGTCGAGGAGTCGGGCCCAGACTTCTTCGAGAGACGGTGGATAATAGTTCCAAGTCAGACTTGGTGATGTAGCGAGGAGAGGGCTCCTCAGGGCCTGTATGGATGTGGTAGCTGGCAGCTGGCAGCTGCGAGCCCCTGAACCCCCAGACGGGAAAACTTGGAGTACGGGGGTAAGAGAGGGTTGTCGATATGTAACAAGGGCTGGCAGTAACACCTGTACAGGGCGTGAGTGGTCGGATGAGACATGACCACCACCTGATCAATGGTTTGGTGCTAGTCAGCTAGATAGGGATTGGGCTCCATCTCAATGGAGTCATGTGTTTATGAAAAGCTTTATGCTGGCACAGGACGGGATGGGGCAGCGGCAGGGAGGATCTGCTGCAGCACTTCTCCAAGGTCCATCTGAGGTCTGTGAGGTGGTATCACAGAGGGAGGCATGTCGAATACATGTGGCAAAGATGTCACATGTCATACCGCCAATGGTCTAGATGATCGAGGTGGCAGTGGTTGCGGCACTAACTGGGACTTGGGCAATGTCTAAGGCCGGCTGAGGCCCTGAAGGCTGGATCTAAGAATTAGCTTGTTGAGAGGCTAAGGCTTGTACAAATTTTTGTATCTCCATAATGGCGGCCATGAGGGAAGACTAGGAGTCTTGCAGACTGAGGATGGTATGAGTAAGTTGTTGAACAGCTACATTAACAATAACTTACACGTAAAGGTGCTGTGGTTGTTGGTTGGGCTTAGGGTCGGATGGCACTAGTCTCCTCCTGGTCGTCGAGGTTCATGGACAACAGGGTTTAGGCCTTGGTTGGTTGTCCTGGTAACTCTATGTTATGGAGGGATGATGTGTGTCAGGCAGCAGTAGACTGTAGTATGATGCTCACCTTCCCAGTAGAGTTGCCAAAATGATGCCAAGAAAGTGGGTTCATAGTTTACAGGGAGGTACCACAAAGGATATAGTCCGAGTCAGATGTCAGATGTATAATAGTGGGACAAGGTGAGGTCAAGTAAGGGCAGAGAGCAAGGCTTCCCAGAATGGGCCTGAGGAGTGGCAGTACTGTGAGAGCGAGAGCTAAGGTGAATAGGGCCGACATTGAGGTTTAAGTTAGTGTTCAATCTTATGGTCCGATTTTGTGTCCGTTATGTTTCTCTCTATAGGATTCTGTAGCTCTGATTCTAGAGTGAGAAAGTGATTTTAGTAAATGAAGTTCTGTATCCAAAATGAAGTCCAAAGTCCACTATTTATAGGCAAAAGTATGCATGTGTCATCAGATGACACGTCGCGTCTCCTGAGAGTGACATGCCACCAGGGGGCCCACAAACACCGGTGTTTCTTTGGATTGTCGGTTCCCATATTCACCATGTCTGCCCCACACAGCTTCCTTCTACATGTTTGAAAAGACTGACCACACAACGTCGGCATGATCAGAGAATGCTCTGCCCTAGCCACCAGTCCAAAGCTTTTATTGAGTCCCGTGGGGGGCGTCAAGAGACGTAGAGAACTTGGTAGTGGTAGGGGATGTCCCTACACCCGATTGTCAGGCGGACTAGACGAGATGCCTTCCAAAGACTGGCTCCGGTCTCTAAGTGACCCGAAGGTCATCGTCTTGGGGGCATCGACAATCATCAGTAACGTGAGTGCAACATGATCACAGCTCAGGCGTGTCTAGTGTCATGTAAGCCGCCCCAAGAAGAGATAGTGTCTTTTAGACCGAGCCTATCCCGGTGCAAATGGTCCTCATGCCGGAGCACTACGAGTGGAGCCCCTCGAAATACTACACGCCTCGGAGAGCAGATCGAAGCATGTTCCACTTCCAAGGCGGGGGCGCATGTGTGGGGAATAAATGGACGAATGCTGGGGGGCGCAGTAATGTGCCAAAGAGCCGGGGGGCACAACTGTATTAGTAGCACAATGCATGAGCGCGACTGTTATTATGGCGCCTGGGGGCACATAACATGAGAGCAGCGCACATGCATGGCGACGTCTGTCGTGGAAGTGGGCGTCGTGCCGGGGGCATATGACACTAGAACGGCGCACAGGTACAGCGATGTCTGTCGCAAAATTGGGCGTCGTGCCTGGGGCACGTGACGCTAGAACGATGCACAGGTGCGGAGGGCGACCCCTACTGAGTAAGGCCGACGCTGACCCCTTCTGGGCAAGCTTAGGAGTGCCAAGTTCATTTCGCTAGCAAAAAATAGGGTTTGACGGCCCAAGTGCAACGATGTCGTTTCCATTTAGCCGGGCAAAAATAAGTTTCTTGGCGAAGAAGAAATGTGAAGAAGGAAAAAAAAGAGAGAAAATGCACGTGACTTGAGCGTGCGTCGCTTTGACTATTTTGGGAGCATTGAAAATTGACCGTTGACAATATCGACGTGTCGTGCAAAGTGGGACCCACGGTGGTTCCTTGGGTGCGACCAAAATAGGTTGAGAACACAAGGCAAGCCATCTGTGAACAAGAAATCAGAGCAAAATCAAGGTATTAGCCAAACCATGTACTGTATGTATCAATTAGTGCCTAAAGACAAATGTTTGGTAGGAAATTGGAATAGGCTAATGCCCAAAAAATTATTAGAAAAGCATTTTAGTTACTTATATTGCATATTTGGAAACATATTATGAAATGTTGGGATCATTTTCGCCCCTTGCCTTTCTAGCATGCTAAGTGGTCTTTTCAACCATAAAATTGTCTTAACGCATCTACTGCGTTGTCTGTAGGATGCCTTTAAGTCTAAGTTGGGGAGTGCTCAGGCATTAATGTTTGAGGATGACGTTAAGAAGCTATTGCTTACCCATACTGGAGGTGGACAAGAAGGGACATGCAGTTGGCGTTCGAACTCACAGACCCACCGCCATGATCGAGATTGCGTAGCATATGAGATTCAACTAGACGTAACATTGCCAAACAGAATGTGGCTGAGGATGTCCCCTACCACTGGAAGCAACAACTGAATTCTCTTTTTGTAGAGTTTGGCAGAGGCATGCAGGTTGAGCGACGTCAAGCATAGGTAGATATTCATCTATGTGTGTATGTGTGCATGGAATGGGATTTCAGGGTGGGTTCGATCACGGTGCTAAATGAAAACAAGGAGCTCATTTGAAGAATCAAAATGTGAAGCTTAAGTCATGTATTCCTGTGTACATGAAACCTATGATTCTTCACAATGCCATTATTATATAGAGCTTAGCATGTGTTAGTTAAAGTTATCTTTCATGTAATTATGCAACTATCTAGTGATAGTGGGAATGATGACGTAAATGATGTTTCCAAACATTAGCTTACTTTTATGTTCATGGATGATGGTTATGTTTATGACAGTTTAAGAATTATGTTTGAGTCAGTATTAGTCATGCAAAGATTTGTGGACTAAAAGTTCGTGGAATTTGATGCGTTGATGGATTTGATTATATACAGGTATTTGCAGAAAATGAGATTCAAAAAAATTACCAGATTTTTTTTTTCTTTTTCTGCTTAACAACCATATTCATTTGTCATCTTACGCTTGAAAGCATAAACCTTGGCAAAATGTGCAAAGTTTAGCAGTAGCGAATTTCGTCGTGAAATAGCAATACGGAAGCTTTACTTTTTATGCGATGGAATTTTCCGTCACTAACCACTTATAGAAGTTCTAAAAAACAAATAATGATTTCTATCAATTCAAATTCGCGACATAAAATGGCATTGCTAAACGTGTCCAATCTATCACTGGCTTCTTGGCCTAGTCAATGAGTTTCGACACTAATATCTTAGCAACGTAATCTCACGCGATGGAATGGTGGGACAAAGAATTCCGTCACTAAAAATCAATATATACATTTTTTTTTGTTTCTTTTGTAGTTCAGAAAGGGCTTCTTTAGTGAGGGAGACGGGTGCGACGGATCTTCATGGGCAGCGGCGAAGGAGAGGATTTTCTGAGGTGGCGGTGCGGCTGGTTCTAGTTGGAGAACTTTTGAGTTTAGTGGTAGGATGTGGGGATGGGTTTCGCGGCTGTGTTCTTTAAGTACGGTGGGGGAAGTTGGTCGTTACTGGTCATGCTCGGTGGTAGAGGTATTGGTGGTGATAGTGTTGGTAGGGACTTTTACCTAGTTTATGGTTATAGAATTTTTTTAGTATTTCTTATTCACTCAGTTATCAAGGCTAGTTTGGGTAGTTAGGTATTTTATGGTATACCATTCTAATATTTTGGACCCAAGTCTTAGAAAGAGAACAAACCTTAATGGATGAACTGCAAAATTTTGAACTTCGAAAGGATTAATCTAGCGATACAGAATTTTGACTTATTTATCAAAACTATATATATGTTGTTATACGTATTACTATTATTTGATAAGAACCTTTTTTTTTTGGATTCAAATGACATTTTCAAATTATTTTCATTACATAGGTGTAATAGGATTAAACCTCATGCAGGTTGAGAATAATTAATCCTAATAATAAAGGGAGATCAATTATTTAAGAAAACAAAAATCTTAACCCAAGACCTTATGAAAGGAGAGCTTTGATGCCATGATAAGTTATCACATGCTCTATAAGTCGTTTAAAGTTTGGATCAAACAATATAATTACGCTTAACAAAAACATTTTTTTTAATGATTGAAGACACATTGGACCTTATTATCCTTGGACCTCGCGCATCGCACTTCTCTCTAGTTCATCCATTCACTCCACTCCTCTCTCTTGAGCCCTTTCAGTTGTGTAATACGAACCCAGTCATCTATAGAGTTTTGGGGATTCAACAAGTATGAGTTGCGTAGTCCAACAATTTCAATGTTTTCATTTTACCGCTTTTACCAATCTTCTTTGCTTCCGTGGAATTAAGCCATCGGTGTGCTACTCCCCAACCAACCTCAAAAAGACATCGCCATCGCTGTAGTTATGTATTCTGGAAAGGACATATTTGTGTGTTCTTGGCTCATTGAACCCATTTCGGTCTATACACTAGTTGTAAGATCTTCGTATTGATGCTTACATTTCTTATGACGTACGGGAAAATCTAACGGCATTTGACAGGTAAATAGATTTGCAAAGGATTGTATCATATACATCAAATGTATAGTTCATATTTTATTAGTGTGAGGGCATTAGTCTAAAATGTATTTTGAGTCTTGATCTAGTGATCTATAAATTACACCATTTTCTGTATCTACTTTCTAGCGCTAGATATGTTATACAGGCATCACGGGTGCCACCAACTATGTTGTAAATAAGGCTAGCCTAGTCGTGCATTAAACTTTATCTCTTTTGTGAAAATAATCTACAGTCTTAAAAGAAAGTCGTACACTCACTCCAAAGCATGCTCAGTTTATACTTTAGGTGCACAAAGGTATCAGTTTAATAGTACATGTCATTGCCTGTCGGGCAATGGGTATGGCAGTACAGAGGGTCTTACCGGTGATGCGCCTGTTGGTAGGAGATGGGAGCAGCTCCGTCTTGCCTATTGGTAGCTTGCTGCCAACATATTGTTGTTGTTAAATAATATTCTAAATTTTGCACCAAGCAATAAAGAAGAGAATAAAAAACAATAACAGAAAATGAAGACATACAAGACATAAGGTTTATGTAGTTTGGCGAAAGCCTACTCCACGGTGGTAGCAGCGATTTCACTATGTCTAGCTATGGAGATTACAGATCTTTTTCTCTCTCAACAAACCCTCTCAAAGAATGGTAAACAACATATATATACTTAGAGATAAGTAGCAACTTTATCTAAATAACCAATGTGGCACAAGATGACTTATATACTTATGGTCAAGTCGTAATTTATTCTGAATAACCGATGTAGAACACCCACACATTCCGGATTTTTTATCCAAGACAAATTATCATAAATCTCCATCTTGGCTTGGATAAAACAAGCCACAAATAACCTGAAAATACCATCTGCTACTACCACACCTACCCCCCAAGGTTGCACCTCAATATCCTCTGCCACACTTAGAGCATAAGCAACCATATCCATATATTCATACTTCTGAGGAGGTTAAATTTCTCTTCTCGGTCTGTTTTTGGCAATGCTATACTACTGTTCCTGAGGTTCTTCATTCTCTTCGATAGAATGAAAACTATCTTCCTTATATGTAGGAATTTTAGGCAAAGAATCTGGAGCTCGGACCTCCAGCTCCACCTTCTCCCTGACATTGTGGTCTTTCCTTGCATCAGTCAACTCCTCCTTATTTGAAAGTATCAAAGACTCATCAAATGTCACATCTCTGCTAATTAGGAACCTGGATAACTTAGAATCAGCATAACACAACCGGTATCGTTTTACCCCACTTGCATAGCCTAAGAAAATGCACTTCTTCGCTCTCGGCTCAAGTTTACCATCATTCACATGAGCATAAACAGTACAACCAATTATCCTCAAATTTTCATAATTAGCATGCTTACCAGACCAAACTTCTTCAGGAGTCTTGTAATCAATTGCAGCCGATGGATACCTATTCACCAAATATGCAGCTGTGTTACTAGCTTCTGTCCAAATTTCCTTCGATAACCCGACATTTCAAAGCATACAACGAGCCTTCTCAAGGAGTCATATTCATCCGTTCTACAACCCCGTTATGCTATGGCATTTTTTTAACAGTGTGATGCTTCACTATGCCTTCATTCTTGCAGAACTCAGTAAACTCATCCAAACAAAATTCCATGCCATTGCCAGTCCTTAAGAATTTAATTTCCTTACCCCAAAGATCCGAATGGATCTAATCCACCATACCTTTGGTTGTATGAACAACCCAACTAAATTTCACCCTGAACTGCTTCCTGAAGACGCAATACTCACAAAAATTAAGCTTTCCTATTTTCTTGCTTCCCTGCAAACCTTGTTTGCACAGCACATTCATACCCCTCTCACTCATATGCCCAAGACGCATATGCCATAGCTTGGTAGTGTCAGAATCTATACCAGAAGATGAAGTTGTTGATGTTGCTCTTGTATCTATGCTATCCTATAATAAATAAAGACTATGTTTTTTCAAACCCTTCATCACAACAAGAACACCCTTCATTATCCTCATAACTCCACCGAAACCCGATAGCTACAAAGATTGGAGTCAAGTGTACCCAAAGAAATCAGATTTTTTCTCAGCTCTGGAACGTGCCTGACATCAGTCAAAGTTCTCACAATATCATCATACATTCTAATATGAATTGAACATATACCAACCACTTTACAGGTGATATCGTTTTCCATAAGAACTTTACCACCATCAAATGAGCGATAAGTGGCAAACAAGTCCCTATTATGGCACATGTGATATGAGCAATCTGTATCAAGAATCCATCCGAGAAACTGATAGTAACTGAGAGAATATCTGCATCATCGGAACAATCCTTGGAATTATACTTTTTCTTCCATTTACGTTTAGGACAATCCTTTCTATAATGCCCTTCCTTGTGACAATGGTAGCATTTTAATTTTTTGGTCTTTGACTAAGACCTCGATCTTCCTTCATTTTTAGATCTCACATGATCAGTGCTTCGGCCTCGAGCCATCAGACCATCACCCTGTTCTTCTCCTCTGTGTTCTGAAACCTTCTTCCTTAATTCCTGAGAATTTATCACAGCCTCAATCTCCTTCATGGAGATAATGTCTTTACCATATAATAAGGTAGTAATAAGATGTTCATATGACGGAGTTAAAGAACACATCAATAGTGAAGCTTTATCCTTATCTTCTATCTTGATATCAATCTTTGTAAGTCTAATATTACCTTGTTATATTCATCAAGGTGACCACTAATCGATGTACCTTCCTTCATCCGAAGAGTATACAGCCGTTGCTTTAAATATAGGCAATTTTTCAGAGACTTCTTCATGTACAAGCTCTCCAATTTCAGCCACAATCTAGCCGCAATTGTTTCCTGAGAAACCTTTCGCAACACGTCGTCTGCTAAACATAGCAACAGGGTAATATGGGTTCTCTCCAACATGTCTTCTTTTTCATCAGCAGACATCGTCTCAAGAAGCCCTTGATTCCCCTTTAACGCTTTTAACAACCATTGCTGAATCAGAACAACACGCATCTTCATCCTCCATAGACTGAAATCGTTTGATTCATCAAACATCTCCAAATCATACTTCGTCAAAGTTTTTGGCGCCATTGCAAGGTGCTTTCAATCTACCGTGAACCTCAGTTCTGATACCACTTGTTAAATAATATACTAGATTTTGTGCCAAGTAATAAAGAAGAGAATTGAAAACAATAATAGAAAATAAAGGCAAACAAGATTTACGTGGTTCGACAAAAGTCTACTCTCACTATGTCTGACTATGGAGATTATAAATCTTTGTCTCTCTCAACAAAACATCTCAAAGAATGACTCTTATCTCTTGTCCTTAAAACAGAATAAAAGATAACATGTATATATTTAGAGATAAGTAGTGACTTTTGTTGTTCGAAATATATACTTTGTGTATACTTGTGCAGAAAACAATTAAGTACGAAATACAGAAATGTAGTTTACTAAACAGAACATATAGTCTTTGCAAGAACAATTAAAATGAACTCACTACAGGATTGCAGAACAGCAAAGGAAAAAGGGGCCGAGGCGTGAATTTGATTCACTGTCCTTAAGACTTTATTCGTCCCGCAACGGTGCTGACGGTTCTTGACGATAGTCTCCCAGGATACAACGGCTACGTCTGAAAATAGTAGCACACCAAATTTCCAGACCCGGCGAACCAAACAATGGTAGAACTCTTTCTTCTTTTACGAACACTTAAAACTGGACAGACTCTTGTACAGAAGAAAAGAAAATTCGGGGTTTTAATTTTTTATACACAGATTATTCACTGGGGGGTGCAACTCTTCACAGCTGGTTGGTTGGAAAGGAAAGGTCACAACTTTTCGGAAAGGAAATTAAATAAATATCTATTTGTCCCAAAAAGAATAAAGCCTGATTGGGCCTAGCCCTAGCCCAAGCCACGGCCACGGACCGGACCGGGACGGGGCGGGGCGGGCGGCGCGCGCGTGTGGTGGACCTTGGGTCAACCTAGGTCCTCCCTCCTTACAAAACATGGGTACCCCCAAGGGGCCCATCCCTTAGCTCAAGGCTAAGCCTTATAAGGAGACAACATTGGCTTTATCTCTTCAATGTGGGATACTCTTTTCCTTTCAAGGTGAACCACTAACTTTAGCTTCAATTTTCTCATTCACTTCTCATTCGTTTTAAACATGTGAATATACCACGATCATCTATTCCAATAGATGAACGTGAATTAATTTGTTCCTAACCAAGCTATGGTTTGGAACCCATTTGAAAATTGAGTCAAAGTTGCTTCTCCACAATGGGTTTAAAACCCAATTCCAACAATCCCCCACATGAATAGAAAATTGACTGGACTCTATACGCACAGAAACACTGACATAAGAAAGAGTTCTTTAGAACGACACTGCATCGGGATAGGTAGCCGATGGCCTTGAACCTTCCCTAGTGAGAACTATCGGATTTACTGGTTAACCAGTGAACATGATGTCTTGAACTGTTCAACCCTTAGTGTAAACCGAGACAATAGAAATTCACACAGTATCGCTCAAACATTGTTTTGAGGTTCTCATTGTTGTGTTCATTTTGGCCCTGAACAACTCCTGGTTTTCATGAGTACTCTTTGAGAATTCAGCCTTACAATTCTCATAGAAGCGGCCCCACTTCTTACTCACATAGGTGACTTCTTATTAAGAGGTTCCTACCGCACCCCCACTTAGATTTCCAAGATATAAGAGTCATTAAAAGCATAGCTTAACCTAACCTTTTGTAGGTGCCACTGTCTTCTCATCATAGGAATGGATATGAGGGTTTTAACCCCCCACAGTGCTCTGTTTGAGTCGCATTTACATAATTTGATTTTCCCTTTGAACCTAGATCTTGGGATCTCCAGTCAGCTAGGTAGGGTTTCCATTATGGCAACTCTTTAGTTCATAGGCTTAAGACCCATTCCCCTTGATGACACATTTACTTTCTCTCTAGTCAAAGCTTTCGTTAACGGATCCGCAATATTATCCTTTGACTTCACATAGTCAATAAAGATAATTCCACTAGAAAGTAATTGTTTAACGATATTGTGTCTGCGACGTATGTGTCTAGACTTGCCGTTATACATACTGCTTTGTGCTCTTCCAATTGCAGATTGACTATCACAGTGTATGCAAATTGGTGGCACAGGCTTAGGCCAATTTGGAATATCCTCCAAGAAATTACGAAGCCACTCCGCTTCTTCTCCTGCTTTATCTAAAGCAATGAATTCAGATTCCATAGTGGATCTGGCAATACATGTCTGTTTAGAGGATTTCCAAGAAATAGCTGCTCCTCCTAATGTAAACACATATCCACTTGTGGATTTTGTTTCATTAGAATCTGATATCCAGTTGGCATCACTGTATCCTTCTAATACAGCTGGATATCTTGTATAATGCAGACCAAAGTTTAAGGTATATTTTAAGTACCTTAAAACTCTTACAATAGCTAGCCAGTGATTCTTCCCCGGATTGCTAGTATATCTGCTCAGTTTACTGACAGCATATGCTATATCGGGTCTCGTGCAATTCATGATATACATTAGGCTACCAATTATACGCGAATACTCTAATTGAGATATTCCTTCACCAGTATTCTTTGTTAGATGTAAATTTACATCTAGTGGTGTCTTAACTGGACTATTATCATAACTTTTAAATTTGTCTAGCACTTTCTCAATATAATGAGATTGTGACAAGACTAGTCCATTTGATGTTTTGGTAATTTTCATACCAAGTATAACATCAGCCACACCCATATCTTTCATATCAAATTTACTGGCCAACATTTTCTTTGTAGCCTTAATGAATTCATCATTGCTCCCGATAATGAGCATATCATCCACATAAAGGCAAACAATGACATATCCTTTTTCCGTGCCTTTAACATAGACACATTTATCACATTCGTTGATTCTAAAGCCATTTTCGATCATGACTTTATCAAACTTTTCATGCCATTGTTTCGGAGCCTGTTTTAGTCCATAAAGTGACTTAACAAGCTTGCACACCTTCCTTTTATGATCAGGAGCTACAAACCCCTCGGGTTGCTCTATATAGATCTCTTCATTAAGATCTCCATTTAGGAAAGCTGTTTTCACATCCATTTGGTGTATCTCAAGATTATTAATAGCTGCAATAGCTATCAATATTCGAATGGATGTTATTCTTGTAACTGGTGAATATGTATCGAAATAATCAAGGCCTTCCTTTTGTCTATACCCTTTGACAACCAGTCGGGCCTTATATTTTTCGATCGTTCCATCAGCTTTCATCTTTCTCTTGAAAATCCATTTACACCCTAATGGTTTATTTCCAGGAGGAAGATCCACCAGTTCCCATGTATGATTTAGCATGATGGATTCTATTTCACTATTAATAGCCTCTTTCCAATGAGGAGCTTCGGGACTCGACATTGCTTCACTATAAGTACGAGGCTCATTTTCTAACAAATATGTTAGAAAATCAGGACCAAAAGATGTAGACGTTCTAGCTCTCTTGCTACGTCTTGGCTCATCTTCCTCTTGTGAGGGTTCTTGGTCCTTATTAGTTCTTTCTAAAGAACTTCGTTCTTGTGCAACTTTATAAGGAAATACATTTTCAAAGAAATGTGCATTCCTTGTCTCCATTATGGTGTTGACGTGTATATCGTCAACTTCAGATTTATGCACTAAGAACCGATATGCCGAGCTATGGCTTGCATATCCAATAAAAATCCCATCGACCGTTTTAGGTCCTATTTTGACCATTTTAGGTGGTGGGATAGCTACCTTTGCTAGACACCCTCACACTTTAAGATATTTGAAGGAAGGAGGACGACCTTTCCATAGCTCATAAGGTGTCTTTTGCAACTTCTTGTGAGGTACTTTATTAAGTATATGATTTGCGGTTAAGACCGCTTCCCCCCACAAGTTATCCGGTAGTCCAGAATTTATCAACAAAGCATTCATCATTTCCTTTAAAGCACGATTTTTCCGCTCAGCAATTCCATTTGACTGAGGCGCACACGGTGCCGTGGTCTCATGAATGATTCCGTGATCGGCACAAAATTTTTCAAAAGGGAAAACATATTCTCCGCCTCTATCACTTCTTAGTACTTTGATTTTCTTGCTAAGTTGATTTTCAACCTCAATTTTGTATTGCATAAATGCTTCCAAGGCTTCATCCTTGCTTCTAAGCAAATATACATAACAAAATCTCGTACAATCATCAATAAAAGTAATAAAATACTTTTTTCCTCCTCTAGATTGTACCACCTTTAAGTCACATATATCACTATGAATTAGACTTAAAGGTTCCGTACTTCTTTC
Source organism: Escallonia rubra (assembly GCA_033065855.1). NCBI lineage: Eukaryota > Viridiplantae > Streptophyta > Magnoliopsida > Escalloniales > Escalloniaceae > Escallonia > Escallonia rubra. The sequence goes on from JAVXUO010002765.1 coordinate 30,306, forward strand.
AATTGACTTGAAAGACGTTTTAGCCATTTTAGCTTCAACACAAATTTCACATGCTTTATGTGAGTCAAAGTCCATTTTAGGCAACAAACCATTTTTCACGAGCTTTTGTAACGAACCATAATTCACATGACCTAATCTACGATGCCATAAATTAGGAGATTCCAACAAGTAAGCAGAAGAGACATTATTATTATTATCGGAATTTGGTACAACTTTAGGTACGATGGTCATTACATGTAGCTTAAACAGACCATCACAAAGGTACCCTTTTCCTACAAACATTCCACTCTTAGTTAGTACAAACTTGTCGGACTCAAAAACTAGCTTAAAACCATTTTTGCTCAACAATGAGCCCGAAACTAAATTCTTTCGAATGTCCGGCACATGAAGCACATTGTTGAGACTCAACTCCTTGCCGGATGTCATCTTTAAGACCACCTTGCCCATGCCTTGCACCTTTGAAGAAGAAGAGTTTCCCATGAACAGATTCTCGTTGTTGGCGCTCTCATACGTAGTAAACATACTTCGCTCGGAGCACACATGTCGAGTAGCGCCTGTGTCTACCCACCACTGTTTGGGATTTCCAACCAAGTTGACTTCGGATACCACCGCAGATAGATTCAAATATGTCACGTCCTCGGTAATCTTGGTAACTTCCGTCACATTGGCTTGAGAATGCTTTCCTTTCTTAAAGTTTCCTTTGGTTGTGCGACAGTCCTTAGCACGATGGCCAGCTTTGCCGCACACATAGCAATTCCCTTTGAACTTCTTCTTCTCACCGCCTTTGGAATTTGAGCCGCTAGCTCCACTTGGACCGTCTGAATCGGAAATTTTCCTCCTCTTTGACGGACCTTGCTCGACCACATTTGCCTTGGCCTCATGATGATAATTACCGGCCTTCTTCTCGGACTGGCGATTATCCTCCTCAATCCTCAATCTGACGATCAAATCCTCGAGCTTCATCTCCTTGCGCTTATGCTTCAAATAGTTCTTAAAAACTCTACAAGTAAGTAGTAATTTTTAAATTAGCGCAGTCACTTAAAAAGATTCTCCAAATACCCTGCCGTCCGCATGAATATCGTGGAGGATTAACAGAAACTCTTGGAGTTAACTAATCACAGTCTTGGAATCCACCATCTTGAAATCAAGGAATTTGCCGACTATAAATTTCTTAAAGCCGACATCTTCCGTTTTGTATTTCCTTTCCAAAGATTCTCACAATGTTTTAGCACTGACCATTGGACTGTATACGTTATACAACGCATTGTCCAATCCATTGAGGATGTAGTTCTTGCACAAAAAATCCGAATGCTTCCAAGCATCCACGGCAGCCACTGTTTGCCGGTCAGGATTGTCACCAAGATCTGGTGCATCCTCGTGCAAGAACCTTGCCAAGTTCAAGGTGGTAAGATAGAACAACATTTTCTGTTGCCATCTCTTAAAATCCTTTCCGTTGAACTTTTCCGGTCTTTCACCAAGTCCAACGGAACCATGAGCAGGTGCAACGTAAGGTGTCGCATACACAGTCCCACCGCTGGGATGAACCGGTCCACTTTCCGAATTGGTTTCGCTAGTAGCCATTGTTATATCTATCAACAGAATATAACAACTATTAATAAGCAAAAATAATCCAGTCTATCACAAAGGTATAACGAAAACAGATTCTAGTATCACTAAAATTAAATTCAGAAACTGAAAATAATTTTAGTATAGATTGATAGAATCAAATAAGAAAACGAAATTTGAAAAACACTGTTTAGAAAATACTGTTTCTACACATGTACACAAAGTACGCGAATAAAGTCTTAAGAATGTTGTTCTAAATATATACTTTGTGTATACTTGTGCAGAAAACAATTAAGTACGAAATACAGAAATGTAGTTTACTAAACAGAACATATAGTCTTTGCAAGAACAATTAAAATGAACTCACTACAGGATTGCAGAACAGCAAAGGAAAAAGGGGCCGAGGCGTGAATTTGATTCACTGTCCTTAAGACTTTATTCGTCCCGCAACGGTGCTGACGGTTCTTGACGATAGTCTCCCAGGATACAACGGCTACGTCTGAAAATAGTAGCACACCAAATTTCCAGACCCGGCGAACCAAACAATGGTAGAACTCTTTCTTCTTTTACGAACACTGGACAGACTCTTGTACAGAAGAAAAGAAAATTCGGGATTTTTTTTTTCTTTGACTTCTGTAAACTGACTCGGTTTTATACACAGAGTATTCACTGGGGGGTGCAACTCTTCACAGCTGGTTGGTTGAACAGGTAAGGTCGCAACTTTTCGGACAGGAACTTAGATAAATATCTATTTGTCCCAAAAAGAATAAAGCCTGATTGGGCCTAGCCCAAGCCCAAGCCACGGCCACGGACCGGACCGGGACAGGGCGGGGCGGGCGGCGCGCGCGTGTGGTGGACCTTGGGTCAACCTAGGTCCTCCCTCCTTACAAAACATGGGTACCCCCAAGGGGCCCATCCCTTAGCTCAAGGCTAAGTCTTATAAGGAGACAACATTGGCTTTATCTCTTCAATGTGGGATACTCTTTTCCTTTCAAGGTGAACCACTAACTTTAGCTTCAATTTTCTCATTCACTTCTCATTCGTTTTAAACATGTGAATATACCACGATCATCTATTCCAATAGATGAACGTGAATTAATTTGTTCCTAACCAAGCTATGGTTTGGAACCCATTTGAAAATTGAGTCAAAGTTGCTTCTCCACAATGGGTTTAAAACCCAATTCCAACAACTTTCTCTACATAACCAATGTGAGACAAGACGACTTATATACTAAGGGTCAAGTCGCGATTTATTCTGAATAGCTGATGTGGGACACCCACACATTCTGGAATTTTTTATCCAAGACAAATTATCACACTTGTTATATAATGTGTATTATTGGTTTTACAACATTCATTAATAGTTGTAATATTCACACTCTTCAAAATAGTATTTGAAGACCAAACGAGGACAATAGCCTTTTTTGACACATCATATTGGGTTAGAAGATTACATAGATGATATATATATATATGACTTTGGAGAAAAAAATTATCAGTTATATCATTAATAAGCAAGCAGTACACAAAGAATAAATAAATTATCAATTTTTCACGATATCACTACAAAGAGTGACAAAGCGCAGTATACATGTGTTTTTTGCAAAAATTTCTCCTAACATTTTGTTACGATTGCATTTTTATACCCTAACAATAATTGGCCTGACCAAAATACCCTCTCACATAATGGAAAAACTAATCGGGTGTGAGCACTAGAATTGCACTACATAGTTTGGTGGATAAAAATACTATTTTAAAAGGCTTGAGACATAATTTATAAATATGTCATATGTGAGGGTATATTTTGATCGACTATTAACCCTTTATGCTATCTTGCTAGTCTTATTTCTTCATATACGACTCCATTTTTTATTTCTCTTTAAAAGGGCAAGAATACAATACCTTGTTGTGTAAAATAATTGATGGGGCCAGTTTAAGCTATCTGTGTTTTGAGAATGTGGCTTACGCAAAAGTAGCTACTTTGAATGGTTCCCAACGACAATTACCAAGCTCCTGACATGGTTCAGTTATCCTTGGCCACTGTATGCATGTATCCTCTGGGGTCTATTCCAAACCCAGCACTCACACACAAGCAAGCGAAAGGCTCTGCAGAGGAGGGGTAGAGGAGTGGGAGGTAAGGTGAATTTCGTTTTATTGTGTATACTGAAGATGGTGAAAGCCTACTCGTATGTCATATTTATTCTCAGTAAAAGCTGGATATCTGTGGACTGTCAAACCTTTCTGTCTATCAATTATCACCTCAGTTTGTGAGCTTTTTTGTCCATCAATTATAGCAGGTAAGCACCCGGATAAACGTGCGTGACACTCTTGTCTGTTCCAAATTCTGTGACCAAAAAGTGGAGTAGGAATACCTGAAAGCAATTTACAATAAAAATGTAAGTTTATTTTTTGAATTGTTTTAGTTTCCACAAATGTCAAAGTGTCCATGCAAAATTAGGTTTCTAAAGACAATCACTTTCTTACTATTTTTGTTAATTCCTTTGACACATTTTTCTAAAAGAGAACTTTGTGGGTATTGTCTCGCAACATAAATTTTAGCGTATGTAAATTGCAAGAAAACATTGCATTAGAGTTTTCGGTTGCACCTCAATCCAAGTAAGAAATGGGGCAATGGTGATTACAAGATGATTGAGATGGAGTGTTTGGGTTAGGAGCATAATTATCGGAACCAAGTCGAATCGGCCACTGCACCGGTTAGGTTCTCTTGTGGGACTGGATCTGCATTCAAACCCGAGTAAACTAATATAATTAAGTTGACATGGGAGAAGTTTATAGGGCACCTGACCATTTAACATTAATGCACTTCGTGTATGAAACAACATAAGTTAATATATCATTCGTAATTCTTAGTTAGATTAACTATTTACACACACACACACATACGTACGTACGTACATACGTACATACATACGTATTGTATGTTTGTTTAATTTTATTAAGTATATGACCGATTGATCGAATGATTGAACCACTAAACCATGTTAACTGTCATCTATACCGGTAAACTAATATGTACTTAAACAGAACTAAGTTCCATTGATTTAAACTTTAAGTCAAGTTCAATTCATCCATCCTACATGTGAATCGTCTTGGTGTCCTCTCAAGACAAAGATTATGCCAATTTGGCACAAAATATGCTCTTTTAGATTAAGGTAGCGTTTGAAATCACTTCCAGTTTCGATTTTCTGTTTCCAAAAAAACAAAAATCAAAATCAATTTAGTAATTTTTTTTTACAAAAATAAATGAGTGTTTGATTACCTAGTTTTTATTTTGAATTTTTTCGTTGGTAGTGATTTGTGGCGGCGATAGTGGCATGGGGAGTGGCGGTGGCCAACGGTGGTGGTGGCCAGCCGGTCGCCGGCGGTGGGCAACAGCTGCCGGCGGTGGTTTCAAAATGAAAACCGAAAACTCACTTTTTTGGAGTTTTAAAAAATAGCCCATAAGTGCTCATGTGCCTTTGGATCAGAGAATAAAAGAGAGGTGGCGGCAATGATGGGTATTAGGGTGTCATGGTTTTGCATGCAAATATAATAGAGAAAGAGAAGGGTAAGAAACAAAGGAAGGAACATACTTTCTTTCACATAAACTTTTCCCAGTTCTGGTTTTGTTTCTCTTTCACTTTCTTCAGCTTTTCGGCGACCCAAACTTTAATCAAATGGTTCTCTTTGATTTCAGTATGAAAAGTTGCTACCGTTTTTCTCTTTTCACCTTTTTCTACCCATTGTTATTTATCTCCCGCTTTCTTTATAAATGTTTACCCTTTTTATGTCTCGCTCGATCATTAGTTACTGACGGATTAGAAATCCCCCTCTTGCCCCATCAACTAAATTTATGTACTCTTGTGATGTCCAATGACACCTACCGTGGCGCACCACAAACAGAACCTTTTTCTGTATCCTTCATAGTTTTATCTTCGGCACTCCTCTTTACTTGTATTAATAATAAATAATGTGTATGTTTGTTCAGTGACCCCTTTCTACATTTTGTTAATAGTAATAACAATAACAGCAAAAATATATACCCAACGGGTAAAAAGCATTCAAAAGCGGCAAACATTTCCTACGGTCAGTGTTAACAAATATTTACTGAACAAGTAAATATCGAAGCTAGATCTGCAAACACAAGTTGACAATCCCATCCACGAAGTATCTCAACTACCCTCATATTCACCTATTCTGTCGAGGAAATCACGACGATCTATAATGGAGAGTCAAAACTTGGGGCAGCTCAAAAGGCACACCTTCCGTAGTGCCAGGAGGTACACACAAGTCATCGGCTCGACAGTAAGCCTGAGCCAAACTGATAACTCACTGAGTCCCGCAAGCTAGTTATATATAGACCTGGCAAAATGTTGCTCGGACCCGTTACCCGACCTGTACCCGGTCCAAAATTCCGGGTATGGGTAGCCATTTTCCCTACCCGCTGAAATTGGACCCGGACCCGAACCGACCCGTAAAATCCAGGTAAGTACGGGTCGGTTACCGGGTACCCAGGTTTACCCGGTTATATGCCTATATATATGTTTTTTTAGGTTAAAGCATCTCATTCTCTCCTCACCACTTGCATCCGCCGCCCTCTGGCTGTCAACTCTCCCTCACATATCCCTTCACAATTCTCACAGGTTCCCTCACCCAAGTCTCTATTTCTCCCAGATCTACCCAAAGTCGCGACCACCCTACTCCACTCACGGTGCCTCGTCGCCCGTCGGTCACTCTCGTTCACAGTCTCCCCGTCGCCGATCGTTCAGTCTCCCCGTCGCCATCGATCGTGGCCACATCGCCACCGATCATTCTCACCGTGGCCACGTCGCCACCGATCGGTCCTACCATGGCCCCGTCGCCACTGATCGGTCCTACCATGGCCCCGTCGCCACCGATCCGTTGCCACCATGGCCCCGTCGCCACCGATCCGTTGCCACCATGGCCCCATCGCCACCGATCGGTCATCACCATGGCCCCATCGTCACCAATCTGTCGCCACCATCGCCGACCGTCACTCCGTCGCTTTGTGGTGGTTGGGTAGACTTTCAGTCAGTGGATATTGATGGTTGTGTGTTGTCGTGGATGTGCAGATTGTTTTATACTTATTATTATTCAAAAAATGTTCAGATTGGTTTTTTTTTTTGGGGAAAGATGTTCAGATTTATGAGTAATGAAATTTGATGTAGAAACGATGAATAATATGATTGTTGGAGGTTAAAGTGTGTAATTAGTAGGAAATTGAAGTCTATTTATTTTAAAAAATAATCAATCAGAAATTGGTGATTTACCCGCGGGTAATACCCTACCCGCATGGGTAGGGTACGTTTCCCAAAAAGCTTACCCGGAAAAACCCGGGTAATTTTTACCCGACCGGATAATACCCGTACCCGCGCGGGTCGACCCGTTTGCCAGGTCTAGTTATATACATAGTGAAAGAGGCAATAGTAACGATGGCATCAAATAAAATAGAAGTAACGTGAGAAACGGCACCAAGCTACCTGTCATCTACACCAGTAAAGTAAAACTATCAATCTGTAAGTTAAATGAAAAGACCGTTTATGTGACAACTAATTAAGTGCTACGACTACAGCATGCATGAGTACTCAAGGAGTTCGTTGCATATAACGACCATTTTAGACACTCCATTTACGTAATCTTTTATTGATTAAACATTATTGGGCTTTATTGGTAATTAAGGGTGTAGGCCGGTCTAATGATAATAATGAGTTTAATTTCTTCGGTCCAGTCTAGTCTAGTTTATTTTGAGTCTAGTCGAGTTGGGAGATTGTCATTGGTTAGGTAATTCAGAATTATCTTTTAATTAATCCATGATGCATGCAAATCTTCTTCATTTAGATAATAACTGGAGATTATTTCTGAAATCTGGACATCCCTTCTGCTTTATGAGAGATAATTACCGAATTAAGTGCATATAATTTTCCAAAATTTGAAAAAAAATCTTAAATTATTAAGAGGTGAACCGGTCGGTTAATTGACTTTTTTTCCATCTCTGATTTTAATCAAATATTTGACTACATCAGAGATATTAGACTCGAAAAGTCATCCTTATCATTTTGGTTAGCTAGACCTCTATAAAAGCCTTTGGGCTATAATTTAAAGGATAGCTATTCTCTCTAGAAATTTTAGATCATTTCTTCTCTAGATGTGCTGCATCATTTATAAGGAGAAAATCAGCATTTCATATAATAACACTCCACTTCTGTGATTTACTTGCATCGTGGATTCATCGCGAGGTGGTTCTAAATCTTCTAAGCAAGCGTCGTCTCGAGGTAACTTTACATTGCTTTCTAGCTTTGATTGGATTAGGAAAGTCTAGAGTGTCTTCCCCAAAGACCAAATCTCGGGCAATAAATATAAAAGCCCATAAAAAATCTTGAATTTAAGTCTTTTTCAATTAGAAAAGTCGTGCTTATCATGTGAGTCAAAGACCGAGATTTAGGTGGCGTTCCGTAGGTCCGGTTAGAAATACATGGTTTTGATTTCGGTTTGTCTGACCGGATACATAGGCTATTTGACCCCGGCCAGTTTTCAAATTCAAAACAAAACTATATGTTAGTTTAGAGTTTTCTTTGTGCATATTTACAAGATTTGTTTGAAAGGCCAAAAATTCATAAAAACAAAGTCGAGACCGTTAGGTTATAACGGGTGCCTAACATCTTCCCGTTGTGAGACTTAGTCTCAAAATCCATCATCTTTGTATTCAGTAGATCAAAAGCGTAGTTGGGCACTTTAGCGTCTTTTAGGATTTATTTTCCCTATTTTACCTTTGTTTTTCGTAAACAATATAATAAGATGGGGACTCCAAGTTAGACCTTCTCGGATTTAAAATTTTCAAGGCGGTTCACTACAGTAGCGACTCACTTGGGGACTAAAATAAAAGGACTAGACTTGAAACATTTTGTAACTTTTTTTTTTGGCCTTCGTGTTTTCTTTTTCTTTATGTAACATGTAGTATGGAAGAAAAGCTAAACATGGTAAGTAATAGTCTTCTGTCAGTATATCCTGAGTACATCTTTGGTCACTACCACACCACATTTAAGACATTGATTTGTTCTCTCACTCTAATTGAGGACGCCATCAACAACAGAATGATAGCCAAGGAGGGGAAGCATGAGGAATAAAAGTCTGGGCCTAAGAATCTCAACACTCAGCCGAAGGTGTTAAAAAAAAGTAATGTCAATGCAGTTAGGTCTCGAGAGGTGGTTTCGTGGGAGCCAACCACCACTGAGCAAGACTTCACCAATCTGCACGCCCTTATGGTCAAAGTGTTTGAGTGGAGACTTCAGAGAGGTATGATTCTCAAACTACCACCTACTACTACACGTGTCAGCATTCTGAAAGGGTACGATATGAATGCTCAATGTGAATATCAGCAAGGATTCGGACACCACATAAAGAAGTGCCTCATGCTAAGGTATGCAATTCAAAATCTTAACAATGTTGATAGCATAAGTCCTCATGTGGAACCTGATGCGAATGAAGTGTTGACTTGTTGATTTTGATGATTTTAGACTTATCTTATCTAACATTAATCTGACAATATTATTAAAGTTAAAACATTTCAGGTTTTATCTTAATCAAACAAAGACATAATCTTGACATGAATGACAGAGACTTTGCACGACCTTGACATGGATGACAAAGACTTTGGACTTGTTTGGACTCAAGTTTTGGACTACAGATGAAGATGCAAGATCTTGAAGTATATTTTTTATTGATTAGTTTTTCTTTAAGTCTTTCTTAAAAGATCTGACAGAAATTCTAGTAAAGAACGAAGCCAAGATTTTTAGTCAAAGTCAAGTTTTTTGAGTCGAATCCAAAATGTTTTAGTCGAAGCTAAAACTTTAAGTCGAAGCTGTGACTTTCAGTCGAAGATGTGACTTTCAGTCAAAGTCAAGCTTTTCAGTCAAAGCCAAATGTTTTAGTCGAAGCCAAGACTTTCAGTCGAAGCCAAAATGTTTTAATCGAATCCTTCTTGTTTGGTTTTTCTTCCTAACGGTCCTATATTTCCTTCCTGTATAAATAGGGAATCTGTTAGAGCATTTATTACCTTTTTCTCTCGCGCAAATTTTTACTCCTAAAAACTCTCTCATCTCAATCTCTTATTCTTATCAATTGTCTTTTGAGTGAGTTTACCTTTGAGAACGTTCTTTGTAAGCTTCTTGATTTTGTTCTTGAAAGGATATAGATCTTCCCACCTAAGAAGGCTTAGCTTTAAAACTTTCATTGTACTATCTGCTCAAGAAGGAGCCTGCTTATTGTATTCAAATTGCAATCTCTTTTTATTTGTAATCTGTTGGAAACCTTGGAAGGGTTTCAGATATTGTACTGCGGTTTGAGCTAGCACCCGAAGCTAGTTGGTTTAGTGAAAGGCTCGAGTAGGTCTCCCTTGTGTGGAGTGCTCGAGGACTGGACGTAGGCTGGTGGGGCCGAACCAGTATAAATCTCTGTGTTAAACTTGTTACTGTTATATCCGTCTTTACGTTGTAATCTCAATTTTTAAATTCTACTCAAAGTTGTAAAACACATATTCACCCCCCTCTAGGTGTATTTAGGGACCCACAAGTGGTATCAGAGCCGTGTGCTCTGGTATTCTTCTGTGACTTAATCGTCAAGAGCTAAAGATCGCGTTATGGAAGAAGGATCAGCAACCACCAGGCCACCCTTGTTGAAAAATGACAACTACAGCTACTGGAAAAATCGCATGAGGAATTTTCTAAGGCAGGATACACACGTATGGTATGTTGTTGAAAATAGTCCTATAATTCCTATGAAGGATGGACCGAATGGAACCAAGATTCCGAAAGGAATTCTTGAAATGGATAATCATGAAGCATAGCTTTTCTCCATGGATGATAAAGCTAAGAACATTATCAGCTGTGGCCTCGACATAAATGAGTACAATCGAGTCTCAGCATGTGAGACAGCTAGAGAAATTTGGAGATTGTTGGAGGTTACTCATGAAGGAACAAATCAAGTAAAAGAGACCAAAATCAACATGTTGGTCCAGCAGTACGAGGCCTTCAAGATCAAGGAGCACGAGTCCATAAATGAGATGTACTCCAGATTCACACTCATTATCAATGGGCTGAGGCTTTTGGGTAAAACTTACCTAGAAAATGAAGTGGTCCGAAAAGTTCTCAGATCTCTCCCAAAAAGATGGGAAGCAAAACTCACAGCCATTCAAGAGGCGAAGGACTTGAATGTGCTGAAGCTTGAAGAATTGGTGGGTTCTTTAATGACTCATGAAATTACAATGAAAATTCATGATGAAGAAGAAACCACCTCCAAGAAGAAGAACTTAGCTCTTAAAGCTGAGACCTCTCATGAGCCAACAGAAAGCAGCGACGATTCTGATCCTGAAATGGCTCTCATCACTTGGAAGTTCAAGAAATTTCTCGTAAACAAGAGGGATGGGATGTTCAGGAGAAATCCAACAAACTAATCACATCAAATAAATAACAGTGATTGGAACGTAAAGGAAAATCCTGACGCCTGCTACGAATGTGGCAGAACTGGGCATATAAAGAAATATTGTCCACAACTCAGGAACAAGACCGCGAACAGCAACAGTCGAGACTTCAAGGAAAAGAAGTTCAAATCCAGAAAAGCACTACTGACTTGGGATGACTCTGATGAAAGCGATAAGGAAGGTAGCGAGGATGAGGACGTAGCTCAACTTTGCTTCATGGCAAACGATGATGATCCCAAGGTAACCCCTGAAAAACATTTTAACGAACTTAAGTCAGCTTTTATCGAACTCAGTAAAAACTATGAAAAGTTAAAAACTAAAAATGCTAATCTAAAAAATAAGGCTTTTTCTTTTATAAGTACTGTTGAAGAGTTGAAAGGTGAAAAGGAAGAGTTGCAAGAAAAAAATGAATTTTATATTTATGAAAATGTCTCTTTAGAAAATAATCTAAATGCTTTTAAGAAGGAAAATTCTCTTGTGTCTTCTGAAATCCAATTTCTCAGAGAAGTCAAAGTTCCAGTTGAAAATGAATCTTTAAAATCTCAACTGGAGGATATGTCTACACAAAAAATAAATTTAGAAAAGGAGATTGAAGATCTGAATTTTACTCTTTCAAAATTTATCCAAGGAAGAGAGAATTTGGATATTCTTTTGGGAAAACAAAGATGTGTGTTTGAGAAAATTGGAATTGGTTATGATCCTTCAAAGAAGCAAAAGGATTACAAAAATTTCTTTAACAAAAGTTTAGTTTCCTGCTCACCATTCACTCTCTGTACGGTATGTAACAAAAAAGGACATTTAGTTAAAAATTGTCCTCTTAATCTTATTAAAAATCAGTCATCATTTTATTTTACTAAGAATAAAATGAAACATGTATGGGTGCCAAAATCTTTTTTATCTAATCTTCCAGGACCCAAGAAAGTGTGGGTACCTAAAGGAACGAAACCAGAATCTGTTGTAGGTATGCTTGAAAGCAAGGGTAGACTGCAACAAATGGATTCTCGACAGCGGTTGTTCAAGACATATGACAGGTGCTCGTTCTCTTTTCTCGCACATCACCCCGAAAAATGGCGGGCTTGTTACCTTTGGAGACAACTCAAATGGTAAGATCATCGGTAAAGGTAAAATTGGCACCGGTTCCATTTCTCTCGACAACGTATCCTTAGTTGACGGTTTAAAGTTTAATTTGATAAGTATCAGTCAACTAATCGATAGTGGACACAAAGTTCAGTTTGAAGGCGATAAATGTCTTATCAGTCATGCCTCAGACGGGAGTACGCTGATCGGTAAAAGAGATGGTAATATCTATACTCTATCTTTTGATGCATCTGACTATTCTCGTGAAGTATGTCTTTCTGTTCAGCACAATGATATTTGGTTGTGGCATCGTAGATTAGGTCATGTTCACATGGATCTAATCAAGAAACTTCTCTCGAAAGACCTTGTCAGAGGCTTACCAAATTTGAGGTTTATCAAGGATAAAGTCTGTGATGCCTGTCAATATGGTAAACAGTCAAAAACTTATTTTCAAGCCAAAAATGTTGTTTCCACCTCTCGCCCTCTTCAACTCCTTCATGTAGATCTTTTTGGCCCTACTAGAAATGCTAGCCTAGGTGGAAAAATTTAAACCTTCGTCATTGTTGAAGATTTTTCAAGATACACCTGGGTTCTTTTTCTAACTCGTAAAGATGAAGCGTTTGAAATTTTTTTCAGTCTTGTTAAGCAGCTTCAAAATGAGAAGGAGTTGAAGCTTGTAAAAATTCGAAGTGATCATGGCGGTGAATTTGAAAAAGATTTTATCCCTTTTTGTATTCAAAATGGCATTTCACATGAGTTTTCTGCTCCTCGGACACCCCAACAAAATGGAGTTGTTGAGAGAAAGAATCGTACTCTTCAAGAAATGGCCAGAACCATGCTTCAAGAAAACTCTCTGCCAAAATATTTTTGGGCAGAAGTCGTCAGCACTTCCTGTTACGTGTTGAACAGAGTACTCATCATACCAATTCTTGATAAAACTCCTTACGAACTGTTCTCAAATCGAAAACCAAAAATCGATTATTTCAAGGTTTTCGGTTGCAAATGCTTTATTTTGAACAATCGTGAGAATTTGGGAAAGTTCAATGCGAAATCTGACGAGGGAATATTTCTTCGTTATTCATTAAAAAGTAGAGCATATAGAATTTATAACCGTAAGTCTATGACCATTGAAGAATCTATGCATGTAGTATTTGAAGAATCTAATGTTGAAAAACCAAGTAAGATTGCAGGTGATGACGGTGAAGAACTCTCCATGGACTTGAACAACAAACTTAACGTCTCCTCAACTGAGGGGGAGTGTTCAACATCTTCTCACAACAATAATGATGAGACTCTGCCACTTCCAAAAAGTTGGAGATACTCTTCGAGTCATCCATTAGAACAAGTCTTAGGCAATGTGGAACGCAGAGTTACAACTCGGTCTAAGGTAAATCTCTTTTGTGCGAATTTTGCTTTTCTTTCTCAAATAGAGCCTAAAAACATTTCAGAGGCTCTAAATGATTCGAAGTGGTTTCTCGCCATGCAAGATGAATTGAATCAATTTGAGAGAAGCGATGTTTGGACACTAGTTCCGGCTCCTGTTCAACAAAAGGTCATTGGAACAAAGTGGGTTTTTCAAAACAAACTTGATGAAGATGGCCATATTGTTCGTAACAAAGCCAGACTAGTTGCTCAAGGATACAATCAAGTCGAAGGGGTTGATTTTGATGAAACCTTTGCCCATGTTGCTCAACTTGAAGCTATCAGAATTCTTTTGGCATTTTCATGTCATTTGAACTTCAAACTTTTTCAAATGGACGTGAAAAGTGCTTTCTTGAATGGGGTAATACAGGAGGAAGTTTTTGTTAAACAACCTCCTGGTTTTGAAAATGAAAAATATCCCAATCATGTTTTTAAACTTAAAAAGGCTTTGTACGGTCTTAAACAAGCTCCTCGAGCTTGGTACAATCGTCTTAGCAGCTTCCTCATTGATCATGGATTCTCTCGTGGCAAAGTCGATACTACTCTCTTTACGAAAACTCGTAGTTCCCATATTTTAATAGTTCAAATATATGTTGATGACATTATTTTTGGTGCCACTAACAATGATCTATGCCAAGAATTTGCTGAGAATATGCGCAGGGAATTTGAGATGAGCATGATGGGTGAACTTACTTTTTTTCTTGGACTTCAAATCAAGCAGTCCAAAGAAGGAATTTTTATCAATCAGTCTAAGTACACTCGGGAACTTTTGAAAAGGTTTGGCTTGGAAAATGCTAAACCTAGAGGTACTCCTATTTCTCCCAGCGTCAATCTTATCAAAGATGAAAATGGTAAAGATGTAGATAGTAAACTTTTTCGTGGTATGATTGGTAGTTTACTCTATCTTACTGCATCTAGACCTGACATCATGTTTAGTGTTTGCATATGTGCCCGTTTTCAAGCCTGTCCTAAAGAATCTCATTTATCTGCAGTTAAACGTATTTTTAAATATCTCTCTGGCACTTTAAACTTAAGTCTCTGGTATCCTCGTAATTCCTCAATAGATCTGGTCGGTTTTTCTGATTCTGATTATGCGGGATGTCTTGTTGATTGTAAGAGTACTAGTGGCACATGTCAGTTTCTCGGAGATGCATTAGTTTCGTGGCACAGTAAGAAACAGACATCTGTGGCTCTATCCACTGCTGAACCGGAATATGTTGCAGCTGGAAGCTGTTGTGCCCAAGTTTTATGGATGCGTCAAACTTTACAAGATTTTGATGTCTCTTTAGAGCTTATTCCTATTATGTGCGATAGCAGCAGTGCTATAGATATTAGTAAAAATCATGTCCAACACTCACGCACTAAGCACATTGATATTCGTCATCACTTTCTCCGCGACAATGTTCAAAAAAGGTTAATTGAACTCAAGAAAGTTGGCTCTGAAGATCAGCTCGCTGATATCTTTACAAAACCTTTAACCGAATCTTCTTTCTGTTCTCTTCGTCGTCGTTTGGGAATGTGCGATCTTAGTTAATTTTTGCTTTGTTAGAGTTTCAGTCGACTAAAAGTCCACTTTCAGTCGACTCAAACCCCTTCAGTAGAACTGAAACATGACTTTCAGTCGACTGAAACTTCTCTGCCTATTTATATGCCACCTTTTTCACTTTCACTTTTTACTGTTCCTCTTTTTCACTGTTTGTCTTTCGTTTTCACTTTTGTTTCTCTTCTTCTCTCTCTTGTCCACCTGTCACTCCAAGGACCCACATGGCCTCGAACCCACGACCTCTAAGTCGTTGTCGTCTTATTATTCAATCTGACGAAGAATCCGATCGGGCTCCGCCTTCTACCGATGCTGCGCCTGCCGATCTGGCTGCTCCACCGCTGACCACTCACCCTCGCACCCGTCAAACATCCACCGCTGCTTCGCGCCGATCGTCCTCTGCAACTGTCCATCCATCATCAGCTATCCGTCCACTTCAGGTATTGTAGTTCCTACCCCTCCTCCTCCTCCTCCTCCACCTGCTACCTCTTCTTCGTCTGCTTCTCCACCAACTTGCCCACCCCCTACCTGCCCATACACTTCCCCTTCCGATATCCTTCACATTCCCCATTTCTTTCTAACTCTCAACGACCAACTCACATATTATACACATTTCGTAAATTGGGAAGTCATCCCCGGTCGCCCAAGTGATGTCAATCTCATGACTCAACTTGGTGTTACCGCTCTGTTTGAGCGAATGGGCTGTCTTTTCATTCTCTCTCCACCCTCCACTTATTATCCTGCTCTTGTGCGCATGTTCTACTCCAACTTGCACTTTAATGCACAACCACCTACTTTTCTGACCTCGTATGTGAATGGGGTCCACATTCGTCTTGATGCCACCACGTTGGCCCACATTTTCGGTTTTGTAAATCAATCCTCTACCCTTGTTTTCTCTGCCAACACGTGGTGTACCACCAGTTCTTTTACTCCACTCCAACAGACCCAAATAATCTTAGGGGACCCGTCTATTTCTCAACACCGTAAACCCAATTTAGGTGACATGTCCCCTCTTTATCGCGTTCTCCACCTTATTCTTTGCTACCATCTATCGGCTCGTTCTGGCTCATATGCTACCTTTTCCTACTTAGACATCATTCTTCTCACACATTTCATTCGGGGTTCCCCGTTAAACATTGCAGGCATTATCATGCTCATCATGAATGCCCGTAAAAACAAATCTTCTGCTAACCTTCCCTTTAGCCTTCTGTTAACTCGCGTCTTTGAACATTTTCATGTTCCCTTGCCTACCTCTAACTCGGAACGTATCCCTCTTCCGGGTCATCATGTTCTCGATGAAACTTCTCTTCGTCGAGCCGGCTTCGCCATCCGCTCCGATCTCACCTCCAACACTATCCTTTTTGAACGCCCTTCCCACACCTAGTCTATTCCAACCCCCACTCCTGCCTTTGCTTCCATTCCTGTTCCCTCCCCTGCTCCTGAAATTCCCTCAGCCCCCCCTTCTGCTTCCATCCCATCTTTTTCACCACCTCCACCTCCTTCTACTCAGTTCATACCCCCTGCTCCTACTGACCCTTCCACCTCAGTTCCTCTTTTTCCCACCCCTCCTCACCCTGCTGATCCCTTCCGCTAAACGACTTCTCAAATTTCAATTTTGATGACTTTCTCTCTTCTGACCACCCCGACCTCTCTGACACTCTTTCTCGAATCTCTACCTCGATTCAGCTCATTCTTGAATCCCAAACCACCCTTGCTGCTTCCATGACCGCTAACCACATTATTCTTATTCATGAGCTTGCTGCTCTTCAGCAGTCGGTTCAACATTCTTCCGCCCAGCTACTCTCAAACCAAATAGATTTTCACAACCTCCTCAATGACCTTACCGATAACCTCACATCTCTCCCTCTAAATCAAACCCCTATTCTGGAAAGTCTGACACGGATACAGCATGACCTTCACCGCCAGCAAGAGGCTGCCCTTCAGGATTATCGTCGCCAGGCTTATCTCACCACGAGCATTCTGACCGAACATAACCGTTATTTGGCACATCAGATCTTTGATCAGGCTCATGGTTTTCAGGTGACTCGTCCAGATATCTTTCCTTCTCGACATACTGGCAACAATGGGGACGAATGGTTCTTCAACCCGCATCTTCCTTACAACCCTCCGCCGCCGCGCTCTTCTCGCGTCGTTGAAATAGTTGAAGTTCCCACAACAGATCCGTCGCCTGCTGCTCCCTCTTCTGCGCACGGTACTCGTCGGTCTGCTCCACCACCTACTGATCCCTCATCCTCTGTACAGGGTTCTCGCCGCCGTCGGCCTTAGTTTTTATTTATTCATTCTTTGTTGCCATGGCTGCCCCCACTTTTTGCTTTGACAAAGGGGGATAACATGTATTAATCTATCAATCTTTTTGTGCATCTGTATTAAATATTTTGTTGAATATTTAAAGATGCTCTTTCTATTGTTCTCTAATGTGAATGTCAACTAATTAAGGGGGAGTATGTCTTTTTAACTGTTAACTGTTAAAACTAATATTGTCATCATAAAAAAGGGCGAGATTGTTGACTTATTGATTTTGATGATTTCAGACTTATCTTATCTAACATTAATCTGACAATATTATTAACGTTAAAACATTTCAGGTTTTATCTTAATCAAACAAAGACATAATCTTGACATGGATAACAGAGACTTTGCACGACCTTGACATGGATGACAAAGACTTTGGACTTGTTTGGACTACAGATAAAGATGCAAGATCTTGAAGTATATTTTTTATTGATTAGTTTTCTTTAAGTCTTTCTTAAAAGATCTGACAGAAATTCTAGTAAAGAACGAAGCCAAGATTTTTAGTCAAAGTCAAGTTTTTTGAGTCGAAACCAAAATGTTTTAGTCGAAGCTTAAACTTTAAGTCGAAGCTGTGACTTTCAGTCGAAGCTAAGACTTTCAGTCGAAGCTGTGACTTTCAGTCGAAGCTGTGACTTTCAGTCGAAGCTGTGACTTTCAGTCGAAGCTAAGACTTTCAGTCGAAGTCAAGACTTTCAGTCGAAGCCAAATGTTTTAGTCGAAGTCAAGTTTTTCAGTCGAAGCCAAATGTTTTAGTCGAAGCCAAGACTTTCAGTCGAAACCAAAATGTTTTAGTCGAATCCTTCTTGTTTGGTTTTTCTTCCTAACGGTCCTATATTTCCTTCCTGTATAAATAGGGAATCTGTTAGAGCATTTATTACCTTTTTCTCTTGCGTAAATTTTTACTCCTAAAAACTCTCTCATCTCAATCTCTTATTCTTATCAATTGTCTTTTGAGTGAGTTTACCTTTGAGAAAGTTCTTTGTAAGCTTCTTGGTTTTGTTCTGGAAATGATATAGATCTTCCCACCTAAGAAGGCTTAGCTTTAAAACTTTCATTGTATCTGCTCAAGAAGGAGCCTATTTATTGTATTCAAATTGTAATCTCTTTTTCATTTGTAATTTGTTGGAAACCTTGGAAGGGTTTCGGATATTGTACTGCAGTTTGAGCTAGCACCCGAAGCTAGTTGGTTTAGTGAAAGGCTCGAGTAGGTCTCCCTTGTGTGGAGTGCTCGAGGACTGGACGTAGGCTGGTGGGGTCGAACCAGTATAAATCTCTGTGTTAAACTTGTTACTGTTATATCCGTCTTTACGTTGTAATCTCAATTTTTAAATTCATACTCAAAGTTGTAAAACACCTATTCACCCCCCTCTAGGTGTATTTAGGGACCTACATGAAGAAGCCATGCATGTACACCAAATAAGCATGAGTGAGACATATCTTCGGGCATTAGATCCTTATATGCTTCACCAAAAGGAGAAAATCGTGGATCCCACTTGCCAGATCACCCGATTTAAAGTAAGGTCTGTTTGCTGTTGGATTGATGGTCAAATATTCTCCCAATGCCTAGACGAGTATGATGCCGAGCCGGAGTCTTAGGTAGTGTCTGAAATCACTTACAATTTTGACTTTCTGTTTCCAAAAAAACCAAAACCAAAACCAGTTTAGTTTTTATTTTTTACAAAAACAAATGGGTGTTTGATTACCCAGTTTTTATTTTGAATTTTTTCTTTGGTGGTGGG
This sequence comes from Escallonia rubra, assembly GCA_033065855.1. NCBI lineage: Eukaryota > Viridiplantae > Streptophyta > Magnoliopsida > Escalloniales > Escalloniaceae > Escallonia > Escallonia rubra. The sequence continues at coordinate 49,459 of JAVXUO010002765.1, forward strand.
GCGTGGCGGTGGCCAGCGAGGTGGATAGCCAGTGGGGGTCAGCGGCCGCCGGTGGCGAGCTATGGTTGTGGCAGGGGGGGTGGTCATGGTGGTGGTCTCAAAACGAAACCCAAAACTGTAAACCCAAAACTCCAAAATGGGAGTTTTAAAAAACAGTCATGTTTTAAAAACTGAAGAAAAAAAATGAAAACTGTGTGTCAAACGCATTTTTTTTCTCTAGTTTACAAAAGTGGAGAAAAAACTATAAACCAAATGGTTTTCAAACGGACCCTTAGTTTAGTTCTTTCTCTGATTTTTTCATAGCATTTCCTAGATTGTCTTTTTTAGACTTGTTCAATTGTTTGGTAATGTAGTCGTTGATTTCCATTTTAGTCTAATGTGGCTGATGATGAATCAAAACATACAGAAATAAATAGTCAAAAATACTTGTTTCGAATCTTAGAAATCTCTTTCAGGGATTGAGTCAGGTAGACTTTGTTCATCCTTAGTAAGTCGAGAGCATACAAAACTTATCAAGAGCAAGAGATAATTGTCTGATTTCATACTGATTGAATAATTAACCAATCACTTCGTGAACTTATAAAAAAGGTTGATTTTGGAACTTAAGCCTAATGGTCTATCTCGTTGACACTCATACTGATGATTAATGTCTTTTCAAACTTGAATTTCGGATTCTCAGTTCTTCAAAATTAAATGTCAGAAACTTAACAGAAATTTTTTGGCTCGAAACCTAAACACTTGACTGAGAATTTAAGAGACTATCAAGGAAAGGCCATGAATCTCTTTGTTAACCAATACCTTATTCACTAGAAATAAGCCAAATCCTCGATGATTATGAGGTTTCCTTTTAATATCAAGACTTTCTCCTGTTCAAAACTCATTTACTGTTTCTTAGCATGGACCATTTATCTTAAAAAAAAGAAAAGAAGAACAAAAAGAAAGGGCCCGCTAGACTGAAAATCCTGAAAATGGCGGTTAAGGCAAAAGTTAGGGCATAAAGGGGGAAAAAAGGCTTGAAAGAATATAGGTTTGCATGCCTTCCTTAAAATAAGCATTCCCGATGATTCGAAGCCATTCTTTTGCAATCGCATACCAACTTGATTACCCTCTACTAGATTTTTCCACTTCCTAGCCCTTTGAGCCTAAACAGTTTAGTCTTTCTTTTCAGAAGTCTATATTTTTAACCTTGGGGGCGGATAGCCTCTTTGTGTGTGCCTATGTCCTAAGTGTTGCCGCAAAGTCAAGTTAGCAAGGGAGGGGTTCCCTCTCATAGGAACTAAAACACCCTAGACTTTGTTTAAAAAAAAACTATATGATGCCAGGCGTGGTAGCAAAAGGCAGCCACTTTTCTTCCCTTTTAGGTTGGTTTTCTTTCATGAAATTTGATTGGGGATTGAGGGGGGCTAGTGATCATGATGTTTGGAGTTTTGATGCTATGAAAGAGGAAGAGGAAGGGGGAATTTAAGGTTACAAAAAAGAAGAAAAAATTCTGCAGAGAGGGAGAATAAACCATATAGTAGCCACTTTGAAAAGGACTTTCAGCTGGAAGTTGGGGCAATTGCGATGAGTGTAAACCCTTGACCGAATTCAGTTAATTGTTTAGTTTTTTGGGTAAGGTTAGGAGATATTTATGAGATGATAAAATCTTTGTGAGGTTAGGGGATAGTATTTTTTATGTGTTTACGTGTGTTTTAAGTGTGTAATCTGTGTGTAGTGTGTGTTTTTAGGGTGTGTGCAAATTTTTTGTACTAATCCCTGTGTGCAAGGTGTGCTTTGGGTGTTTGTGTGTGTGTGTGTGCGCGCGCGCTTGTTTTGTGTGTGTGTGTGTGTGTGTGTGTGTGTATACAGTGTATGTTTTGGGGTGTGCGCATGTATGTGTGTGTTCTGTTTGTGAATTTTGTGTATGTGTATGCGTGGGTAAAGTTTGTATAGGTCTGTGTGGGTATACACAATATGTTTTCATGTGTGTCCATATTCGTAGAGTGTGTGGATGTGTGACGGCTCTTTGTGTGTGCGCGCGCGCGTGCATGCATGTTTACACACAGTGTAATGTGTGTGTTATGGCGGGTGCTCTTTGTGTGTGTGTGGGGGTGGGTGGGTGGGTGAATGGTGGGTGCAGTATGTCGTGTGGTGGTTTGGTTGGGTGATGATGTTGGTGAGAAGGTGTGTAGAGGATTAGGGTTCTTGAAGATAAAAAAATTGCACCTAAAAGTCGATAATTTTCCTAAATGGCCGAATTATTTTTTAAAAGCAATTTCTACTCTAATTTTGGCTAAATCTAAAAGAGTAACCCTTATAGTTTTTAAAGATCTAAATCGTGGAATGTTCCTGGATTTTTTCCCGTCCATGAATGGTATAAAATTATTTTAACAGAGATACGGGTTTTGATTTATTGAAAATAGTAAAGCAAATTAATATTTTTCTAAACTTTTATAGCAACTTCATGTTGCTGATACACTTCAGTGTCTAAAGTTTCATGGCATTTCAGTGTCATTTGCTTTGTTCAGTAATTTACTCGCCTTGTGCGCAATTAAGAATCGATCAGAGGGGGTATTTGAGAATAAAAAAAAGTTTCCCCAGAGGTCATTTTGGTCTAAAATCAATCTAATATATATATATATATATATATATATATATATATATATATATATATATATATATAACTATTTTGAAGTGTTTTTTTGAAATTTTTGCTGGTCATGATCGACGTTAGGGGTATTTTAGTACGTTCACATATCCGAAGGATGACTTATTTGACTCGTGTGATTGAACGTTGTTGAACAAAATGTGTAGATACCATCCTAGTTATATTTTCTTACTGAAATGATCCGTACTAAAATGAACCTTCGAATGTTAGGGCTAGAACCTTATATCAAGGTGGGATTAGCTTTAGTAGGAGATCTAAAATAGTTTATGAACAGCTAAAAAAGAGTAAAAAATGAGGCGAAATATATAGCATAATGCGAGTTTAGTCTTAATCGAGGCCTGATTAGCAACACTTCAATTCAATAGTTGTCCCACTCGTTAAGACCAAGGCTTGAAAGTTTTCTTCAGCGATAAGCCAATCAGGTAAGGATAATATGGTTCTAACATTCTTTTCATTGCCTCGATTAGCATTCCAATCTTAGATAATATCTCTGTTGAAATTCTCTGTTGTCATTCTGAAACGTCTGAAGATCATCGAGAGCCGATATTTATTTTCATGAAATAATTCATTGAGGACTTGTGGTGGACATATTTCCTTAGTTCGCCCCGTTGATGAATAACCGTCTCCTTCAATTCATATGAAACTGACTTAAATTCTTAATATGCGTGCCAAGTCAAATGTGATCGATTTATATGGGACGGATGGAGTATTTTGGTAAGTGTTCGGAGCATAACTCTCCAAGGAATTTATGTTTTTCTTGTTAGTTGAATATTTTAGGATGTTATTAGCGACGTATTTTGAGGAGTCTATAAGTATGATTATTTGTAGTCTTGTTTGTGGTTTTGACCTAGTGACTTGGTTATCGATTCTATGTTGGGTGAAAGTCTAATAGGTATGCGGCTCATCATAGACCTAGATCATGGGTCCACCACAGGTTCGTGTGGTGATAGAAATGGTATCAGAGGCAGGTTTTGCAAACCTGTAAGTATAGTACCTTACTACTAGGCTATACCTTAGAAGTAGGACGCGAATCCTTTAGAATATTAGAGACTAGAGTTTGGGAGTTCTATAATTGTTCAAGTATCTTAAGTAAGATATATTATGCATGTTATCTGACGCTTTTTCTTTTCATTTTAGCAGTAGTATGTCTAGACAACCCCTTTTGTTCAAACCTCTAAACCCTAGTCTTCTAACCGAGATGGACCCTCAACAAAAGTGTCTTTGGTTAACACCGAAGATCTAAGCATGGAAAACAGCAACAATGTTTCAATTGCGAGAACATTAGGAGGGAATTGGTGGGGCTCTTGCAAGAAGCAATATGAATTCCATTTGCACAACATGTGCCAGCTGCTGTGACAGGCCCGACAAATAAAAAGAAAATGTGTCATTTCCAAAAAATTTAGGACGCTAGCCCAATTGAATTCCAAGGGAGAAGTAATCTACTGCAGGCATCTACATGGATCAAGAAGATGTAGAAAGCATTTGAGATATTGGGGTGTGGGAAGCATTAGAAGGTGGCCCTTGCCACCCACATGCTGAAGGGTGTTGCTAGTTACTGGTCGGATGTTCAGAAACAAGTCGAGGAAAGAAGGAGGACTAACCGAATCTACATGACGTGGAATAAGTTCAAACAACTCTTTGACGGCAAGTACTTTCTGTTAAGCTTGAGGAATAAGATGGAGACGGACTTCATGGTCCTGAAACAGAACGACAAGACGGTAAAGGAGTACATAAAAGAATTTGATAAAATAGCCAATTTTGCCCCACACCAAGTCGCAACTGAGGATTACAAGGTGAGACATTTTAGGGAAGGCTTGAAAAGACAAGTGCGGAGCTTCCAATTAAGAACTTTCCCTGAGAAGGCCTTGTTAATGGAGTTAGAAAACAAAGAGGCACGGGAGGAAAGCAATTATCATTGACGAAAAAGAGGGAGAACTCAAGATATGAACTATAGTAGTGGGAAGAATTTCAAGAAGCAGATGAGAAGAATTTCAGATAAGGTCCAAGGCAGAAAGGCGGTAAACGAGAATACAGATTGTAGTGAAGATGGTGCAAGGGTACAAATGAAGACAAGGAGACCGGAGCTTGTTACAACTGTGGCAAACAGGGCCACCGTATTGGCGAGTTCAAGATCACCTAAAGCCTCAGATACATTGCAAAGGAGTGCCCTAAAAGAAGGACAATAGCCATAGAAGGAAAGGCCCAAGCCATGGGTCGCGCTCAAGCCATGAGCCTCAAAGAAGCAGAGAGATCCGAGGACATGGTGACAAGTATTTTTTATGTGTGTTCCCATAAGGCTTTCATTCTATTTGATTCTGATGTCACCCAATCCTTCGTTTCATTGTCATTCACTGATAAACTGACTATACCCTATCAATCGTTTGATGTTATACTTGTTGTTAATATATCCAAAGAAAATTCCCCCATTGCCACTAAAATGTATAAGAAATGACCAACCCAAATCCACGATCAAATATTCTATATGGACCTTATACCTCTATATCTGGGAGATTTTGAAGTTATCATTGGTATGACCTGGTTAGCAGCACACCATGCCAATATGGGCTGCCGCCATAGACAGATACACTTGTCAGTGCCTAATAAACCTGAATTTATTATCGAAGGGGATAAATTTGTGAGACCCCCTTACTTAATGACCACTCTGAGAGCTACTCGTTGCCAGCATACTGGGTGTCGAGGCTACCTGACCCATGTTTACAATACCCATGTCACTGAACCCCAACTGGAGAGAATACCAATTGTCAATGAGTTTCCTGATGTCTTTCGTTAAGACCTTCTCGGTCTGCCCAAGAACGTGAGACATATATCACCATTGATCTTGTTCTTGAAGCTGGCCCTAATTCTAAAACTCCCTATAGAATGGCACCCTCTGAGATGAAGGGTTGGAAGTGCAACCGGAAAAATTACTAAAATTAAGGTTCATATATCCCAACGTATTACCTTGGGGAGCTCTAGTGTTATTTGTCAGGAGGAAGGATGGGTCTATAAGTGTACATTGATTATCGAGAATTGAATAAGGTGACCGTCAGAAATAAGTATCTATTACCTCATATGGATGACTTTTTGATCTTGCAAGGTGCTAAGTATTTTTTTAAGGTTGACTTATAGATCTAGTTAAGTCAGTTAGAGGTAAAGAGGAGTGGTATCGAAAATAGTGCCTTTAGAACTAGATATGGATATTATGAAATTTTAGTGATGCAATTTGGGTTGACCAATGCCCCTGCTACATTCATGGATTTGATGAACCATGTCTTTCACGAGTTTCTTAATCATTATGTCATCGTCTTCAATGACGACATCTTGATTTACTCTATGAGCAGAAAAGAGCACGCGCAGCACTTGAGGCAAGTTATGCAAATTCTGAGTGAAAATAATTTGTATGCCAAGTTCAAAAAGTTCCAGTTCTGGTTAGAGAAAGTGCAATTCCTAGGACACATTTTTTTGAGTGAAAGGATATTAGTAGACACTGGAAAAGTTGAATCAGTGTCAAATTGGGAGGTCCGACATCTATTTTTGAGATTCACAACTTATTACGCTTATTCGGATACTACCGAAGGTTCATTAAGGATTTTTCTAAGATTGCCTCCCCATTGACAAATCTGACATGAAGGATGTTAAGTTCAACAAGATGGAGAAGTGTGAGCAGTTATCAAGAATTGAAGAAGTGACTGGTAACTGCAACGGTTCTTGCACTACTGTCTGGATCCAAAGGGTTTGTTACTTATAATAACCAATCCCTTAATGGTGTGGGTTTTGTTATCATGCAAAATTGAAAGGTGATTTCTTATGCATCAAGACAGTTAAAAATCCATAAGAAGAACTATCTGACATGTGACCTAGAATTAGTTGCGGTGGTGTTGCCTTAAAGATTTGGAGACATTATTTGTATGGTGAAACTTGTGAGATCCATACGGATCATAAATATTTTATTATATATTTTCATAGAAAAAGAACTCATATGTGACAGAGAAGATGGTTAGAACTCCTTAAGGATTATGATTGCTCTATTGTGTATCATCTAGATAAGGCAACTGTTGTAGCAGATGCACTGAGTAGGAGGAGAGTGGGGAACCCAGCTTCAACAATTACAAAGAAAATGGCGACAGTTAAGGATCTAAACAAGCTCAAAATTGATGTTCGAATAAGAGGATAAGGGATTCGTAGTCTTATGGAAATCCAACCTTCCTTACTCGATCGAATCAGGGAAGCTCAAAGCTAAGATGAAAGGCTACCTAAAATCCAAAGACGATTTGAAAAGAATGAAAACTAGAACTTTTGTTATGATATGGAGGGGATTTAAAATATGAAGGTCGAGTACATGTTACACCTAGTGCCGAATTTAGGAAAGAAATATTGATTGATGCCCACAGCTCGACGTATCGGTTCACCCTGGAGAGAAAAAATTATATCATGACTTGCGACGAAATTTTTGGTGGCTTGGCTGAAGAAAGAGATATGGAAATTTTTGTGCAAATGTTTGGCTTTTCAGCAAGTTATAATCTATTTTCGGAAGGCTGCTTGGGAATTGCATTCCCTCTTTTGTTCCACATTGGAAGTGAGACCACATCATCAGGATTTTGTGTCAGGATTACCTCGAACAACTAATAAGTGTTGACTTGTTGTTTTTGATGATTTAAGACTTATCTTATCTAACATTAATCTGACAATATTATTAAAGTTAAACCATTTCAGGTTTTATCTTAATCAAACAAAGACATAATCTTGACATGGATGACAGAGACTTTGCATGACCTTGACACGGATGACAAAGACTTTGGACTTGTTTGGACTCAAGTTTTGGACTACAGATGAAGATGCAAGATCTTGAAATATACTTTTTATTGATTAGTTTTTCTTTAAGTCTTTCTTAAAAGATATGACAGAAATTCTAGTAAAGAACGAAGCCAAGATTTTCAGTCGAAGTCAAGTTTTTGATTCGAAACCAAAATGTTTGAGTCGAAGCTAAAGCTTTGAGTCGAAGCTGTGACTTTCAGTCGAAGCTGTGACTTTGAGTCGAAACTGTGACTTTCAGTCGAAGCTGAGACTTTCAGTCGAAGCTGAGACTTTCAGTCGAAGCTGTGACTTTCAGTCGAAGTCAACATTTTCAGTCGAAGCCAAATGTTTTAGTCGAAGCCTAGACTTTCACTCAAAGCTAAGACTTTCAGTCGAAGCTGTGACTTCAGTCGAAGCTAAGACTTTCAGTCGAAGCCAAATGTTTTAGTCGAAGCCAAAAAGTTTTAATCGAATCCTTCTTGTTTGGTTTTTCTTCCTAACGATCCTCTATTTCCTTCCTGTAAAAATAGGGAATCCGTTAGAGCATGTATTACCTTTTTCTCTCGCGCAAAATTTTACTCTGAAAAACTCTCTCATCTCAGTCTCTTATTCTTATCAATTATCTTTTGAGTGAGTTTACCTTTGAGAAAGTTCTGTGTAAGCTTCTTGGTTTTGTTCTTGAAAGGATATAGATCTTCCCACCTAAGAAGGCTTACCTTTAAAACTTTCATTGTACTATATGCTCAAGAAGGAACATGTTTATCGTATTCAAATTGTAATCTCTTTTCATTTGTAATATGTTGGAAACCTTGGAAGGGTTTCAGATATTGTACTGAGGTTTGAGCTAGCACCCAAAGCTAGTTGGTTTAGTGAAAGGCTCGAGTAGGTTTCCCTTGTGTGGAGTGCTCGAGGACTGGACGTAGGCTGGTGGGGCCGAACCAATATAAATCTCTGTGTTAAACTTGTTACTGTTATATCCGTCTTTACGTTGTAATCTTAATTTTTAAATTCATACTCTAAGTTGCAAAACACCTATTCACCCCCCTTTAGGTGTATTTAGGGACCTACAATAAGCTGACATCTATTTGGGTTATAGTTAATCGTCATAAGAAGACTGTTTGATTTATTCCCATGACAGAAGGCTATTCTATCGAGCGGTTGGCCCGATTCTATGTCAAGGAGGTTGTCGGTCGATATGGAGCGCCCGTGTCTATTGTATCTGATAGGGGTACAAGTTCACCTAAAATTTCTGGATGAATGTCCTGGAGGAAATAGGAACCTAGTTAAGCATGAGCACATAGTTTCACCCTCAAACAGATGGTCAATCGGAGCACACGATTCAGATTCTAAGACATGTTGCAAGCATGTGCTATGGACTTTGGTGGGAATTGGGATGAACAATTGCCTTTAATTAAAATATCTTACAACAATAGTTACCAAAGAAGTATCGGATGGCCCCGTATGAAGCATTGTATGGTCAAAAGTATTGCACTCCAATTTTTTGGAAAAGGTCAGAAAAAGGAAGTTGTCTCGTACTGAGCTAATCAGCAAAAAAGAAGACAATGTTAAAATCATCCGAGAGAAAATGTACCTCCCAAAGTAGACAGAAGAGTTATGCTGACAAAAGATGCCAAGTATTAGGGTTTGAAGTGGGCAACTTCGTGTTTTTGAAAGCATCACCATGAAAAGGAATTATGCGGTTCAAAAAGAAGGGAAAACTTAGTCCTCCATTCATCGGACTATTCAGAATCCTGTTAAGAATTGAAATAATAGCATGCGAACTTGAAATACCCCAGGAGTTGGACCATTTCCATTTTTTGAAGCTAAGAATATATGTTCCCGACCCTTCGCATGTGATAAGATTTGAGCCAATTCGATATCTGAGAAAACCTTTCGTACCAAGAAATTCCGATAAAAATCATCGATAGAAAGAAGCAAATCCTTCATCCCAAAGTAATGCATGTTGTCAAGGTAATCCGGAGAAATTACACCATAGAGGAGGCCATATGGGAGCCTGAAGCATTGATACGATAGAAGTACCCGCACATGTTTATTGATTAAGGTACCTCAATTCAATTCGAGGATGAAGTTTTAAAGGGGGGAAGGATGAAACCCCTTATACTTTGATAAAATATATGCTATCGGGTGTTGTTGCCTTTGGCAGTGCTGGCAAGGCAGCCAGGTGGCAGCCAACTTTCTTCCTTTTTAGGTGGGTTTTCTTGCATGAAATTATGATTGGGGTCTGAGGGAGGCTAGCAACCATGATGATGGGATTTTTGATGATATACAAGAGGAAGAGAATGAAGAATTAAAGATTATAAAGAAAAAATAATCTACAGAGAGGGAGAATAAACCATATAGTAGCAACTTTGAAGGGGATTTTTGGCTTAAAATTGGGCCAATTGTGGTAGGTGTAAACCTTTGGCCGAATTTAGTTAATTTTGTAGATTTTTCTTGGGTAAGGTTTGAGGATATTTGTGAGATGATAAAATATTTATGAGGTTAGGGGATAATATTTTGGGTGTGTGTGCATTTGTTTTGTGTGTGTAATCTGTGTGTGCAGTATGTGTTTTGGTGTGCGTGCGTGTGTTTTATGTGAATAATCCGTGTGTGTGTGTGTTTTGTGTGTGAGTTCTGTGTGTGCAGGAGTATGTGTGTGGGGGTATGGTGTATGCAGACATCTGTGTGTGGGTAAGGTGTATGTAGGTGTCTGTGGGTATACACGTGTGTGTTTTAGTGTGTTCATGTATTTTATGTATGAATTATGTGTGTGTTGGGGGGGGTGAGAGTAAAGTGTGTGTTTTAGTGTGTTCGTGTGTTTTTTGTGTGAATTCTGTGCGTGTTTGGGGGGGAGGGGGGGGGGGGTATGAAAGTAAAGTGTGTACAGGTGCATGTAAGAGTACACAATATGTTTTTGTGTGTGTGTGTGTGTGTGCGCGCGCGCGCGCGCGTGTGTAGTAAAGTGAGTGAATGGTGGGTGTAATGTGTGTGTGTAGGTGTGGTGGTTCAGTTGGGTGTTGATGTCGGTCAGCAGGTGTGTAGCGGACTAGGGTTCTTGAGGAAGAAGATGGAAATTATCGTTAAAGGTCAAAAAATTGTAAGTGTTCAAAGTTTATTTTTGAAAGCAATTTCTGCTCGAGTTTTGGCTAAATGTAAAGGAGTAACCCCTATTATTTTTAAGAGATCTACATCGTGAAATTTTCTTGAATTCTTTCCCATCCAGGAAAGGTATTTTACGATTTCAACAGAGTAAGGGACTTTTGATTTATTTAAAATGGTAAGCTGAAATACTATTTTTTGAAAGTATTATAGAAACTTCACACTGCTGAGACATATATTGTGTCTAATGTTTCATAACATTTCAATGTCATTTGTGTGTGTAGTAATTTCGGTCGCCTTGTGCGCATTTAAGAATCGAAGGGGGGTATTTGAGAATAAAAGTTAAATGTGTTTTTGGTCTGAAATCAGTCTAATATATATATATATATATATATATATATATATATATATATATATATATATATATATATATATAGAACTATTTTAAAATAATCTTGAATTTCTTGTTGGTCGTGATGGCCGTTAGGGTATTTTAGTACGTTCACATATCTAAAGAATGACTTATTTGACGCCTGCAATTGAACGTTGTTGAATAAAATGTGATATGTACTATCCTAGTTTTTTTTTCTTTTATAAATAACCCATACTAAAATGCACCTTCAGATTTTAGCGTTACAACCATAAATATCGGGATGGGATGATTATCTTTAGCAAGAGATCTGCAAAAGATTATGAACCACTAAAAGAGAGTTGAAAATAAGGCGAAATAGAATAAAGTGTGAGTTTATTCTTAATCAATGCCTGATTAGCGAGACTTTGATTGAATAGGTTGTCCCGCTCGTTGAGATTAAGGCTTGAAAGTTTTCTACAGCTATAAGCCAGCCAGGTAAGGATAATATGGTTCTGTCACGGTTTTCATTGCCTCGATTAGCATGCCTGTCTTAGATGATGTATGTGTTGATATTTTGTTGTCATTCTGGAACGTCCGAAAATCATTGAGAGCTATATTTCTTTTCACCAAATAATTCGTCGAGGACTTGTGGTTGAAATTTTTTCCTAGTCTGTCCTGTTGATGAAAAGGCATCTCCTTTTACTCATATGAGACTGAGATGAATACCTCTGCTTAACGGGTCACTGAACGAGAAGATAACCAGTGAAAGAGGAGTAACTAGAAATAAGATGAAGCTCTAGAGTCTGTAGTGTTCAGTCTGGTCAAGTTCAAGTCTGCATTTCAATTGAGTTTAATTTTGTTGTGATTTAATGACCTTTATTGACCTTTAATGGTTTTACTATTTATTACTTTTTTTAATTATTGCTTTACATTACTGCTATATTTGGTATAACACGTGCATAGTCAGCGAGTCCGTTACTCCTCTCCAAAGATGAGATGAAGATGGTATGTTGTGCTTTATAGCGGCTTAGTTTAGACGAATGTGATTTGTGACTATAATCGTTGATGATGTTGACTCTCCTGTTAGACTTCCAATTCACTGTTGTCATTGAACTTCATAGTTGTTTCTCTAATAGCCTCCAAATCAATCATACGTTGTACTCCACGTGTTATCTTTATTGGGTAATTTCCCCCCAATTCCTTATCTATCCTTTTCAGATGTTAAGTATGACTATGATGAACCCTTTAGGAAGGCAAAGGAATGGTGTAATGATGAAGATGATGTGGAGCTTCGTGTTATTTTTGTCGCATATTCCATGTTGCAAAAAGTAGCTGTTTCAAAGCATTGGAAATATGCTATTGCTAAAACGATTATGCTTATCTGCGAAGTTTTTGTAAGGACGTATCTATTAGCATCCCTTAATGATGTTTTGATGGTGTAGTTGCTCTGTTATTCCGCACATGATGTTGATGACATAGTCTTCAAATGACATTGGGCTCTGGTGATGTCAGTGGGGTTGAGGGTATCACATGAACCAAAGTGTGACGATTATTTATTCAATTTCGAAAGAAGGAAGAAATATTGAAAAACAAAAGAAAGAGAAAGACAAATCATTAGGGTTGAAGAATAATAGTCAAAATTCAGCGCGTAGAATTGCCATTGGTTGAGTTTGAAGGATAAAGGTTCAGTAGATCTGTTTTGACCTACGTCCGACATGATTCCCCAAATGGGGATAAGTAAGGAACTCAGTTATCTTCTAGGCTCTGTCTCCATGGGCACACACTAGGGGCTTTGTTTTGATATTTGAGTTTTTGAACATTATTACCATTCGTTTGTTAGCCCACACCTTGGCCTACATTGTGTCTCCTATATAAAGTCCTCATGGAGGTTATGCTTGTTTAAAAGATACAAATGCTCTTTTCCATTTTGATAAGGTAAAAAAAAAAAAGCAAATGACAATAAAAAAGAAGATAATGGTCCATGCATCTTTTGAGCTTCTTATATTATGACATGATATGTTCACCTTCCTATAGCTTGCTTGATGATCTTTGAATTCCTGATTTTCTAAACCTAATGTGTTCACCTCCTTGTTTCCTGACAATGACATTGATTTTCAGACCTGTGTGGCATACCCTATTCTATACAACAATTTAATATACCTGTAAGTAGTTAGGCGATAGTATCAGAAGGCTTATGACTTCATCTACTTTTCTATCACGCACTTCGTGGTCATGTGTTTTGGGCTAATCATTTGGCTAGTCATGGGCCAAGATCCCATTAGCCTTACAATTTAGACAGCCTCTCAACATATACATCAACATCATGGCTCATGCACCTTACATCCTCGCTATCCACTTTTTTGGCCTAACCTTTTCCTACTAGTCTCAAGGATTCAAACTTGAATGTTTAAGTTAAGAAGTAACTATTTTTGTATATTTGAGTGATATTTGATGCTGAGGAATCGAACTGTTTTTTTTATCAAAAACTTCAGTGGTCCTTCCCTCTTTGAGTAGAGATAGATTTGTTAATATAGTGGGCACTATTTCCTTAAATTCAAAATGGCGAAATGCAAAGGGAAAAGAGAATAGATCTTAAAGTGAATGGTCAATTTATCATATCAGCCAATCAAAATGATTTTCAACTCGAACATGCTCTCGAACTGCGAAAGGATATTTATTTTGCCATAGGTTTCTTTTCTTTGTAAATGTATGGAAGGGGCTTTCCTATATGATTGCACCTTTCTTATAGTTATACTAGAGCCAAACCTACTTGCATTTTTTTATCTAGGGGCTCCCTTTAAGTCCCCCTTCCTGACAGTCGTGATAGTTTCTGTCTTTCTCTAGTCTATTGCATGGTCAATCTTTTCCATACGCATTTCATTTAGGGACTCCCTAAGAATCCCCTCTCACGACAATCTGGATAGTTTCTATCTCTATCTCCTTCTTGTGTTTACTTAGAGGCTTCATATATGTACCCTCTCAAGATAGTCGTCACAGTGTATGTATTTTGGTTCATGGTCAGTGTTCGTCTGCATACATTTTGTCTAGGGGCTCTCAATGATTCCACTCTCATGATAGTCGTGATAGTGTATGTCTTTCGTTCACCCAGTTCATCATATGGTCAGCATCGTCTTGATGCATTTTGTTTAGGGCCTTTATGTGATTCCATTCTCTCGACTGTTAGGATACATTAGTCTTTCCTTGGTCTATTACATAGTCGGCATCGTCTACATGCATCTTTCAATGGGGTTCCTTTGATTTTCCTCTCATGGCAGTTAGGATGGCGTCTGTCTTTCCTCAGTCCACTATATAGTCGGCATAGTCTACATGCATTTTTTCTAGGGGCTCCCTGTGATTCCTCTCTCCTGGTAGTCAGGATGGCATCTGCCTTTCCTCAGTCAATTACGTAGTCCGTATCTTCTGCACGCATTTTGTCTAAGGGCCCTATATGAATCGCCTCTCCTGACAGTCATGATAGCATCTGTATCTGAGTTTTGCTAGGACTTTTTGACTACGTTCCTATCTTTGTTGACTCTAGAAAAGTGTCAACTTATCTTTCCAATCTTTCATCTATCATCTTCTAATCCAAGTCTATGTTCGAGGGTTTTTAACCCTCAATTTCGGTCAATACGTGGAAGTCAAGTACATTCTCAATTTTGGTCCATACATAGAGGTCACGTACAGTCTTTCTACCAAATCCAGGTTCGAACTACATTTGGCTTGATCGATTCCACACATGGCATATCGGCAACTTTCATCAGGTGCAGCCATTTTCGACTCTAAGCCTATGTATAAGGATTGAATTCCTCAATCTAAGTTGGTAAGCAAACACTGGTACCTTCCTCTGTCTAGTCTCGGTCCCGATCTTGATCCAAATCCATGTCCATGGGTATTTAACCCTCAATCCTGGTTAGCACACGGATATCATGTACCTTCTAATGTCCGGTCACCACCAAATCTCAGTTTGGTCCCAATCTTAGTCTAGATCTATGTTCGAGTAAAAACCCTCCATCTAGAATGGCACGCAGATCGCATACCTTGCTCTGTCCACTCCCAGTTTTAGCCTGTCCAAGGGCATAAACCTTCAATTTAGGTTGATACGTAGATATCACATAGCATCCAGTTCTTTTCGAGTCTAGTTCTAGTCCAGTCCGCTCCCAGTCTAGTTATATATATATTTTTTACTTGCCTTTGTGTCTGTGTGCTTGTGTAGGCTCTCTTTTAATAAGTTTCCTTGTTTTGCCTGCTTGTGTGCTTATTTAATCAATAGCTTTCTCTCTAGCTAATTTGCATGTGTGTTTTTTTTTTAAATTTTGTGTGCTTATATGCTTTGAGTTCGCGTGTTCATGTGTTATACTAATTTCTAGTATTCTATAATTATTTTCCAACATTTTGTTAAGGCTTCTTTGTCTTACCGATGTTGCCTCCCATTATCCAAATTTGTTGCTCATATTGGTGATGATGTACGATGTCAGGCTAGTATTGCATCCAATCCCTTGTCGCCAGAAGCCAAAATTTCCTTCCTATGTACTCTAGAAGATGAGTTGGCACATATTGCTCCTTCATTCAACGATCAAATGTCCTTCGGCATTGTTGGCTCTGGCCTTGAGTGATTCTATTCGTGACTTTTGAGTCACAACCATATGTTGTTTGAATCTAGAAGAGAGTTAATGACCTCCTTGACTCTAGAAGGGCGCAAACTATCTTCATCGGCTCTTAAAGAGAGTCGATGACCTCATTGGCTCTAGAAGAGAGTCAACTCATCTCTATCCATCGGCTCTAGAAGAGAATTGATAGCCTTTTTAGCTCTAGAAGAGATGTCAACCAATCTATCTTCATTGACTCTGTAAGAGAGTCGATAACCTTCTTGACTCTAGATGAGACTCAACCTATCTTGCCTCTTTTGGTGTTACTCGACGACCAACTGCTCTCTTTAGTTGTGGCTCCGGGTTCAAGCGCTGTCCCCTTTCTGAGTTACGTTAGTCTGATTCCTTTTTGAAGGATACATATAAAGAACTTTGTAAAAGTCAGACCTCATATCTGTATGCAAGTCCGTCTAGAGTTTTGTGATCTTTTCCACATTCTACAAAAATGTGTTGGTTTTGGTGATGTTCTCTCAAGCGCGAGGTCCTTCACCGAAGGGCTCTATAGACACTCCATTTTTGTAGTAATTTGTTGATTTTATTTTTGCTGGGCTTTATTCGTAATTAAGGGTGTAAGCCTGATGATAAATAATGGGTTTAATTTATTCAATCCGATCTAGTGCAGTTCAGTTTGAGTCCAGTCCAGTTAGGAGATTATGATTGGTTAGATAATTCAAAATTATCTTGTTATTAGTACATGATGCATGCAAATCTTCTTGATTTAAATGATAACTGGAGATTATTTTCAAATTTGGTGCATCCCTTCTACTTTATCAAAGGTAATTACTGAGTTAAGGGCAGATAATGTCCCCAAATTTGAGAAAAAAATCTTCAGTATTAAGCGATCAACTGGCTGGTTCTCGACAAACTGGACGGTTAGTTGACTTTTTTCCCGTATGCGTTTTCAGCAAAGCTTTGACTCTATCAGAGATTTGAGACTAAAAAAGTCATCCTTATTATTCTGCTCAACTACACCTCTATAGAAGGAACCTTTGGGCTATAGTTTCGAAGAAATCTATTCTCTTTAGAAAATTTTATCCATTTATTCTCTAGAAGTCATTTCCAAGGAAAATTTTCAGCATTTCATATAAAAAATCTCGACAATTGTGATCTACTTGCATCGTGGATTCATCGTGAGGTAGTTCTAAATCTTCTAAGCAAGGGCCATATGAAGGTAGCTTTATATTACTTCTAGTTTTGATTAGATTAGAAAAGTCTAAAGTGTCTCTCTTCCCGTGACTAAATTTTCGGTCAGTAAATATAAAACCCATAAAAAAATTCCAAATCTAAGCCTTTTTCGACTAGAAGAGTCATGTTTATTATAAGAGTCAAAGACCGAGAGCTAGGTTGCCTCCCGTAGGATCCGGTCAGAACTACGTGGCTTTGATTCCAATTTGTCCGATCGGATACGTAGGCTATTTGACCCCAGTTGTCGAATTCAAACCAAAACTATGTGTTAGTTTAGTGTTTTCTTTATGCATGTTTAGATGTTTTATTTTAAAGGCAAAAAATCATAAAGACAAAGTAGAGACCGTTAAAGTATAACAGGTACCTAACACCTTCTCGTTGTATTATTCCCGGAACCCATCATCTACGTTTTCGGTAGATTAGAAGCCTAGTTGGGCGCTTTAGACTTTAGCATATTTTAGCTTTTTTTATAATTTTTCTTTGTTTTTCATTAACAATAAAATAAGATTGCGACTCCAAGTTAGATCTTCTTGGGTCTAAGATGTTTTTAGATGGTTTGCTACAACCTCATTAAGGACCCAACAGGCTCCCACTGAGAATTACAAAAAAGTAAACCAACCACTAACTATATGTCAAGACCATTAAACTTGGTTGCGACATAGGCACAAAGGCAAAGGGAGAAAGGGCGCCGGAGGGGGGGGGGGGGGAGGGGATGGAGTACTTGTTATAGGGGTAGTATAGGTCGCTCCAACCCAATGCCCTAATGTAATTTGCGTCATTGACTTCCGATATCGCAATGTACACTATATAGAGGCTACTAATGATATTGAAAATAGTACTTTCTTAGGGTAAAATGTTCTTGACGAAAGATGACACCATTTTGGTCACACAAAATAGTCCATAGAACAATGACTACCCTTACAAACCTACTAAGCCACTATGAGTTGTGTAGGATTGGCCTTGGAACAAATGCCTTTTGCTTGCCCTATGGGTGGATAACCTAGGTTTACATCTTATTTTGATGATAACTGCACATTGGTTATGTTCTAATGTGTGCTTTGAGTGGATTCTTAGTAAATATGTACATACACACTCATGAACACATATTTGAGAAGTTGGATACGTGAAGCCAAAAAAGCTTAAAGCTACGTTGGAGATGTTATGAAAGCATCATCAATTCCTATGTGAAGGAGCAACAAATAATGCATAAGCAAAGTTACTTTTAATTACGATTGATCTTTATGATTATGTAACTACCCTTTTGTTTGATTCTTGGATTGATGACTATGGCCTAAAATGACTTTAGGACACATTGGGCATTGCATATGAGTTTATAACCTTTCAAACAAGTCTGTTTCTTGAAAATGGGAGAACTTGGTACTCACTCAGATTTCTCAAGAACATTTTTGAAGATAATCTTTCATTTTTTGATATACCTTTTCATTGGCTTTCCAACGGAAAAAAAACAACACCTTAGTCCAATTTTTCTAGAGAAAGTTATGCTCAAAATAAGAAAGACTGATTGGCAGTAGGGTAATACAGTCGACTGCATTGTTGAAATTTAGTTCCAATGGCTACTTTCAAGGAAAAGACCCCAGCGGCTAGTTTACAAGAACATAGTCGACTGTGTTGGTAATACTACTGTATTGGCCGTTTTGGCTCGTTTAACGCTTATAACGTCTATATTTCATATCCTCCATGTATAAATAATGATTTGGGGCTTTTTTTATACACCATTGAACCATATTCTAAGCCTCCATTTATTAGAGAAACATCAAGGCTCATAGTTTAAACTTTTCTTTCACCATATTTATGAGCAATTCTTTGATGGAGAATGAGCATTCTTCAAGTAATAAACTATCTCATCTCTTTATTGTACTAGAGCTTCACTCATTTCCTTTCAAGAGAGTTTGTTTGTACACAATTGATCTTTGTAAAAGGATTGTGATCAAGGCTTTGGTTTGCCAAGTCTTGCATGAGCTTTGTGGATTCAAGGCTAGTGCTTGGTGTGGGGATATCACCAATTGTTGTAAGGGTTTTGATTTTGATTGGAAAGAAGACTGTTCCTAGTAGATTCTAATGCTCTTACAAAGGACTTTCTTAAAGAGGTGGATGTAGGCTTGAGGGTAGTTCAAGGCAGACCATTTAAATCTCCTTGTCAAGTATCTCTAACTCTTTCTTTACTTACTACTTTATAATTGCTTGAGATTGTGAAGCAGCATCTTCATAGAGATTTTGCTTGGTTTGATTGAATTTCATGATTGTGTTTAGTTTAAATTTCCCATTAATTTTCAAAAATCCAATTCACCCCCACCCCCCCCCCCCCGCCCCCCGGTGTTATGTTTTGGTTTCACCTTGTGATGTCCAGTCAAGTGACAGAGCTAACGTCCAGCATCCCAAGCTGGCCCAATGGGTTGGCATTTGGCAAATGAAGAAGAAACGCTTGATGTCTTACTGCCACAAAGTGGGCGGGAGACATTACAATTGCTTAATTCCATCTACATCAGAATACACCAAAGAAAGCGACATCTTCTAAGTGGATGTGGCTGAAAAGATACATGCCCGTAGATACAGCCAAAATAGACAGTTAGTTAAACCCCATCGTGAAGGGTGAATACCAAAGATCAAACGAGTGACAAGCATGGGGAAGCAAAGGCAACTTGGGTCCCAAGTAAGAGTGTTGGGGGAAATGAGATCAGACACGCTAAAGTTTTCATTACGGAATCGTGAACCCTGCCAGGGATTCAGGATTAGCCTGTGGGATCCACCAGTTATTCTAAACAGAGATAGATTTACCATAGCCAATCGGCCATTGCACCGCAATTTAAGGAATTATCGACCAGAAATAATGACGCGCCAAGGCTCTAAAATATCTTTATGTTGTAGATCCAGAGCGTTATTAGGACTGTCGTGTAAGGGATTACTTATTCTATTAATTTGTTGTCTATAATTCTAACTGGCAGAGGGTTTATGGGACAACTTCAATAGACGAAGGTCGTAGGCTAAAGAACAAGTAAAATATCATATGTATACATCAGATTAGAGACTGGAGGGGATTTCGCCCAACTTACTTGGAGCACCCTCCCTTCTCCTTAGCAAGTAAGGCTTCCGAAAGAGCTTCCGAACACATATAAACAAAAACGGGGATAGGGAGTTACCCTGACAAATCCCACAGGTCATTAGGAAGTGAATAATAGGAAAGTCATTAACTAGGGCAGAATAACACATCCCATGACCAGGCTTATCCATTAGATTAGGAAACTGAATCCAATAAGATGTGGTTAGATAAAATCCCAACTCAATCTATCATATACTTTACTCATATCTAACTTTAAGTTAGCTAAAGCCACCCTACCCAACTTTTGTTTTTGAATATGGTCCATAATCTTTCGAGCAAGAATAACATTATCCGATAGCAAAGGGCCCGAGGCATGCAAAGGCATTCTGAAAGAGAGAGATGAGGTGAGGCATAAGAGGCTGCATTCGATTAATTATTATTTTTGAAATTACTCTGTAGACAACTTTAAAAAGACTAATAGGCCGAAAGTCACTGGCCATTTCTGGGTGAGGCTTTTTGGAAATGAGGGTGAGATGGCCAGAGTTGTGGAAAAACGAATGACCTCTGGTATACCCTTTACTGTATACCTCCTAACATCGCTGAATTGTTGCTCTCTATACAAAAGTCTCTCCAAGATTTTATGGACACCTGTCTTAGACAATCATGTTCATGCATATCTTTTAAACCATTGTACTCTCAGAGGAATTCAATGCATTTTATTCATGAATGAATGTACTCAGGAATGGCAATCTGAGCTCCCAATTAGAGCCTTGCGCCGCCTCGCCTCGCCCTATTTGGTGCTTATATTGGTGGCTCTAAATGAATTTGGGGCAAAACAGGATGGGGAAAATGAGAATCGAGTGACTTGGGGCAATTTGAATTTTTTCCATGCCTAATCCATATAGATTTTCAAAAACCTAACCCATATATATGTTCTCTCTCTCTCTCTCTCTCTCTCTCTCTCTCTCTCTCTCTCTCTCTCACACACACACACACACACAACGCGCGCACGTACAATCCTACAATTGGCAGCCACCACCAAATGTCACCTCCCGTGGCCCGCTGCCGGCCATTTATTGAAGCAACTGCCATTGTCAACAGCCGACAGTCATTACCATCCGGCAGCCGCAACCTGCTACTGAAGACCTCCCAACCGCCATCGACCATCGACAGCCACCGCAGTCGAAAAGCATCAAGAGTCACTGTCGGCCTACTTTGAACCCACCATCGTGCCCCTCCTAAAGTCCAACTCTGGCAGCCACCTTTCCTCGCTTTTGTTGCCAACCGTATAACGAAAGTAATTTCATTGAAAAAAATTGTGATTTGTTTAGATCTAAAAGAATTAAAAGCTAAACGGGTTCGCCCAAATTGAATTCGGTTAAGTGGGGCGGGTTGAATATAAATGGGATCTGGTGGGGCATATTAAATCAAATGTGAGGCAATATCGTGACGGGAATATGAGAAGGCAACTTGGATTAGGGCAGGGCTAGCAGAGGGCGCCCGATATTGCCATCCTTATCTATCTTATTTCGAGGTGGTCAATTGAGCGCTTTGATTGTTGGAGAGAAAATGTTTTACTAGTATATTTTTTTAACGGTATTACAATAAACATTAACCACCTTATCTATTTGAATGGTACAATTGTATTAAACTTTCGAAGGGAGTCTTAATAGTATATCAATTAGTGAAGTTGAGAGTTGATTCTCCGACACCTTAACTCTTGTAATTTGCTCTTTTCTTTTTTTATTGATTAAATTTTACTTTAAATACAAAAAAATCTGAAGAAGAATTTACGAAAAAGTATGTGAAGAAAAAGACGCCATATCATTCTCTAATGACCCTGACACTTTAAACTAAAGAAGAAGAGAGCTTCTATTTGGTGTTTATGCGGAGAATGTCTGGCATATCTCTTTTGTTCCTCATTTCTAATTGCATTACCCGGGACATTGGGAAGGAACAAAATAAAGAAGAAAACCCAAGAGTGAGATCATAAAAGCAACTGTTGCTCTCATGTTGAATTTACTTTTTTTAAAATAAGGAATGCCAAGGGAGAGTACTGCAACAATCCCAAAGACCGAAGAATGGAATGGGAATGTGTGGGAGTACGTAAATAAAGTGAAGGATTACAAAAGAAAGAAAGCAAAAGCAAAAGATGATCAAATACAGAGTAAAAAGAGAGATGAAGATATCATCTGATATGATGTCCGGGGAGGTACAAGGCATCATTCTTACATTTATTTCATAAAGTTGCACGCTTCTTTTCATTTTTCCCAAACCCCAAAAAGAGTCTATTATTCCCCCTACTTTTGAGACCCAGGTATTGACTGAGTTGGAAATAAGACTAGAGAAGGGTACCAATTACGTCAGTAGATGTTTGCTTGGACGGTAGTAGCCCAGAAAGGGCACTTACCTGGCCATTGCTTCGGTCACCTTCCATCACCCAAATTCACCTGCAATTTGGAAGAGTTACACAGTTCTCCTTTTGTTTTTTTGAGGGAATTTAAAAAAAAAAAAACACAGCTCTCTCTCTCTCTCTCTCTCTCTTTTTTCTAAAGAACTGCACCAAGCAAAAAAATGGTGGCATAAATCACTAAGCAACCCAAACATGAACAAAAGACCACTCAAATAGAGTCTGGTTACCCCCAAATAGAAGATGCAACCCCATAGCCAAGGAAGAGGCCATAAGCTAGAACTACGAGTCCAAATAAGTCGAGAATCGGCGTGAGGATTTAATTTTTGTTTGAGCACTTTCTAGCGATGATCTTGGGGGCCAGCTTGGATCTTTGTTTAGGTTGCAACACCTGAAAGAGGCTTGCTTAATGTTACTAGTTAAATAAACTTGTCGAATATGCTTGACACAATGACCTGGTTTAATCACTTCATTATAGGGCGATATCTGATCCAAAAGAACAAATCAAAGTACGTACCTTTTGAGCTTAAGATCATGGTTAGATTATCACATGTCCAATGTTGACGTCATAATCTCTCATCCTTATACCTTAACATTTCTCCTTAGGCCCAATCTTAACCTTAGTCACAAGTGGCCCAGAATCTTTCTCTCTAGCCATTGATGCATAGTAGAAACAACCCGAGTTTGGTTATGTAATGATAAATGGATAGTCTAGCCCGAACTTGGTTATGTAATGATAAATGCAATACTAATGGCATATGTTCAAGCCATCAAGATTGGAGTACCCTGCACCGAAGGTTAGTTTTATGGTAAAATCTGGCAGATTTACTTATTGCTTTAGCGACGGTTGCGGCAAGTGATATTATTTTCTATCTTTGGCAAATGATTATAGTGAAAAACTTGGAGACATGAGGAGGATTTAACGCAAGATTTGCATCGATTAGGGGGGGTGTTCAAAAATTTAGAGAAAGAGGCTATTACATTGTAGAGGTGGCTGAAGTGTGTATGCCTAAGTGCACGATGTGTGTATTAGGTGTCTCGGGTAGGGGTGTGTGTGTGTATGCGCGTGGAGGACTGTGTGGAGGTATGTCATTGTGTTGTTGTGTGTGTTGTCGCGTGCGTGTATGTACCATTACTGATGTGCAACCATGTGTGAGTGTGCGAGCTATGTAGACTATGGTGTGTGCTTGACCATGCGCGGATGGGCGGAGGTGTGTGCATGTGCGCACGCAGCTGTATGGTGTGTGTGTGTGTGTGTTGTATGTGCAGCTGCATTTATGGTGTGCACGCGTCTGTCTATGGCTTGTGTAGCCCGTGTGATGTGTATGTCTGAGGTGTGTGCTAGGGGGGATGGGTGGCTGCCTTGTGTGTGTTGGGGGGGGGGAGTCTGTGTGTGCGAGAGCGCGCGCATTTATGGTGTGCACGCGTCTGTCTATGGCTTGTGTAGCCGTGTGATGTGTATGTCTGAGGTGTGTGCTAGGGGGGAGGGGTGGCTGCCTTGTGTGTGTGGGGGGGGGGGGAGTCTGTGTGTGCGAGAGCGCGTGCGTGTGCATAGTGGTGTTTTTCTTCGTTAGTGTTGTTTGTGTGTAGTAGTAGTGTAATGGGTGTCTTTTTGTGTGTAGTTGTGTGGTGTGTGTGAACGCGACTGATTGCGGATGCACACGTGTGTACAATTTATATGTGTAGTAGTGTGATGGTTTGTTTACGAGTGCGAGTGTATTATTAGTGGGTGTAGCAGTGGTGGGTAGGTGTGTGTGTGGGGGGGGGGGGGGAGTTTGTGTGTGCGAGAGCGCGCGGGTGTGCATAGTGGTGTTTTTCTTCGTTAGCGTTGTTTGTGTGTAGTAGTAGTGTAATGGGTGTCTTTTTGTGTGTAGCTGTGTGGTGTGTGTGAACGCGACTGATTGCGGACGCACACGTGTGTACAGTTTATATGTGTAGGAGTGTGATGGTTTGTTTACGAGTGCGAGTGTATTATTAGTGAGTGTAGCAGTGATGGGTGTGTGTGCACACTATGTGGGGTGTGCACCTGTGTGGTTGGTGTGTGTGTGTGTGCACCAGTGTGCTAGGTACGTGTGTCTGAACTCTGTGTGTGTGTGTGTAGCAACGTGATGGGTATGTGTGTGTACATTTTGTGTTGGTGTGCAGCCATATGGTGGGTGTGCAGTTATGTGTATGTGCTGATTGTGCGTTTAGGTCTTGTAAAGGGGTGTGTATCAGGTTGTTTGGAGGACTTTTAGTTGCTTTGGTGGAGGTTGGTTGTGTGGTTATGTGGTACGGTGTGTATGTGTGTGTTGCTGTTTGGGCAGTTGTGTGGTGCGTAAATAATTATTGCTAGTTGGACAACAGGGTGGTGAGTATGTGTATGTTTGCTTGTTGTCAGCAGGTGTAAGGGTGTATGCATGCGTGTTGTGGGTTTAAAAAGCTGAGAATGGGATTTTATAAAAGATAGGATTCATGCTAAGTGAGTTTTTTAAAGGTGGAGATGAGCATATAGAGAATTGGTTCCTTCAAGAGGCAGAATGACTTTGACTGTTCTTTTAATGAAGGTGTAGCAAAAAAAATCATCGCGCCGGACTTTGGTATCTAGAAAATGTGTAGCGTTACGGTAAGTGACATTTTGATCCATTTAATGTTTTAGTATGCGCTCCTAGAGAAAGTGTATTATTGGGTGGGGGGAGTTGATTCATGAATCTAATTATCTTTCCTAGAGAGTTTTTCCTTTTACACAATCCACGTAATAGTGGCAAGGTAAATCACTATCAAACCAATCCACCAAATTCTCTGTAATTTGAGTGCTTTTTGCCGTGAATCGAGTTTTAAACAATTAGGTTTTCAAACACCAAAGAAAATTGGGTAATCAAACACTCAAAATAAAAAACTTAAAATAAAATCTGAGTAATCAAACACCCATTTATTCGGGTAACTAAACTGGTTTTGACGTTTTCTTTTTTTTTTGGAAACTGAAAATCAAAATTCTAAGTGATTTCTAATATACCCTAAGGGTGTGTTTGGATATGAGATTTTGAAATACTGGGTATTTCTAAATGTCCTCATTTCGAAATCCCCTGATTTACAAATTTTATCATTTTGAAATATCTTGTTTTGAAGAAAGGAAGCAAAAAGTTGTTAAAAAAGGTGGGATGCAAGATTCTTAAAAAATAAGAAACTAGTTATTGTGGATTTGTAAATTACTTCTTGGAGTGGATTTGACAAATAACTAATTCAAACTATCACTCTGAATTTTTTAAAATTCTCTTTTGAACTATACAAACAAAATATTTTGTTCAAGTGATTTATAAATACCTTACCAAAGTCAAATCCTCAGTTCAAAACCTATATCCAAACTGTTTCTAGAAACATGGTTAAAATTGGAGCTAACTTAGATTTTCTCAAAGAGGTTTTTAGAGCATATATTTTCATGTTTTGTTAAACCTTCTCATTTGGTTTTTAACACAAAAAACTTCGCATGAATCTGATTTTTTTAGACAAAGTTATGCCCAAAACAAGTAAAGCAATAGTAGTCATTAGGGCAGTGTTCCCCAAAAATGGGAATGCAGTTGACCGGACTACATTACTCTTTAAGCTCCTCGATCTGAAAATAGTGGTTAATTTTGTGAAATTCATTCTTCATCTTCGACTAATGATTATATCTCAAATTCAAATATGACTTGGGTCTTCATCATATAGGCCTCCATTTGTGGCACATGGATTAAAGTTTTTTCTCTTGTTTTCATGATTAATTTACATCAATAAAGAGAAGATCTTTGTGAAAAATTCTTTACGCCTTCAAATTTTCTCCTCCCCGTCGATGAGATCTTGTATTGGACAAGAAATTTCACTTCAATCAACCTGTGGCAAAGCTTCGGAATTTTTGGAGCTTTTGGCTTGTCAAAGTATACTTAGTTCTTGGTGTACGCGTGACACTAAGAGAATTTTAAGGTGGAGAAGTATTGATCCAAAGACAGATTATACCAGTGAAATTTATGACTCTTGCAAGGAACTTCCTTGAATTCGTGGACGTAAGCATGAGGGTAGTATAAATCAAACCATTTAAGTCTTTATTGATTGCCATTAAGTTGTTGTGAGATTGTCTACATAGCAAATAGTAAGTACAACCTAAACTTGTACGTCTAAAACATATGAAATCTAACTGGATTGAGATACTTTTCGAACAATAGGAGGTCAATGTTCTATTATTCTTTAGTCTCGCTCCTTTTGGTTACACCCCATAATAGATGTCACAAATATATTGAACTTCTTCTTCTCTTTTTCCTTGTAAAAGGCACCTTGCATATTATTTTACCATTTTCTCATTCGGCTTTCTGAAGAGGAAATGCATACTTTTCAATTTTCATACCATGTTTTGTGTGATAAAACAAAAGCGTCAAACAACGTATGGTGTATAGAAATAGACGCCTCCCTCTCGAGAATCTAGAGTTTCGGGTAATCGAGACATGATTTCTTTCAAGTATTCAAAGAGGAAAACTCATGGACACCACCTCAAATTAGTGCAACCTAAACCTGTTTGTTTGTCTAAAACAAACGAAAACAGATGTCATTTCAAACACATAAGCAAGCCAAACACATGTAAAATGGCATAGTAATCAAGATCAATTACTTCACTAGAATTAGGAAGTTCAGTACAGATGAACAAAAACAATCTAAATAACCGATTTCGGGGAAGATAATCATGCAACTAACATGAATGCCAAAACTTCCCCTACACTGGTCTCTTCTCGTCATCAAAGCTTGTTCTTGTACCAGAAAACGCCTTTGTTCTGCTCACCTTCATCCTGCTCAACATAAATGCACTCCTTCGCTTCTCTCCACATTGCCTTCACAAATGGAGTCCCATCGAACTGGTAGTATTCACCCAATATCGGCTTTATCGCTTTTGTCGCCTCCATTGCGTGATAATGTGGCATCGTCGAGAACAAATGGTGCGCGACATGATGGAATCGATTGTAGAACTATTACAGGGTGTGCAACAAAAGCATGATAGTAATTATTTGAGGTGTCTTGTAATATCGATAAGTACTTACAGAATTTTTTATGGTTAAGGATTATGAGTGGCCAACTTAAATAATTTCCAAGTTATGTTACTGTGAGAAGTTGATTTGATTTAAGTTCCTAAGTGATCGTTTGATGTAGACAATAAAAAGTTGACAAATTTGGTTTTGCCTTGTTGATCTCTTTGAATCCTAACACGTGAAATTTTAAGACATCTTTCGTTTTGCCTTGTTAAAGTCAACTTTTTGGACAATTGAATTTGAATAGTAAAAAATTGAATATATACAAGTGATTCATGGGCTTAGATGTCATCTCAACATCAATTTTTTTAGGAAACATATATTTCCACACATTATTATTCTGCCTTACGCTCATCTTTGCCGATAAAAAGTTTATTAGTGACAACGCATTGACTATTTTTAGCAACCAATGTAAACCGGACTTGTGAAACAACTGCTTTTGCCCAATAAAAAATTGATATGACAAATTCCACTAACCGAAAGGACGAATTAAATTTTGAAACCTTTTACAGAGAACGTGTGAGACGAAATTAAAAAAAAAAGGACCGAATAGATTTTGAAAGAAAAGGGAACATTTTTGCGATTTACAATGAAATGACTGTACTCAATGTTTTAAATCATATATGGAGGAGCGGCATAGGATATATATGCTTTATTGTTTTGGACGATGCAAGAATACATACCATGGTAATAATCATTTCAACCTTTTACTTTTGAGGGGTTGTGGGCCTGAGTGTCTTATTACATGCACCTTACTTTGTTGAATATTTGTTATGGAACATGCAAACCAAATCATTTGACTCCGAAAGATTGCACAATCATCTCGCCAATCTAAGAAGTTTAAACATTTACACGACAATTTATTTATTCATAAAGAGGATTGATACTTTTCTTCCATGTAGAGTAATCCCAACACACCTTTCACCTTTCACCTTTAGCCTTGAATTATAATGTTCCAATGATTTGAGCACCCTCTAGCTTTCATCTAGCTTTCAATAATAAGCAACTAAGAGAGTCGTAATTACATAGGAATTGAACCTTAGAGGGCCAATATCTAGTTGATTTACATACGCGATATCTTTGACTTTGATTAGGAAAGTTGTAGCAAAAAATATATTTTTACCATCTTATCTAAAAGTTTCTGCATTTTCTTATTTAATTTTACTCACTACCAACGCCCTTCTCATTTTGACCCCCCCTGTGTGTATGAGATTAATTGATACCAGGATTTTTTATTTTTCAGTGCTGCATGCCAAAATTAGAACCACGGGCTGCTGGGTGCAATTTCGGCCAATTGCACCCAGCAGCCCGTGGTTCTAATTTTGGCATGCAGCACTGAAAAATAAAAAAATCCTGGTATCAACCACCAAATGGCGGTCAAAATGACCTTTGACCAGACGTATGTTACTTTATAAGGGCAAAATGGTCTCTTCACCCATGCAATCCTAGTTAGTTCCAAATGGCACCAATAATTAACCTTCCAAGCCCAATTGGGAATAAGAGACCAGGCTTTATTCACATCTCTAATTCTAGAATGTCGGCTCCCATAGTTCTCTAAGATTGTTAATTATATTGTTTGGATGCTCTTTTGGAAGATCAACCTCTTCCACCTAGTTGGTAATTGGTTTAGGAGGCCTTCACGTCATTTCCCTCTCCCCACTATCTTCTCTCTCTCTCTCTATCTCTCTCCCTCTCCCTCTCCCTCCCTCCCTCCCTCTTTTTTGTATCTCTCAGTGCCCCCGCCACCACGCACCACCATTAGCATCAAGAACCTGCCTTTAGTGCCGCAACCGGCTCTGGCGTCCACCCTCGCCCTCTTCCCCTATCCTAACTTGTCCCTTGCACCCTTTGAATCTAAATTCTCGAAAGGATTTAGATTCGGAGTAGCCATCTTATTTAATTAAAGGAAAATAAGAAAAACCTATAGATGACTCAAAGGTGACCAAGAAGGATGACTGATCTTATTGAAACCAAGAGAAGGGTTTGGGGACTAAGTTACGCAGCGGGAAGGTGTTAGGCACTTGTTGCGCCCTTTCGGTCTCTACTTCATTTCTAATGAATATTGACCTTAAAAACACAAATCATGCAAAATACAATAAGACTCGCCCTAGGTTATTTTTAGTTTTGTGGCTTGAACACAACAACAAGGGTCAAATTGCCTACGTATCTGATCGGACTAATCGGAATCAAAACTTTCGTAGTTTGACTCTGGTCCTATGGGGAGTAGTCTACATTTCGAGCCTAGAATTTTGACAAAGAAATGCAAAAAGATTCTTTTTGGTTGTTTTTAAAATGAAATGTGACTACGAGACTGGGAGACAATTCTACGTGATTTCTGCACTAGAAAACTAGTAAAGATTACCTTTAGAAGTAGCTTGCCCTGAAGACTCGAGAATGTTCTCCGAATGTTCCGCAATGCAAAGACTAGAAAGAGAACTTTATTAAGTGAATATGAACGGCTAAGATTCTCGAGAGAGACAGCGTATCATTTCACCAAGAAGTGGTACACAGGCTCTCAAGATAATATGCTTTCTGACCCCTTAAAAATAAAGGCCAAGGCCTCCTTTTATAGTGCTCTGGGTCATAGTATCTGATAAGATTGGCAATGCCAATCTGCATGGCTGAAGATAATTGAGAATAAGTGATAAAATCGTAGATTGACAAAAGTCAACTAACCGACAGGTTAGTCAAATATCGGCCAGTTTATCCCTGAATTTTTTTATATTTTATTAAAAAAATTGGGGCATTATCACTTCTCAAAATATGTAATTATCTTAATTAATTGTCAGGGATAATACTATATTCGAAAAATACTTCTCATAATCACACCAATCACCTTTGTCTCTCAAATTGATCATCATGTCTCCAAGTCAAACTTATCTTCTTGACTCTAACCTAACTTAGGTTAACCTTAACTAAATAGGTTAGATATCCAATGGATCAGGACTAATTAATTTGGGCTATACTAACTGGACTAGACTGGACTTGACAAAATTGGACTGAACTGATGGACTAGACATGCAACTAGACTAGACTTGGACAATTAAACTGGACTGAACTAAATTAATTAAGGGCAAATTACACTTATATCCTTGAGATTAGGGTGTAATTACAGTCAAGGACACTGAGTTTCAAAATGTAACATTCATGACCAAAAAATCCTAATTTTGTAACAATTGTGTCCATCCGTTAGAGTTCTTTCCAAAAAGTGTATTTTTTTATAATGTCATCGTTATGTATTTTCAAAATGGCAATACTGCCCTTTATTGCAGTTAATGGTTTAAATTACAGGTAAGGACAATAGTTTGGATAAATTACACTTATGTCCGATATAATGGTTTAAATGTTCAAATTAGGATTAAAGTTTTTTAGGCAATTACACTTATGTCCAATATAATGGTTTAAATGTTCAAATTAGGATTAAGGTTTTTTAGGCAATTACACTTATGTCCAATATAATGTCCAATATAATTAGGGTTTTTTAGGGTTTGTATGAAAACCCTAATTTTCAAAATAGGTTTTCAAATTACCGCCGGTGACCAATCTTCTGCCGGCGTCGCCCCCATCGCAGGTGACGTCGCCTTTCCCCCTCAATCTCTTCTCTCCCCCACATCGCCCCCCGTAGCAGCCCCTTCCCGCGCCTTACGCCGGCAGCTCCATCGCCCCACACCACCGCACAAAGTAACGCACCCTCACTACTCACCACACCCGCTGCCGCCACCGACGAGACCCACCTATACTTTCACCCGCCATCACCACCTCCACTTCAGATCTGACCCAGATCCCCTTTCTATCTTCATCTGGGTTCCAGCCATGGCGGGCCGAGGATGGGGGAGGAAGACGGGATGAAGCGCCGGTGACGAGGGAGGAAGACGAGGTACAACGCTGGTGATGAGGGAGGAAGACGGGGAGCAGCGCCAGTGACGAGGGAGTTCAGACGGGTTGTGCAGGGGAAGGGGGAGGCAGACAGGGGTGCGGCACCGGGGAAGAGGTTGTGGGCATGACGGAGTGATGGGGAAAGGGGAGGCAGACGGGTGACGAGAAAGGGGGGAGGGGTGGCGCGGGTGGAGCTTGAAAGAAAGAAATGGGCTTGGGGGTGGTGTGGGAAAGAGGGTGGGGCCGGGGGGAGGGGTGTTGCGGGGTGGGGGGAAAGGTTGAAGTAATGGCATTAAAAAAAATAAGGTTTCAACTAAGGGGTAATAATGTCTTTTCACGAAAATCGTTAGGGTTTTTAAGATTCCGTTTGGTCAACTGACATAAGTGTAATTTGTCCAAACTATTGTCCTTACCTATAATTATACCCTCACCTCAGGGACATAAGTGTAATTTGCCCATTAATTAATTAGGTCACATTACTAGGTCTAAACTTAATAATACACTCTAATAAATAATAAAGCCCATTGTTTATTTTTAATTATTAATTACTACAAAAATGAGGCGTCTACAGCGTGCACTTTTTCGATGCAACAACTGGACCTGAAATGAGGATCCTACGTGACAACAAGATACCAAACCACCAGCCCTAACGACCACTAAACCGCATGTAGTCCATGACTCAAGGGGACTAACACCACTAAGACTATCCCAAACCAACCTCAACACACAGACACCTCCACCACCAAACACATCATCCCTATCAAAACAACTCAGACCGAACCATATCATCAAACCTTGATTCACAACCCACTAAAACAAAACAACACTTTAACAAAAGAAGCAACTCCAATATCAGGGGGAGAGGAAAAACCACCGAGCAGGGATAATGGGAGAGGATAAGCATGGTGTACAAGTCCTGCCAACAGCTGCGAAAGGGCTCACTCAAAGGAAGAAGTTCAAATACAATAAAACCATAACTATAAAAGACAGGAAAATGGATGTCGGGGTGGGGGGGGAGGGAGCACCACCACAAATAACACAATATTAAATATGAGCCCATAAGCAGAAAGTCAAACTAACACAAAAGCCTGACCCGTAACACCACCTACGAAACAACATGACCCAAAACAGGGCACCTTGTTTCTATAATTTGCAAACTGCACTCCCACTCCGGAACATAAAACAGGGAAAAGGCATCTCATAGAGTACTAGAAAAAAAATGGCGATCGTGAAATTTAAGAGGTAAGGTCGTTGCTACAAATGGCGGAATCATCAATGAAATTGGCTATCCGTCACTAACATTGGACTCTAGATTTAATGCA
Source organism: Escallonia rubra (assembly GCA_033065855.1). Taxonomy (NCBI): domain Eukaryota; kingdom Viridiplantae; phylum Streptophyta; class Magnoliopsida; order Escalloniales; family Escalloniaceae; genus Escallonia; species Escallonia rubra. The sequence continues at coordinate 81,878 of JAVXUO010002765.1, forward strand.
AGACAAGAACGATCGTTGAATTTCAAGTGTAAAGGCTATCACCTGAAAATGGCCAAAATCTGAGTATAGAAATGGAAAATGTCGTGATCATTAAACCAATAGGTCTAACAAAATATAATGTTGACCAAAGAAAAGGAGTTAAAAGGCCCTTGGCAGAAAATGGCCAGAATTAACGATGGAAACAGAGACTCAACTTGATCACCGGACACATCTACTCAAATAAAATGAAGATCATAAATTTGACCAGATAGGTCGTTGCTAAAAAAAGGCTGGAAACTGACAAGGAAACTGGTATGAAAGGTAGATCAGTACCCATGGTTCAGTGCCCGCCTAAATATTGAATATTCGGCCATAACTGAAATTTCGGCCGAAAACTTGAAATCCGGCAATGGTTGAAAATCCGGCCAAAAATTTATCATCTGCAATCTACATGATGGGAGAGATCAAGATAAGACTAAGGCAGGATTGGCGTAGTTTTGTTTTAAATAGACGGTAGGGGATCTTTTTTTTGTTTTTTACATTACTATAGAACATACCACTATATATTTCACAATTAAAGTTCGATGAACTCGACAAATCCTCAAATCAGGTTGTAGTTTTAAAGTCTCCATTATAGAGTAATACTATTTTGATGACCTGCATCCAAAAAATCTAGTCTTTTGAGTTACCATCTAAGTTTTGGAGCCAATTAAAACAATTAACTAGCAAAACAAGACTCAAAATCATCAAATAAGCTAATTGTTAGCCATATGATTGGATAACCTAGGCTTACGTCTTGTTTTGATGATAACTACATATTGATTATGTCCTAATGTGTGCGTTGAGTAGATTCTTAGTAGTTATATACATACACACTCATGAAGAAACATTTGAGAAGTTGGATAGATGAATTCCAACCAAAGAATCTTAAAGCTTTAGTGGACATGCTATGGAAGCTTCATCAAGTCCAATGTCAAAGAGTAACAAAGAATGCCTAGGCTAAATTACTATAAATTATGATTGATCTTTACTTTTATGTAACTAGTCTTGGTTTGATGCTCGGATTGATGACTATGACCTAAAATGACCTTAGGACACCTTGTGCATTGCATGTGAGTTCATAACTTTTCACACAAGTGTGTTTCTTAAAAATGAGTAAACTTTGGAGCTCACTCCGATTTACTAAAACATGTTTTTGGTACTAATATTTTCATATTTTGATAAAAAATTTCATTAGCTTTCTAACGCAAAAAACGGTGCCTCAATCCGATTTTTCTGGATAAAGTTATGTCCAAAGTAAGAATGGAGGTTTCGTGAGCCAGTCGAGAAATGGGCAGTCGACTACATTCGCAATGCAGTCGACTTTATTGACCGTTAGATGGAAAATAATGGCTAGTTTTTCTCACAATCATGCCAAATCTTTCAATAGCAGTTATATTCGATATTCACCATATATAAATGATTTGGGGCTTCATCATACACAATGGAAATCACGTTCTAAGCCTCCATTCACTAGAGAAATACAAGCATCATAGATTAAACTTTTCTCTCTTCATCTTCATGATTTTACATCATTAAAAGAAGCTTCTTGTGAGTAATTCCTTGATTGAGAATGAACATTCTCCAAGTCATCAATTCTCTCATCTCTGTATTGTACTAGAGCTTCATATGTACTCATTTCCTTTCAAGAGAGTTTCTTTGTACACAATTGATCTTTGTAAAAAAAATTGTGATCAAGGCTTGGGTTTGTCAAGTCTTGGGTGAGATTTTTGGATTCAAGGCTTGTGCTTGGTGTGGGAATATCATCAAGTGTTGTAAGGGTTTTGATCTTGACCTGAAAAGAGATTGTTGCTAGTGGATTCTAGTGTTCTTGCAAGGGACTTCCTTAAAGAGGTGGATGTAGGCTTGAAGATAGTTCAAGTTGAACCATTTAAGTCTCCTTGTCTAGTATCTCTAACTAAATATCTTTACTTATTGCATGATATTATGTAGTTAGCATCTTTATTAAAATATTGCTTGGTTTGATTGAGATTCATTATTATTTAAATTCCCCATTAATTTTTGAAAGCCCTATTCACCCCCCCCCCCCCCCGGGGTTGTTTTATTGGTTTTAAGTGGTATCAGAGCCTCATATCTCCATTTTTTGGTTTAAAAACTAGAGAGTTAAAATATCATATGGTTTCCTAGTCTTGAGGGGAGTTCTATTACCAGACCTCCACTTTTTTATGGGTCTTCGTATAGTATATGAAAAATTAAGATGAGAGTATTTTTAGAGTCTTTAGACTTTGAAATGTGAGAGTCATTGAAGATGGCCCTTATGTTCCCACCAAGTTGATTAGGAATAAGCTTGTGCCAAAGGAGAAATCCGAATTTAGTAACTATGATAAAAATATGCTTTGCCTGAATTCTAGAGCTAAGAATTGTCTTGTTTGTACTCTAAACAGGAATGAACTTAATCAAGTTATTATGTGTGATACAGTTCAAGTCACTCCTAATGGGACTTCTCTTCTAAGAGATTCAAAGATAAATTTATGGCATAGAGAATATGAATTGTTTCAAATGTTTTTCGATGAATCTATGACGGAAATGAATTTTTCGTTTCACTAAAATTGTTATATACTTTGTAACAATTAGAAAAAGATTTCTCTAACGGTGATCTTGGGCGAAAGGTGATTAGATCATTACCTAGAGAGTGGGATGCAAAAATCACCGACTTCAAGAATCAAAGGATTACAATATCTTCATGTTTGATGAATTAATTTGCTCATTGATGACATATGAAATGCAACTCGAATCGTTTGGGCGAAAAGGTCCAAAGAAGAAGAAAAAGTGCATTGCTCTTAAAGCTTCATCACTAACGGATCAATCTTCACGTGAAGAGGAGAAAGAGTTGGATAACAAAGAGATGGACATACTTGGAAAGAAATTCAATGAGTTTCTCAAAATGAAGAAAGATGGAAACTCACACAAAAGTAAGAATGATTCGAGCATGGAGTGTACATAATGGGAGGAGAAGAAGAAAGAGTCAAGGAAGAAGCACTCCATAAAGACATCAATTAAAGCCATTATTTGGAATAATAATAACTCAAGTGGAGATAAAGCTGATTACTTCCATGATAGAGATGAAAATTTATGTTTCATGGCTCAAAAGGAAGATGAGGTAAACTCTTTATATAATGATAGTGATAGTGATTGCTCCAATAATGATATTTATGATGCTTATGCTATTTTATATGAAGAATCCATGAGATAAGCCAAGAAAAATTATGCTACAAAAAGACAAGTGCATGCGCTTTTAGAAGAGCTAGATAACTTAAATAGTGAAAATAGTGAGTTGCATGCCAAGTATGAATGCCTACCTAACCATCTTTATGTAAAGTATGTGGACGATAGTTTGATTGGCTTAGTTATAAATTTCCCTTCAAGTAAGACCTCACAACATATGTTCAACTTAGAAAAAAAAATGAAATACTGAAAGTTGAGGTTGATGATTTGAAAGAGTGTCATGCTGGATTTGTAGAAGGTGAAGACAACTTGGACATCTTAATTGGCACTGAAAACGTTTCTCTAGACAAATGTGGATTAGACATTAATCCTTTGAGCTTCTTGAGGAAGAATTTACAAAACCAAGCTCAAAAGAATTTTTCTCGAAGGCAACCAAAGACCTATTGCATTACACATTGTGGTTGGTGCAATAAGAAAGGACATACGACTAATTGTTTCCCTTGTAGATTATTTATGTAAGAGGTGTAAAGAAAATGTAGATTGTGAAAAGGCCGAGATTACAAATTCAAGACTAACACCTATGGATCCAAGAAAATGTGGGTACCAAAAGCTAGACCGAAATTGTGCTTGTAGGTTGTTCAAAGAAAAAGCAAATAGCAACAAGGAAAAGGCTCCAAGATAAATTTGAAAAGGAGGAGCAATAAGCTAATGGTGTGTTTGATAACACCATTCAGCACTTAAAACTGAATATTTTCAGTGATTTCAAATTAAGTGCGTTTGATAACGTACTTTTTTAACCACTTAAAATAATAAGTGGTAAGTTAATTGAAGACCAATATTTTAAGTCACCATGAGTTACTTATCACTTATCACTGAACAAGCTCAACGATGTGTCATTAAAAGATTTTACCCGTAAGTGACTGATTTGCCCTCACTCCTTCTTGTCTGCCTCTCTCCTTCTTCCCGATGGATTTGTTACGATTCTTTATCTGCCTCTTCCAATTGAACGGCGACTCAGTACTCCACCGGAATTAGTGATCTCTTCTCACTATATTCCTACCACAACTGCAGGTACCCAATTTCTTTCCTCTCATGGTGGATGAATATGGGGGTGTCGCTTAATCTATGAATGTAATTAGGGCTTCTTTTCCATCTATTTTTTCTGATATTGGATCAATTGTATATGCATGAAGGATCCGTAGTGTGCGTTCATTAAACGAGCTATTGGGGTTTCTAATTCTTGAAGCCCTTTTGGCATGTCATTACTGTGTGCAAAGGTGAAATTAGGTCAGTATAATGGGTCCTATTTTGACACAAGTAGGCTTCTATTAGGGCTTTTTTTGTTCTCTCGACTTTGCAAATTTGGATTCTAGGTTATATTGTTTTCATGGTAATTAGGTGTTTTTACTTTATCTTCTTCCTTAAATCTGGTTTTGGGTGAGAAATCAGTCCAATCGATAGCTAGAGTTTAAAGCAGAAGTTCCAAGACCAACTCCCACACAATCTCTCCTGTTGGTCAATTTCAAATATACTTCTTTTACCTGCTTGAGAGCAGCAAGAACACTAAATTTTCATGTATATGGGTTCTACCTCAGACTCCCCCTCCCCTCAAGAGTAGGGTCAGCTTCACTGGCTTACCCTTTCCCAAAAATGAGTTAGGAAACCAAGTGCCATCATCAAGACCGAACTAAAAAAGATAAGCTCGTTGATTTTTTGGTGTTTTTTTCATTTCCTTCTTCATCCTCTGAACCGAGAATGAATACACATACATGTGTGACCAAACAAGGCCACAAAAGATAGGCTTGAAATTAGTGTAGTACATGTATCCAATGTTTCTGGAACAGGTGGGCTGTATGGAAGGGGAGACTATGGTGGCACTAGTCATTACCATCTTTACTCAACATAAAAAAAGAGGCACATTAGTCACAGTGGCATTTGTCCTAAAGGTTTCAATAGGTCCATTAGCTTCATGCAGTTGTTAGTGTCTCTATGCACTTTCTCAGTACTAGAGGTATAGCCTGCAATTGCAATCGTGAACAATTTAAGAGACTTGGAGAGTTAATTTGAGATTTCCAGCTTTTTCGTTCTTAGATGAACTTGTTAGACCTCTTCGGTTTCGTGTGGTTGTGATATTTGGAACTAAATTGCATCATCATCTTATATAGACTATACCAGGTTATTTCTAGATTGCTGGGTTCTGTTTCATTTTGAGCTTAGGCCATTTTTTTCTGCTGATTAGTATTGGCGTCTTATGACATCAATCATGAAGTCAATCTAGGATCGCTAATTTTTCTAAACTATTTCTGACTTGAATTGATAAGGCTTCGATATGTATTAATTTAATAGCTCTATGACGATTTAGTATAGTACTTCGGATATTATGCGAATGACCATCCTAGTTTTTAGGTTTTGTAACCAAGTCAGTGCTTTATGGCATAGCCCTTGATTTTATGTATTACATTCATTATAAATTCATCTCTTCACCTTGTATTTGTGTTTTTATAATAGTATCTAATAGTGTAATGCTTGTATAGGAATGACTTTTGGTGACGGTTCTAGAGCAAACTGGAAGGATCCAGAATTATATAAAATTTTCATAGATGCATGCATTGCCGAAGCATCGGATGGTGGAAAGTCTGGAGGAAGTTTGAAGAAGGCATCATGGGATTTGAGACTTGGAGAGTTAATTTGAGATTTCACGGATTCTCTTTTTGAGCGATTTGACAATGGAGATATTCTTGAGAATACGGTACACCATAACGAAAATGCAGTAGATATGGGAGCAGAAGCACGACAAGCAGATCAAATTTTTATGGTTAACTTACGAGAGCAGATTGCAACTCAACTATTTAATTTGAGATTGTAGTTCATTAATGTAAAAGTTTGATGTTTGGTTGTCGAAACATTACTTGCTAATTCTTATGGTATGATTAATTTGAATGTTCTTTTGTATTTCAATGACTGTAAAATTGGATTTGAAGTATGCATTATTGAGATAGCAATACGTTCAATTTTAATAATTATATAATAATGTTGACAAAGTTTTTAAAAAACAAAGTAGAAGGGCATTATTGTCAAATTAAACAAATTTTAGACTTCAGTTCTTATGTTTTACCAAACAGAATAGACTGATTCAGCACTTAAATTTCAGACAAGACCAATTTTTTTTCAGTACTTAACATTCAGTAGCTTAGAATTTTCAATTCTACAAATTCAGTACTTTAGGCCCCGTACGCTTACAGTTTTCAGCACTTAAATTTCAGTTTTATCAAACGCACCCTAAATCTTAAGGGGGAGTAAGCATTCCAAGATTAAAGATGCCACTTCAAATAAGGAGAGCCTCAAAGCTTGTTAAAGAAAACGGATTTAAAAATGATCCCTCATTAGATTGAATCCTCGATAATTCATCAAGTGGGTAAAAGTTAATGCTCTATTCAATATTGTGTTATGTGCTAAACTTATACATCATGAAACATCCTTAAATTGCCATACTTATTTCTCATGATATAAATAACTTGCTTATTAAGCACTCATGCAAACTATGGTCTAGATTGTGCGTCTTGATTGTTTATTTCTCCATATTATAATCTTGGATACTTGTAGGATTTAGATGACGATAAATGGTCCTCTTGCACTTACATAGGAAACATTGATGACCATTATTGTCTTTATGGAAATTTCATGCTGAAGTTATGTCGTCTTAATCCTTCATATTGCCATTTTTACACACACGCACCTTTTGGTAATGCCAAAAGGAGAGCATGACTCGGTTAGACATTTAGTTGTGTTTGTCGGATATTCTTGACATTGATTGAGGGGGAGTATACATTAGGATGGTATATGCATATGGTAACTTGATAAGGGAAGCTTACATGCTTGAATCACATGCTATCTTGTTACTCTTGAAAAAGTGTATGAAGAACATTAGATTATTGAGCTACATTGCATATCTTTCTTTGGATCATGAAAGAATTCTTGATGTTATCCGTGTGACTCCATGAGTTATATGCACCTCGCGCCATTATCTTACTTATAACTATCTTCTCAGAGACGCATACCCTTGTCTTCTTATTGAAAACAAAGGGGGAGAAATAATCTTGATTTCATATGCTATGTGATAGTGTGTTTTTGAGAGAACATTAGAGGAATAGCATATCTTGTTTTAGCTAGGGGAGTTAGCTATGAGCTTAATTGCTATATGAGATAAATTGAAACATCTTGAGTATACTAGAGATGATAGAATGTTCTAAGTGAGATTGTTGTGCTCAATTGACTACCATTTGACACATCTTACATTCTATAGAATCAATGCTTGTCATCATAAAAAGGGGGATATTGTTAGCCTTATGATTGGATAACATAGGCTTATATTTTGTTTTGATGATAACTATACATTGATTATGTCCTCATATATGCTTTGAGTGGATTTTTGGTAGGTAAATACATAAACACTCAAGAAGACACATTTGAGAAGTTGAATACATGGATTAAAGCCAAAGAAGAAAAACGCTATAGTTGACATGCTATGGAAGCTTCATCAAGTCCAATGCAAAGAGCAACAAAGAATGCATATGCTAAGTTACTATGGATTATGACTGATCTTTACGTTTATGTAACTAGTCTTGGTTTGATGCTCGGACTGATGACTAGGACCTAAAATGACCTTAGGACACCTTGTGCATTACATGTGAGTTCATAACCTTTCACACAAGTGTGTTTCTTGAAAATGAGTGCACTTTGGAGCTTACTCAGATTTTCTCAAAAGAAATTTGTGCTAATATTTTCCTTATTTTTTATAAAAAAATTTGTTACCTTTCCAACGCAAAAAATGACGCCTCAATCCGATTTTTCTAGAAAAAGTTATGTCCAAAGTAAGAAAGGGAGTTTTATGAGGCAACTGAGAAATGGGCAGTAAGGCAATGTAGTCAACTTTATTGACCGTTGGATGAAAAGTAACAGCTAGTTTTGCCCAAAATCATGTCAAATCTTCCAATAACGGCTATATTTGATATTCACCCTTAATTCTCCATAACCCTAGAACTAGATTCAGGTATGTAAAATGATGGTGCTAGGCACCTTATTATACCCTGAGTAGGTCTTTACTTGTCTTCATCATGATTTGAGGATTTTTATTGAAAGTTGAATAAACCCAGATTACAATTAATTATATGGTTTGAACTCAAAATCTGCAGTTGACTGGCCTGTATACTTAATTGGACTAATCAATATCAAAACCTTGTAGTTCTGATCCTATGAGAGGCAACATAAATCTTGATTTGTGGTTAAAACCCAATATGTTATAAGAACGAGTTCATTATCAAAACTGTTTTAGCAAAGACGTGAGATTTGAGTACTCAATATCCAAACTTCAAGATTCAATCGCGGGGACGAGTTCTTTACTGAATTACAAGAATAAAAGATAGATCATGCCATTGGATCTTGATTTCTGGGCTGTTGAGTTTGAATCCATCCATAATGTAAACATAAAAAAAATAAGTGTGTGATTATATGGGCAAGTTAGATATAAGATGAAGTGCATGGAGAACCCTAACAATATAGCAATAGCCTCTAGAGATTCTCCTCCATGTTAGGGGGACCTTAGGGATGTTTGTGTAGAAGTCACGGGGTCTAGGGCTGCAAAAATGATGCAAAAAAAAAAAAAGATTATTGCACAGCCCTAGCCACCACAACAGAAATAGTAAAAAATTGCCTCCTCTACCGAGTGATATGGCTTAACGGCCAAGGTGTATTGGTCTATACAGTTTCTGTTGTGACTTACTTTAAAGCCCAGAAAAAGTTTATTTCCTGCCATATAGATAGTCGTAAATCAAATAAAAACACACCCAAAGACCAATCTATGGTAAATAAAATTCATTATACTCTGACCTGGGTGAAACCTAATATAAATAGATTAATTGGGCTAGTTTAAACTAGATTGGACTACAAGATAAATTAATGCCTATAAGAATACATTAACTGGGTAGGATTGAGCCGGATCGGATCAGATCGTACTAGACTAGTCTAGATCAAAAGAAAAGATAAGTACAAAAGGGAGTATCCTTAGAGCCCCTCAATGATAAAGGATCTTGCATGCAAGCGAAGATCATAAAAAACAACACATTTTTTTAAATCGATACTAAAAAAACCACTAGACAGACGACTGACACGACGACACACAAAGGGGACGAACCTCTATAAGGCTTCCTATGTATCCTAGAAAAAGGAGCAGAACAATGTAGTTCGGAGGATATGTGACTAAAATTTGGAAACTGGAACTGGATAAGAGGTACTCAACTAGTACCAAGCACCTAAAGGCATTACTCGAAGTTGTAGCCAACGAGGAGTGGAAGCGTGCGGTCGTCGAGCAACATCAGAACTAATTTGAGACTAAAACTTATCTGAAACAGGAGCCAACAACATGTGAAAGTGACAACCCGAAGCCAATAAGACCTGGGAAAGGCTTTTCATTAGGAATATCAAAAGAAACTGGAAATAAACTTCATATGAAGTAAGAGCCAAAGTGTATGGAAGCAGTTGGTTGGTTGTTTAGACAAAGGGCGAATCCTTAGAGACTGAAGCCAATAATTCCTATAAACGGTTGGTCGTCAGATAAAGGTGTACCTAAAAGCCAACATGTGAAAGCGATTGCTCGTCAGATAAAGGGCACACGGAAAAAGCCGGAGCCAACAACACGTGGAAGCAGTTACTCGTCTAGGGATAATAGACACATGTCTAAGAGCTGAGCCAACACATGTCTAGGGAAAGTGGTTGGTCGCTTAGACACAATGAAAAAAATCTAGGATTTGAATCCAAAATTACATAAAAATTGTTGGTACTTAGGAACACCAGAAATTCACTTGCTCCCTCTGCCCCTAAACTATTGCACACATTTGGCTTGCACAAATATTAGGAAAATGGTCAAATTTGCTTATTTTTTCAACTTTACCCTCGTCACTTTTACAACCTATCATAGGCCCACTGTCAAACCAAGTTTGTCCTTGTCCACCTCTTTGCTCTTTGATCTCTCCTATTCATCTCCATCGATCCTTAACCATGGCCATCATGGATAAAGAAATCTGAAATGCAATACTAAGATTCTTTACTTTTTCCTTATATTTGTTGTTCTGAATTTGATATTGAAAATCAAAATTTATTACCATCTCTCTGGTTGCATCTAAAATTTGAATTCCTAACTTATAAAAATCCCATTGCTGAAGAACAAGCAGATTATGTTGATGCATAATGGGTTTACGCAAGACATAAGAAAAAATCCAAATCAATCATCATCATCAGCCAATTGTCATTACCAGATTGATGGGCCTCACTTCTAGCACCATCACTTCTAAGTGACAAAGTGACAGAGAAATGAGAGGAGAACAGGAAGATGAGATAGGAGAGCATGAAATGGAGATCGAATAAGAGGAGAGAGGACGGATAAATGAGAGGTTAGCACGAAGATGAGAGAAAGAAAGATGGGTGGAGAGGAGATGAGAGAGAAAGTTAGTTTCGGGGAGTAAGTGAGGGAGAGAAAGATAATAAAGGAGAAGTAGATAAAGGGTAAAAATGGAAAATTGAAGTTAAAAGTTTCTATACTTGGAAACTGAACAATTTTCTTGGGAGGTGCAAAAAGAAAATATGAACTATTTTTCTGGGACATAGGGGGTACATAAGACTTGGAGCCAAAGCATGTGGAAGTAGTTGATTGCTTAAATGAAAGGAATAGAGTATATTGAAAAGTGGCGAGAACCAATAATGCATGGAAGCAGTTCATCATCTAGACATACCAAAACCATCAAACTTAAAAGTCGGGGCCAATTATGCGTTCAAGCAATTAGTGTTTTAGAAACACTACTTGGAAGCAGTTGGTCGCATACGCATAAGGAAAATGGCATATCTAGAAGTTAGAACCAACAATGCCCGTAAGCTGTTGGTCGCCTAGACACAAGGAGAAAAAACATATCTTCAAGTTGAAGCCAACCACACGTGAGAGCGGTTTGTCTAAACATACCAAGAACAACGAAAGATGAGCAACTCAAAGTTGGAGCCGACAATGCCGACTAACAGTCATTGAGTGAGTGATTATAAAGGATATCAATCTTATTTGAAAGCAAAACGATTTAATAGGATAGGTTACCTAATACCAGAACCAACATTTTATCTGAAGTTGGTCATTGGGCAAAAAGAATAGGTATACATCTAATAGCGGGGTCAACTTACTTCTAAAGCTGGTCGTTAGACGTCATTGCTATTTAAAGTATAGTTGAGATGTTATATGAGTCTTAAACCATTGAGTAGCCCATCCGAAGAAAGACTCCATTATTGGACAAGATTAGCTTATCATATCAGACTCAAGCACATGTGTAATAATGTGTCTTGGATAAAAAAATGCAGAATGTGTGGGTGTCCCACATCGGTTATTCAAAGAAGATTGTGACTTGGACCTAAGTATATAATTCTTGTCCCACCTTGGTTATTTAGAAAAAGTCACTACTTATCTCTAAGTATATATATGTTGTCTGGTTTGTGTTTTAAGTACAAGAGAGAAGAGAGAAGAGTCCTTCCTTGAGTAGGCAAAGAGAGAAGAATCCTTCTTTGAGTAGGAAGAGTCTTTCTTTGAAGACAGAGGAGCCATTCTTTGAGAGGGTATGTTGAGAGAGACAAAGGTTTGTAATCTCCAGTGATAAACATAGTGAAATCGCTGCTACCACCGTGGAGTAGACTTTCACCGAACCACGTAAATCTTGTGTGTCTCTATTTTCTGTTATTGTTTTTGAATTCTCTTCTTTATTTCTTGGTGCGGAATCTAGTATATTACTTTACAAGTGGTATCAGAGCTGAGGTTTAGTGATAGATTGAAAGCACCTTGCAATGGCGCCAAATACGTTGACGAAGTATGATTTGGAGAAGTTTGATGGATCGAACGATTTCAGTTATGGAGGATGAAGATGCGTGTTGTTTTAATTCAGCAAGGGTTGTTGAAAGCGTTAAAAAGGGGGAAACAAGGGCTTCTTGATACGATGTCTAATGATGAAAAAGAAGATATGTTAGAGAGAGCCCATAGTGCCATGTTGCTGTGTTTAGCCGACAATGTGGTGCGAAAGGTTTCTCAGGAAATGACTGCGGCTAGATTATGGCTGAAATTGGAAAGCTTCTACATGACAAAGTCTCTGACAAATCGCCTCTATTTAAAGCAACGGCTGTATACTCTTCGGATGAAAGAAGGTACATCGATCAGTGATCATCTTGATGAATATAATAAGTTAATATTAGACCTGCAAAATATTGATATCAAGATAGAAGATGAGGATAAAGCTTTACTATTGCTGTGTTCTTTACCTCCGTCATATGAACATCTTGTTACTACCTTATTCTATGGGAAGGACAATATCTCCATGTAGGAGGTTGAGGCTATGATAAATTCCCAGAAATTAAGGAAGAATGTTTCAAAAAATAGGGGAGAAGAACATGGTGATGGTCTGATGGCTCGAGGCCGAAGCACTGACCATGTTGGGTCTAGAAATAAAGGAAGATCGAGGTCTCAGTCAAAGACCGGAAAATTGAAGTGCTATCATTGTCACAAGGAAAGGCATTATAGAAAGGATTGTCCTGAGCGTAAAGGGAAGAAAAATGATAATTCAAAGACGGCTGATGCTGGAGTAGTAGAAGATAATTCTTATAGTGCGGATGTTCTCTCAGTTACCATCAGTTCCTCAGATGGAGGGTGGATTCTTGATACGGGTTGCTTCTATCATATGTGTCCCAATAGGGATTGGTTTGCCACTTATCGCTCATTTGATGGTGGTAAATTTCTTATGGGAAATGATGTCGCCTGTAAGGTGGTTGAGATAAGTTCAATTCAGATTAGGATGCATTATGGTATTGTGAGAACTTTGACTGGTGTCAGGCACATTCCAGAGCTGAGGAAAACTTTGATTTCTTTGGGTACGCTTGACTCCAATGGTTGTAGCTATCGGGCTGCAGGTGGAGTTATGAGGATAATGAAGGGTTCTCTTGTTGTGATGAAGGGGTTGAAACAAAATAGTCTCTATTTGTTACAGGGTAGCACAGTTACAGGAGCAGCAGTAGTAGCTTCATCTTCTGATATAAATTCTGACACTACCAAGATTTGGCATATGCGTCTTGGGCATATGAGTGAGAGGGGTATGGATGTGCTAAGCAAACAAGTTTTGCTGGGAAGCAAGAAAATCGGGAAGATGGATTTTTGTGAGCATTATGTCTTCGGGAAGTAGTGTAGGGTGAAATTCAGTCGGGCTATTCATACCACCAAAGGTACGGTGGATTATATCCATTCAGATCTTTGGGGTCCTTCCACGGTTCCTTCTAAGGGTGGTGGCAGATATATGTTGACCTTTATTGATGACTTCTCAAGAAAGGTCTGGGTGTACATCTTGAAAAAAAAGAGTGATGTCTTTATTCAGTGGAAGCAGTTTAAGATGATGATTGAAAAACAAACCAACAAAGAAATTAAATGCTTGAGGACTGACAATGGCATGTAATTCTGCTTGGATTAGTTTACTAAGTTCTGCAAGAATGAAGGCATAGTGAGGCATCGCACTGTTAGAAAAATGCCAAAGCAGAATGGGGTTGCAGAACAGATGAATAGGACTCTCCCTGAGAGAGCTTGATGTATGCTTTCAAATGTCAGGTTATCAAAGGAATTTTGGGCAGAAACTATTAACACATCTGCATATTTGGTAAATAGGTCTCCATCGACTGCAATTGATTGCAAGACTCCTAAAGAAGTTTGGTATGGTAAGCATGCTAATTATGAAAATTTGAGGATATTTGGTTGTCCTGCTTATGTTCATGTTAATGATGGTAAACTTGAGTCGAGAGCATAGAAGTGCATTTTCTTAGGCTATGCAAGTGGGGTAAAAGGGTACCGATTGTGGTGTCTTGATTCTAAGTCATCCAGGTTCCTAATTAGCAGAGATGTGACCTTTGATGAGTCTTCGATGCTTTTGAAGAAGAATGAGTTGATTGATGCAAGGAAAGACCACGGTGTCAAGGAGAAGGTAGAGCTAAAGGTTTGAGCTCTAGATTATTTACCTATAATTCCTGCAGATGAGGATGATGGTTCTCATTCTACCGTGGAGAATGAAGAACCTCAGGAACAACAGTATAACATTGCCAGAAACAGACCGAGAAGAGAAATTTGACCTCCTTAGAAGTATGGATATGCGGATATGGTTGCTTATGCTCTTAGTGTGGCAGAGAGTATTGAGGTTGAAGAGCCTGTTACATACAAAGAGGCCATCAAAAGCACGAAATCAGCACAATGGACAATTGCTATGAGTAAGGAGATGGAATCGCTTTACAAAAATCAAACGTGGGAATTGGTGAAACCGCCTGTGGCCCAGAAGATTGTTGGTTGCAAATGGGTCTACAAGAAGAAGGAGGGAATTCCTGGAACGGAAGATGCAAGGTATAAAGTACGCTTAGTAGCTAAGGGTTTTACTCAGAGAGAAGGTATTGATTACAATGAAATATTTTCTCATGTAGTAAAACATACTTCGATAAGAGTGTTGCTTGCTATGGTTGGTCTATATGACTTGGAGTTAGAACAGCTGGATGTCAAGACAGCTTTTCTACACGGTGAGTTGGAAGAGCAGATATTCATGCGTCAACCAGAGGGATTCGTGATCCAAGATAAGGAAGATCATGTGTTGCTTGTTGAAGAAATCCTTATATGGATTAAAGCAATCTCCAAGGCAGTGGTATAAGCGGTTCGACACTTTCATGGTAGAGAGAGGTTACACCAGGAGTGCCTATGACAGTTGTGTGTATCACCAGAGGCTCGCGGATGGTTCTCATATATACTTGTTGTTGTATGTTGATGACATGTTGATTGCTGCAAAATCGATGTCAGATGTCAACGGTTTGAAAGAGCAGTTGAAAAGGGAATTTGAGATGAAAGAATTGGGTGCAGCAAAGAGGATATTAGGGATAGAGATTCAGAGGGATAAACCTGCAGGAATTTTGTACTTGTCCCAGAAAAAGTACATTGAGCGAGTACTGCAACGCTTTGGTATGAAAAACTCTAAACCTGTTACTTCTCCTTTGGCATCACACTTCAAGCTTTCAGCAGCTGATTCCCCACAGACCTAGGAGAAGGTGGAGCACATGCCTGTGTTCCATATGCTAGTGCAGTGGGCAGTCTTATGTATGCTATGGTTTGTACGAGACCGATTTTTTCTCATGCAGTCAGTATGGTTAGCAGGTACATGAGTAATCCTGGGAAAGCTCATTGGCAGACAGTGAAAAAGATACTTCGATATCTGAGAGGTACTGCGGATACTGGTTTAGTCTACCATCGGGGCAATGATACGAATGGTAGTGTTATTGGATATGTGGATTCAGACTACGCTGGAGATTTGGATAGGATGAGATCTTTGACGGGATATATCTTCAACTTTTCGAGCTGTGTGATCAGTTGGAAGGCTACTCTTCATACTATTGTTGCCTTATTTACTACAGAAGCTGAGTACATAGTGGCAACCGAAGCAGTGAAGGAAGCCATTTGGTTGAAGGGCTTGGTTGGTGATTTGGGATTGAAGCATAAGTCTAGCACTATTTACTGCGATAGCCAAAGTGCCATACATCTGACCAAAAATCAGATGTTCCATGAGCGGACCAAGCATATTGATGTCAGGTTTCATTTTATTCGGGACGTGATTTCTCAGGGTACTGTTATGGTAGATAAGGTTTCCACAGATAAAAATTCGGCAGACATGATGACAAAGCATATTCCAGAGATCAGGTTTAAGTATTGCTTAGATTTGATCAATATCAGCAGTATTTGAGGTGCAGCCCTAGGGGGCAGGTGTGGTAGCAACATATGATATTTTTCAGATTGTTTGTGGCTTGTTTTATCCAAGTCAAGGTGGAGATTTGTGATAACGTGTCTTGGATAAAAAAACGCAGAATGTGTGAGTGTCCCACATCGGTTATTCAAAGAAGATTGTGACTTGGACCTAAGTATATAAGTCTTGTCTCACATTGATTATTTAGAAAAAGTCACTACTTATCTCTAAGTATGTATATATTGTCTTATATTATGTTTTAAGTACAAGAGACATGAGAGAATAGTCCTTCTTTGACTAGGAAGAGTTTTTCTTTGAAGAGAGATAAGTCATTCTTTGAGAGAGTTTGTTGAGAGAGACAAAGGTCTGTAATCCCCAGTGATAAACATAGTGAAAATTGCTGCTACTACCGTGGAGTAGGCTTTCGCCGAACCACGTAAATCTTGTGTCTCTATTTTCTGTCTTTTTTATTTCTTGGTGCAGAATCTAGTATATTACTTTACAACATGTGCAAGAGCCCCGACTTCCGTTCTTACATATACCATGAATTTCAGCACCCTATCCAAGTACATTTGTGGATAGATGAAGATGAATAATGTTGTCAAACTTTGTATTTAACGCGACACATTTCCTCAATTTGTTCACTAATACATTTTCCTAGCAACAATTAAAGTGAACATGACCATTGCACATCACGTACTTCCCTAACCAAGACGCTGTAAACATCGAGCTTGATGTATTAAAATTAGCAGTCAAAGCTAAATGCTTTTTCTATAAGTATGAACATTATTACCTTTCCCATTCAAACAGGTTTCAGTTTCCTTTTCTTTTTTGGGTGATCAAAAAAGGTCTTGAGTGGATTGTTGGAAATGAGATAGGATGAAGACAAAAGGTGCTTGCACAGAGAGAGAGAGAGAGAGAGAGAGAGAGAGAGAGAGACGGAGGTGGCATGGTAGAAAAAGTGGCAATAATGTTATGTAGCATAGCAGACAGATGGTTGCTTTTTGGGTACTTGGGGAATAAAATTCTGTCTCTCTTCGAGGATTGGCATGAAGCCTGATCTCCTTTTTGGTCCAAACAAAACCTTATCAAATGTCGTAACTACTCATTTAGATGCCAAGAACAAATGATAAACATGAGAAAGGAAAAAATCATCACTTTTATCTCTCATCACACTCTGGCTTCTTTCTTTCCACCTTTTCCCTTTAGTACTTTATTTGAATTTCTGCTGGTCTTGTCTGTCCATTCAAAGCCTGATGTGGAAAAAAAAGCAGCAAGCTCTCTAGGTGAAAAGATGTTTGAATATTGTGGGTCTACCGCGTAGCTTAGGCCCCTGCTTTCGTGAAACCCAATTTGCATGAGAAACCACACTGGAAAAGGAGAAAACAGTATTACCAGTCTAAGAATCATGCTGTCTTTTAAATCATGTCATTGCATTAGATAAAAAAAGAAAAGGGAATAGGTGGAGATTGAAATCTTCTTTTGCAGCCTTTCATCAACTTCGGAGCAAATTTATCTCATAAATGCATCACACCCGTTTAAACTTTTCACTACTACTTATATTCTATTGACATTGGCAAGTCCAATAAATGCAAAATGATTATCAAAAGTAAGCTTTTATCTTTTAAATACTAGCAATCAACTCTACCTACATATTGGACTACCTCCGGTGGACCTACAGGTGATATAATGAGTTTTAAGCACTGATTATTACTTTTACGCACTGATCAAACCATAATTCAAAAGTAGAGAGCAATTATATATAGTAGAAGTCTTCCGAAATCTGAACAAAGGGTTACAGTCTAGCATAGATTAAAGTTCACAAAATTCCCTAGGAAAGGGTTCTAATATTTGTAGATAACTTCCCGCGGGGTGAGGGTGCTGGTCAGGAAATCACACGAAATTAACGATAATGAGGACATGTAAATCCCCCCCCCCCCCCCCCACCCACACACACACCCACCCACCCACACAACCCAATTGAGCTCGCTATACGATCTTTCCTTTCTTCCCCCCACCTCAAAAAGAAAAGGAAGATCGAAAATGTGTTACCAGATAGATATCTATGAACTAAATCACAAAATAATCATAAGCAACACCATTTTGCATGGTCTTCTTTTTATTGGAAAAATGATAATCTCACTTAGAACATGGCACTATTAAGGCGAGATAGGTGATATAGGATGGAGGTTGATTCTTTCAAATTCGGAATGAAAATATCAATTTCTTTTATTTTTAGCTATATTTGAGCTTTTCGTGTCAATAGAAGTATATTTTGACAACAAAAAATTGGTAAAGCTATTTTTGCACCCAGTTCGGCTAATTCGCACCCCTTCCAAGAAATGTACCTATCATTTCTAAATTTCCACTACTAGTTCTACAACAACTACACAATGAATTGGAAGCAGAAGTCTATCACCTTACAGTTTTTGCACATACAACATTAACAGGGACATGCATGAAATTTAACACAACAAAAATACTATTAATGGAGCCATATAACTTTCCTAATACCGTGTGCTAAAGTGAAGAGGAAAAATATTTGTAAATAGTTGCAGCAAAGCATAGGGTGCAAAATATAGCATCAACAAAACCATATAATGAAAGATTCGTAATGATGCTGTGCATACAGTTACAACACCACAAAGTTCCCAAGATATGATAGACCTTCCCGTAAAGGAGAAAAAAGTGAGGAATAAGTGAATAACAGTGGTGCAAAACTTGAATACGAAAGAGTACGAGGAATGATATGTAAATATGTCTATGATTACACAGTTACTGAATACATCATTCGTCACCCCAAACAAAAAGAACGACAAAGAATTGAAGAAATTTTGACAACAAGAAGTATAAAGAAGGTGATAAACTCTAGATTGGTTCCTCAAACGCAATTCCTTCAACTTATCCTCTTCAGAACTTTTTCTCCTTACTTTTTGAACCCTTAGCCAGTTTGTGCTTCTAAACACAGTAGTGTGGGGGGTGGTGTCAAGGAAGAGAGGAGGAGGGGCAAGAAAAGTAACTAGTGAAGTAAGCGCTCAAAACCATAAGGGTTCTTCTCATCAAGAAGGTGGGTGTGGGGGGTGGGGAGCTTGGGTAAGTTATGCGTGCAGGAGGAGGTTGTACAGTTCAGCAGACCCTCACAACAGAGGCTGCTTCAGTATTGAAGCATTCTCTAACCTTGGCTAGGAGGAGGGGCCATGCACAGGTCACCCCTCTCCATGTGGCTGCCACCTTACTGATAACCTCTTCAAGGTCCAGTCTCCTCAAAAGGGCTTGTCTCAAATCGCAAGCCTCTTCATACCAAACTGCTTCACACTCTTTTCATTACTCGAGAGCACTTGAACTCTGCTTCAGTGTGGCTCTAAACAGGCTCCCAACCACACCTGGTCCTCTTCTGCATGGCTGCCAGCCTTCTCTCTCGAATGCTCTAATTGCTGCACTGAAAAGAGCACAAGCACACCAGAGAAGGGGTAGCATAGAACAACAGCAGCAGCAGCATGTACAACACCAGCAACAGCAACTTTTGGCCATTAAGGTAGAGTTGGAACAACTCATTCTGTCAATATTGGATGACCCTAGTGTCAGCAGGGTTATGAAAGAAGCTGGCTTCTCCAGCACTGCTGTTAAGAATAATATTGAAGAGGACTCTTGCTTTGGGAGTTACACTAGTAACACCTCTGGAGGTGGTGGGGTTTTTTCTACTCCTTGTTCCCCTTCTCGAATTGAGTCAAGTTTAAGTCAAACCCATTTCTTAAATTCCTCTTTTGAGCAAAACCCAATTTTATTTTCCCCTAATTTCAAGAAAGTCTCAACCAAAACTTCTTCAGATTCTGTGAAGGAAGAAGACATCAAGTTGGTTTTGGAGGTTTTGCTTAGGAAGAAGAAGAGAAACAACACTGTCATAGTTGGTGACTCTGTGTCCTTAACTGAAAATCTTGTTTCTGAAATCATGAGTAAAGTAGAAAACGGGGATGTTCCTGAGGAGTTAAAATCAGCCCATTTTATTAAATTCCAATTTTCATCTGTGCCCTTGAGGTTTATGAGGAGAGAGGAAGTTGAGATGAACCTGTCAGACCTAAAAAGGAAGGTGGATTCTTCTCTCTCAACAGGGGGAGGAGTTATTATATACACAGGTGACCTGAAATGGTGTGTTGAGGAGAGAGAAAGGGGGGTTTCAAACACTGGGTATAGCCCAGTTGATCATTTGGTCTCAGAGATAGGAAGCTTGGTGTTTGGGTATAGCAGTTCATCAAACACTAGGGTTTGGTTGGTGGCTACTGCAAACTATCAGACGTACATGAGATGCCAGATGAAACAACCACCTCTTGAGATTCAATGGGCTCTTCAAGCTGTTTCTGTTCCATCAGGTGGACTTGGTTTGAGTCTCACTGCTACAAGGTACTTTTTCTTTGCATTGTCTCCTTCCATTTTCTTATTCTTTTGAATTATCTGAACTACTGTTTGAAATCATATATAGACCATATTTGGATAGTCACTGGATTTAGCTCTACCCTTCCCGATTTTCCATTCCGGATATTAATTTTCATGATCTCTAAGTTCTGGTTCACGCATTTTAAAGGCAGTGGGTACCTTTTTTTCAAAGAACATGGTCAATATTTGGATTACAAATATGCATGGCATAGCTGATAGCATTACCCAAGTTCTAGTTTGTGTCAACCTTTTCGTCTGAAGTCTGTACAAGAACAGGAGGTGCATGCCATTATGAAAAAGTAATGTTGGGAAAACAGATGTGAAGTGTCCTCTTTTCTTTTGTCCGGATCTAAGACTGATATAGTAGTGATTTATACATTCTGAAAGAACAAGGTTAGCAGGAAGATAAAATGTCCATTGATTATCTGGAGATTTCAATTTTGTTGTTAAAATTTGTAAAAGCATTTTAGCAACGAAAATGAGGACTTCGTTTTCATTGTTCTTAGCAGCTAAATATTTTGAGTCCTTGCAAACTCCTTTTAAGAAGAATAAAGCAAAACAACATTAAAGAAGGAAACGAAAGGAATACGGACCTTCATTAGGGATTTTCTTTGGTGGGATTTGACTGATGTTGGTAAATAGGTATAGGAATCTATATTTGTTTTCTTGTCAATCCAAGTTACATAAAAGTTTGGCTAATACCCTACTACATTCTCCTTCCGTCTCATAATGTATGTCTTTTTGACTTTGTATTCCGTTTAAAGAAGCACGTTAAAATAGTGCCAACTCATACTATTTAAAGCATTTAAGTACCACTTTAAAGTAAGCATATTTGATTCAATGATCTATTTTCCAACACTATAATACGGATATCTCATAGGTATTTACATAGGAAATTAACTGGATATTCATTTTGGGACAGACCAAAATAAAAAACTAGTCATCAAAATTGGACAGAGGGAGCAAAGTTCATAATTCCATAGGCTATTTTTTATTGCATTCCTGTTTTTTGCAGTGTCCATGAATCAAGGATGACCTTCAGCAATAAGGAGGAACATGATATGCTCACTTGTTGTGCGGAATGCAAGTCCAACTATGAAAAAGAAGCTACCGTTTTCAAGTCTGACCAGCAGAGTCCTACTTCAATGTATATAAGCTCTGGTAACGCCAAGAGCATGGAAAATGGGTCAAGTCATCTGCCTTGCTGGCTCCAATCACCCTGTGCCGAAAGAGTTAAAAAGGTATGAGATAAAGCAAAAAGGGGAAAATTTTGTGCAATTGTTTGACTTGATACTTCAAATCCAACCCCAATCGCAGGTTGTGGTTGAATTTCCAGGCACATGAGTAAGAATGCAACCTTGTGTGTTTCTACAATCTGTTAATAGAAAGCCGTATCTAGTTTAGGGACGCACGAAAGAGAATGAGCTTAAAATAAGGGGACAAGGGGCTCTGTATAAATTGCTACATCAACCATTGCAATGATTGTCTCTTCTATGATTTCAGGATGGTTTGGCTGATTTGAAGAGAAAGTGGAACAGATTATGCCACAACCTCCACCAGGGAAGGCATACTCTGAGCCAAGACATGAGTTCCTCCTTACTGAACAAGCAGAACTTAAGCGAAAAGAGCTATACCTCCTATGTTTCCACCTATCCATGGTGGCCTAGTAAGGGCAGAGTTTTTCCTGACACGAATTCAATTTCGTTTGCTGATTCTTCTTTGAAGCCGAACAATGGTGCAAGTTCTCTGCCTCGGTTCAGACGACAACAATCGTGCCATATTGAATTCAGTTTCAGTGATGGGAACCACAGGCATCAATTAGGGGAGCCAGACTTGGATTCTCTTAAGAACAGAGAAGGTAAGGAAGTTAAGATCACCCTTGCTCTTGGAACTTCTCTGTTCTCGGACTATGGCAAAGTGGCTGAACTAAAGGCTGAAAATCCAACCCAACAGGGAGACATAAGAAACATATTGCAAGATAATGTTCCATGGCAATCAGAAGTCATTCCTTCAATTGTACAATGTTTAGTGGATGCAAAAGCGGTCAAGGAAGACACATGGTTATTGATAGAGGGGAATGACTTGATAGGAAAAAGAAGATTGGCTCGTGCAATCGCACAATCAGTGTTCGGGTCTGCTGACTTGCTTTTTAGCATCAATATGAGAGAGAAATCAGATAATAAGCTGAACCCGTGTGCTGAAATGGTCGAGAGGGCCTTGAAGAATCATGAAAAGCTTGTCGTTCTGGTAGAAGATGTTGATTTTTCTGATTGCCATTTCGTAAAATTTCTGAGTGATGCCTTCAAAACTGGAAATTTTGGTGAATCAAGGACCAAAGATGGGAGCTTCGGCCAAGCAATATTCATATTAACAAGGGGTGATGGAATCAACCAAAAGCCAACCTCTTCTGCAATCCAGATGAAATTGCAAGTCAGTGAATTAATTCCCAAATCAGAAACACCAAACGTTGATCACAAGCGAAAAGCCGGATGGGATATGTTGAACAGGAACAAGATATCAAGAATCAACAAGGATGAAGAGGACTCTTGTATTGTTATTGAGCATGGGAAGAGCAGCGAGAAAGATTTGTCTCGACAATCAAGCTCAAACACCCTTGATCTCAACATCAAAGCTAATGAGGAGGATGATGGAATGGAAGTCAAAGCTACAGCTTTTAGCCCCATCTCAAGCAATTCCACTCGCGACGATCTCCAGAACCCAAGCGGGTTTCTTGAATTGATCAGAAATCGTTTTGTTTTTTGTCGGCCTCCACCTGAGGATAGCCTGATCACGAGAGAGATGTTTTTGTCCAAGATCAAAGGGTCCTTTGAGGTGGTTTGTGGGGGTGAAAACAGGAATGGGATGTATTCACTTGCTGTGGAAGAGATGGTTTTGGAGGAGGTATTACTAGGTTGTGGCTCATTTCTTAACAGCTTGTTTGACGAATGGCTGAAAGACATTTTTCAAACGAGCTTGGAACAAACCGTCAGAAGAATTGGCGGGAAGGAAGACAGGAGTATTAGGCTATGTCTGGGAGGGAACGTAGAAAGTGGTGCGGAGGTCGGGTTTATGGGTTCCAATCTCCCCAAGACAATCCAGGTCTCTTATGTGCAGTGAGTCAGTCACTTGTATAATGTCCCTTTGTACCCAGCTACATATATTCTTAGTAGAATGTCTGGCTTGTTTGAACTGTTCTCTTCCTTATAGCTACATCTATTCAAAGTCTGTTTTCTCACTTTTGAATGGAAACAAGGGAAAATTAGGAAAACATGGGATTTTTTATTAAATATTTGGGGTTAATGGGTTTTTTTGTGGAAATTGTGAAAAGAGGGGGCCAATTCCTAAAATTTATGAAAGGTGGGGTGAGTTGTGGAAAAATGGGTTTCTAAAAAATCAACATTTCCCGTTCCCCAAAATACCCCTCCCCACAGCTCACCCACTTCGGTCAATCCGCCCAACCATTCCCGCCCAGCAATTCTCTCCCCCAATCGGCCCTCCACTCCAACTCCCTTCCCTCCAAAATTCTCCCTGCCCCATTCCACGTCCCCCCCCCCCCCCCCCGCCAACCCCGCAGGTTACCCCACCTCACCCGACCCCCTACCTTGCTGCGGTCATCGCTACCCCACCCCGACCCCCATATTTTCCCCCCAAATAGGACTGTCCCCCAATCTGAGAGACCTTTGTCTCCCCGCACCCAACACCACCCCCACAGCTCCGTCCTCCATCCCCTTCGCCAACCCCTCAGCCCCGAACCACCACTACGTGGTGGTCCTTCCTCCGTCCCCGCTGCCGTAACGGACGTCGTGTCGACAAAATCAAGGATCGTTTCGTGCATGTCGCTTCCGAAGCTCGACGTTGGTGCGCGCCAGTGTAAAGGTACCCCTTCTTACATTTTTTGAGTGATCAACATGTTTCTTCTACGTTTGTTCGTTCGCGCCGCTGTATAGCCCCACTGTTGTGTTGTTTCTGTTCTATTGTCCCGACTTTTGTGTTGTTTCTGCATCCCCTTGTGTCATTCTTCTGCATCATTTTGAGTGTTGCTTTTAAATTAGATGTGCACCTCTCTCTCAAAGGTTGAGGTGAGTGAGTGCTTTGAGTTTAGTTCAAGTAATAACAAGTTAAATACTTTCTGAATAGGTGCTTGACGTATACTATTTGCTTTAGTCCGAAGATATGTACATCCTTGTGTATGAGAGTATACATATGTAGCTTGTGTAAAACATGGATGATTTCCTTTTAAGTTTCATGCCATATACCCGCATATTTATTTTATGCACACATGTGTCTGCTGCTATCATGAAGTTTACTTTGGAATCATATGCCAATTTTCATGGCTAAGTTAAATTAGAATCATAAGTTACATAGTGATTGATTAAGTTTTAATGGGGCACTTAGAGGTTTCAGCACTTCAAAGTATAAGGAAAGCCCTCAAAAGTTTAAGAAATGAATTTTTTAGGTCAAGATTAACGTGTCTTCTATTTTGGAGAAATTTCAGATTTGGTTACTCGAGCTAGATTCAGTTTAGTATAATTTGACATTTGAAGTTTAAGGTAACATACTTGGTTCTGTTGTTTCTGTTGCGACTTGAGACCAACAATATTGATGCAATTTCAATGAGAGGGAAGTGGTAGTCTTCGGAATTACTCGGTCAAAGGTTTAGTTTGTTGCATGAATCTTTCCGATAATTCCTTCTTCTTCACAAGAGTGTATCTTCCCATGGTCTTTGTGGATTTATGAGTAGCAAGCTCTAGTGAAAAAGGAGTCCCTATAAGCTATGTTGATTTGATGAAGGATATGTTTGAACGAGCTACTACTAACGTGAGAACAATAAAATGGACTTCACCAATGCTTTGATTTTAGAAGCTTATGGTTATGCGTTGGTAATGGAGAACCTCTCTAATCGTATTTAGGATGATGTTCGTCGTTTTATTTTATTTGCGGATGATCTAATTTACTTTGATGAGGCTAGAGTAGGAGTGAGTTAAGTTAAAGTTATGTGGAGTACTTTAAAATTCAAAGGTTTTGGATTAAGCAGGAGACGAGATTCAATTTTAGTAAAACTAGGAGGCACTCGGGAAGATATTAAAATGGATGGGCACAAGGAGGGAGAGATCAACGAGGAGGATGCGCACAAGGAGGGAGAGGTTGACGAGCTTGTTGCCTACAGGATTTAGAGCAGTCCGTTAAAGTAGAGATTGGCTTTTGGGTGCTTTGTGATTTTGTTATTTTTTCTCAAACTGTAAGCAAAGCTTTATAGGACGGCAGTGAGGCTAGTGACGTTGTAAGAAGAAGTTGATTTGTGACAAGTTTATTGGGAAAAACGATTTAGAGGTATAAGTTGTGTGAAAGTACTTGATTGCTAAGGATTTGTAAGAAAACATGTGCCCCGTACCAGTCCTATGCTTTGATTGAGGGAAATGAAAGCAAAGGATTTATTTAGCCGAACTAACGATGTGGGACGAAGGCTTAGATGACGATGATGACTCGAAAACACTGTCCACGAGTTTAATGCAATCTCATACTTCTCTCTATACCTTGCTATTGCTTTTTATGTCAACCTAATGTACACCAATTGAAATGACAAATGAATGAGTGCAATCTAATGAGTGCAATTACAAGAAAAAGAAGAGGTATAGGCTTAAACAAAAAAACCCACCGTGAGCTCGAAGTATTCAATTCGGTAGAATAAGATATCGCACACGTATGACAAAAGAAAAAGAAGATACGCAATTAAAAAAAGATTATTTTGCCATTGCAAATGATTTTACATGCACATGCTTTTGTTCAAACTGCCATCATGAGCTATAATATGTCATGCTTGAGGATGAATGTTGAATGCCATTCTTTTGCTTGCAGCAAGATGTGTCCCTTATGCAGGCACACATTGATTTAGAGGTCAACCAAGTTGGTTTTGGCGTCATTATGCATATCTCACTTGTCAATTATAAGGGCCCCAGAGGAAGAGTTAACGTTTAGACCTGATCTCAGCCAGTGGTAGACACCTCATTCCGGAAAGATTCATGCAACATTCTAAACCTTGTTGCATGAATCTTTCCAGTAATTCCTTCTGCTTCCTAATATGTTTAAGCTAGCATCAATTAAGGAGCATTTTATGGGACATTAGGATTGAATGCTAATTTGGAAAACTTGGTTTTAGTGATACATCCCGCAGAAGATAAAAGTGGTATTAGAATATTCTACACACTGATGTGTGACTACACATGACAAGCATGCATTCTAATCTACTCTGCGTATTATTTACACAATTTGCAATCTAATTATGTGATTTTTTGTTTAATTACTCCTATTTATACTATCACAAAACGAATGTTCGTTAGTTAGTTATATGAAATCTTTAGCATCAAGCATATATGAGAGAAATAAAGAAAATGCCTTGAAATAGTCATGCCTTGATGTATGCATCGTTCAGTTAGGCAATAAAGACCGAAGCAATCCTAACATTTCTATTCTCGAGAATATAAGCCGATGTAGGAAACATCAAAAGTTAATAATTAACGGCCTAAAGTTTTACCAAGTATGTTACCATGTTAATCTATATGAGCAGATTTTAAATATGGTCGAGTGCATGTAAGTTGCTTTTAATGCGACATTAGTGTTGTTAAGGCATCCTAAGACGTGTATATGATGTCAAGTGTCTTCTGAAGTTGGTTAATATTGGGAAAATTAGGAAATGAGGGGTTTTGGGGTAAATTTTTTTATAAAATGTGGGTTTGTTTTGAAAACTTAAGAAAAGATGGGTCTACTTTTTATAATTTATGAACAAGGGTAGAGGTTAAGAAAATATGGGTTTTTTCAACTCCTTTAAATTTCTCTACCCAAAGTACCCTCCCCCATCTTCCCCTCCAAATCACATTTGACAATCGGCAATACATACATGCCCCACAGCCCCTCACCCTCCCACCCCTATCCTTCCCACCCCCACCCCATGCGCCACCCTACCCCCACCCACCCATCCACCAAGTCCCATGTTAGATTTACATTACTGTATGGGGCTACTTGGTGAGTCAAATGGCTTCTACCACAATTAGAGCCTTCAAATAATACTTAGCTACCTTCCCTACATCTATCTTGAGGATTATAGGAATAAAACACTTTTCTCCTTCAAAGTAAATAATCCATTCCCAATTCCGGCTTTGCACATGTTCATGATGCTCATAAAAATAATTTACTACCAAGCAGATGCAAGTGTATTTAAATGCAACTTCTTGTTGCCCGTCATCTGTTATCAATCGTAAAAAACCTAACTATAAATGCTTAATACAAAACAGAGAAACAATATAACATCAAACTCGTTGCCGTCTAATAAGTATAAAATCTGAAAGTAAACAAAACAAAAACATGATAGGAAGAAGAATAGCCACAGGAATCAAGGTCCATACAACAACATTAGTTTGTTGTCCAATAGACTAAATGGGAGCGAAAGGGCTGTAATGGTGGTTTTTAGCACTCAGTATTGAGCTTTAGGCTATCCTCTGATTACGGATTTAGAGTATTCAGCTTTGCTTGGACATTGCTAGATGCATCATAAACCACTCTAGCACCATATTTGTTCAACCAAGGGCCAAAAATTGGTTTTTGACCAATTAAGTAGCCTTTATTCTATTTGCTTATGTTGCTTTTGTAGCCAAAAAGAACATGACATCACTCAGATAAAGGATATGCATGGCTGATTTTGAGCAAGTTATTGAACAAGAAACAATGCTAGTTCAGGCACTTAGACACTTGATGACATTTAGTGTATCTTGCTTATGGTAGCTAAAAAATTATTATTAATCGTGTGCTATGATTAAGTTATTTCGTTTCTTGACATCTTTCTTACTTTGTAACATATGTTAATTCTGATAATGATGAGGATGATTTTAAATTGGAATGAAAGGGAACTTGACTAAGAGAAGTGATCAGGCTGCAATGCCTATGTTCTGTTTAGATTTCCAAGTGGTGCTTGTGAGGTTGGTTGTTTGATGAGGAAAATACCATTATCCTGTTGCACCTAGAGACCGACAGTATTCAAGAACAAAAGACAGTTATGAACGGCTCAAGCTTGACACAAGTCTTTTTTTGCAAGAATGCAAGTATAGATATGCAAAGATGGTTGTGAGTTTATGCAGCTATTCAAGTCGTTTCTAATCTTGCAACTAATAAAATTGAAACTTTGCCTAAGGGAATAGCTTATATCATAGCACAATTGGATGTAGATATGCCTGGTAAAAACATGGTGCCATTTTGCAGTAACGAAAATAGTACTTCCTGCCGCATCCTATACACGTGGTGCCATTATGGTGTAGCATGAATTTTAGTACCATTGACAGTGACGCTAGCCCACTTTGCAAAGGACGAGCTTTAAGAACTCCAAAACCACGTCTTCATTTGCAAATAGGGCAAAGTATCTATTAAATTAGGTGCACGAGAAGAAATGACTTGAATATTTGCATAAAATGGCAAGCATCTTTGCATATCAGGACTTGCACTGTTGCAGAAATTGACTTGTGTCCAAGTAAACTTACCAACCCTATTAGCTTCTTTTTTTGGGTGTGTGTTTGTTGTCCTACGGCAGAGTCAAGCGTGCTCTAATATAAGCTATTCTCTTTGGCAAAGTTTCTATTCCATTGATTGTAAGAGAATAAATGACTTGATTATCTGAAAAACAAACAAGCACTTTCACAGAACCATACTTGTAGTCTTGCAGAAAATGACTTGCATCAAAGTAAACCATGTTTATACCCTATATGTTTAATAACAAGCGCGCTGCGTTTTGTGTTTGTTGTCCTATGGGAGAATCAACTTCCTAAGAAAATTTGGACCGATGATGTGACTACTAAACTTGATCGAATGTGAATTGGTCTGATGTCAATGAAGAAGAGGGCGTAAACTTTAATATAGCTCCAGTGGAGCTATGATTAGAAAAAAGTATGTTACAGATTAAAGGGTGTCCACAGCATAGAGAAATGAACACACAAAACACACCTTAAGCTAGCTCGGAATTATTAATGCGTGTGAAAATGTGTGATTCTATGGTCCTCTTTCCTTACTCAGCTACGGAACGACCTTGCTTGGGTTTACATTTAGATAAGTATGACAAAGAAAAGGCATACTGAAACAACCTTACATTCGTATGATGCTTCTTTTGCTGTCAGGTAATGTGTAACCTCTCAAGTTAAGGAGATACAACTGGATCTCTAGAACAAGTTGGACTTCAAAGCATGCAGATTCTGATCTTCCCACTTTAGCCCAGGTGAGTTACAGATGAATCCAGGTTTTGTGCATGGGTACCATGAAGAGTTGCCCATGTATAATCAGAAAAATTAAAGGAACATAATCTTGAACCCAGGTAGTTCATCATGTCACTAATAGATTTTGCGTTCGAATGAAGGAAACGCTACTCATTTGGGGTGACAAAGACAGTGTCTTCCCTCTGCCACTGGCATATCAGTTGCAGCAGTATAGTAATGTAAATCTACTCTGGGACTTGGGGGGTTGGTGGATGGGTGGGTAGGGGTAGGGTGGCGCATGGGGTGGGGGTGGGAAGGATAAGGGTGGGAGGGTGAGGGGCTGTGGGGCATGTATGTATTGCAGATTGTCAAATGTGATTTGGAAGGGAAGATGGGGGAGGGTACTTTGGGTAGAGCAATTTAAAGGAGTTAAAAAAACCCATCTTTTCTTAACCTCTACCCTTGTTCATAAATTATAAAAAGTAGACCCATCTTGCATGCCGTAGAAGTGTACTTTGATTCATTTCCCATCCTGTCAATATAAGCTTATTTGGCAACTCACGCGACACAGAGATTTTGAGTACAAATCCTCGCACGTGACGGTCACTTGGAACTTGCCCTCTTTCATAAACCTTCGCATCGTCACGACCATGATAGCATAACTTCAGATTTAGGTGGTTGAGAAGCACTAAGGGAAGATTTCATCTTTACCAGGGATATATATATATTCTTGAGCCAGCCAATCTTCCATCCTATACATTGGTGGACCTGTTTGGTTGGCCATAATCCTTTTTCGTGTGTAGTCAGTATTGCTATCGACTTGCCCAATACACCTGTTATGTGGTTTGATCATCCAGTGTCGTTGTTCATATCATGTAGTCGGAATTATCCCTCCGTTTGCTCCTCTAACAAAACTGGTATAGACCTACCAATTCACGCGAATATAGGGAAACCAACATCTTCTTGAGTTTCCATAAATACAACCTCTTTCCATCGAATTATCTTAATATCTGTCTTTTCGATAAATTGGTCTTTGACATTTGATATATATGCTCCCCATTCGACCTTCACTTCGGTGGTTATAAGTGTTGGAAACGTCGGGTCTACCAACACGGTATTACCTTCATCGAACGTCGGTTTCGGCAATCGTCCATCTTTAGTACAGCCAAACTATATTAGTTTGCGTTCCATGATCATTCGGACTCCTTACTTTGTATACTTTACCGTTATATGTACTATGTGTATAAAATCATTACAATTTTGCAATATGGGTATGCATGATCACGACAGTCGCGTTGTATAATGTAATGCATAGTTTTTTGATAATTTGGTATATGCAGATGCTAAATGGGTATCGTGAAGGAGTTATATTGTTACTGCCACTGGGGGGTGTTCGACGCAACATTGCTGGTCGAATTGTCGTAGAGGGAGGAAACAACCAACTGCTATATGTGGATGAAACAACATTGTATGATCAATTTGTAGCCGAGGCCTGTGATGCGTGCTCTATTGATTCACGCAACAAGTCATTTGTGTTTTGCACAAATGAAGAGACGGGGCAGATGGTGTCGTTGCAAAACCAGCAGTCTTTGACTCTAATATTGCGTTTACATTCAGGAGCCAAAATCCATGTTTTCATCGCCGATGGGATGCCGAATGGGGGACAATTAACCGATGCGATGTACTGACTTTAATGCTGGGTTTTTTTCCCTTTCCCTGGTATGGTTGAGGATGTTGCTAACACCTAAATTCATTTTTGTAGGGTGTCAAACCATTGCTCATATTCAGGGCCTCATGTCCACTGTGTGGTTGAAGCAGCTCATCTTCACGATCTTAGTCATATTGGCCCACTTCCCAACATGCTTGTTGTTAGTTCACTGAAGCACGTTTCGGCCTCACCGATACATGAAGTTCGCGGTACCAACAGCGATAGGGAGACAAGTCCAGCCCCCTCCGGTCATGATCATGTGGCTAATGATGCTACAATGGAACTACGTTCAGCCTGCTTCGAACCTCCGTCTCTTCCAATATATGATCCGCCCGAAAATCAGGTCATAGATGGTACGATTATTGCTTCGCATGTTGACGACATTCATTTTCAGAAAAGAAGCATATTCCAGGATACTAAAGCATTTCGGCGGTGCCTGTACTTCCTTACGCTGAACAAGAAATTCAATTGCAGATGGAAGGACAACAACAAGGGTTATCTAAGGGTAATATGCAGCATTAAGGGATGTCCATGGTATCTAACTGCCAGCGTGCGACGGTGAATCAACGTACGTTAGAGTAATAACGTACACGGCGACTCACACGCACAACATGGGTGATGATGCTAGTTACGTCCCCGTTATGAAGGCAAAGTATCTTGGGGAGAAGTTTAAAAGGAAGATCGTTGAAAGCCCTGATTTCAGCCCTAACAAGATTCGAACCATCTTCCACGAAGATCACAAGGTTCGTATGTCTTACAATCAGGCTTGGAGCGTGAAAGAGTGGGCTAAGGCTAGCATTGAGGGCAGTGTTCTAGCCCAAGGTTATGCATACTTTCCATGGTTATGTGAACGCCTGACTGCTGCAATTCTTGGGACACGTGCAACGTACCGGACAGCAACTGAAGACAATCACCAGTTCAATCAATTGTTTGTTCGTAGCTTATGGTACGTCCATAGCCGGTTTCCATACTGCATGCAGGCCGTTGATTTTCATGGACTCCTGCTTTCTCACGAACTTCTATAAGGGTTGTGTTTTCTAGTTGATGGCATCGCCAAGCTGTTTGGGCCTGCTTGCAATTCCCATTGTCTTCGTCACCTAAAGGAAAACTTCCGCAAATACTTGGTGAAGAATAACGGATGGAAAACTAAGAAATGCAATACGGCATTGGAACTGTTGGACAGACTTGCGAGAGCCCGTGATCATAGGCAATTTATGCACCACTTCGGTGAGATGTGCAAGCTGGACAAGAACTTCTCCCTTTGGCTCGAACAAAA
Source organism: Escallonia rubra (assembly GCA_033065855.1). Classification (NCBI taxonomy): domain Eukaryota; kingdom Viridiplantae; phylum Streptophyta; class Magnoliopsida; order Escalloniales; family Escalloniaceae; genus Escallonia; species Escallonia rubra. The sequence continues at coordinate 114,551 of JAVXUO010002765.1, forward strand.
CAAGCCACAACATTGGGCTAATGCTTGTTTTCCCTTTAGAAGGTGGGATTGGTTATCCTCAAATCCAGCCGAATCGTATAATGCATGGCTTGGTAAGCATCATCTTCGAGAATTAAATATCCATCATTTCATCAAAGAGCATGTGGTAATTCTTACATCTTTCTTAGCTGCCAAAAGCGAGAGCATTTCAAAGTGGCGTGCACCTGTTGGTCCCCGAATTGAAGAAAAGATTGAAAAATCTAAGAGCAGAGCTCTTTCCCTTATCAACATGTGTATGTTCAACCAAACCTTCACGGTCTCTGATAGCCATAATAACAACTATGCTGTGGATTTGTCACAGGGATATTGTAGTTGCCAGGAGATGGAGTATACAGGGATTCCTTGTCCACATGCCATGGAAGTCCTTCCCAAGTCCGGGATAAGCGTTTATGACCTTGTCGACACCGTCTTCCTGGTTGACCAGCAAAATCTTTTGTTCGAGCATCAAATTCCTCATGTTCCGACCTTCGATGAGCCGACATTTGACCAGATCCAGTTGGACATCGAGGAGGATGCTAGAATAGGCAATCCCAGAGGCCTCTTCCTCGTGCAGCCACCAAGAACCAAGCGGCTTGCAGGTCGCCCATGCACTACTCGGATAGAGTCACAATTTCAGGGCAAGAGGATTTCCCGTCGCTCACATTACAATCAATCTGGTCACAATCATTCGAGTTGCAAGAGTGCAATAAATGAAGCGGGCACCACCTATATCACAAACAACCAGGAAGTCTAACTGAGGTAATTGCCTTTTCATTTTGATCTTATCTGATGTCTAGCTATAGTTTTATCCTCTAGTCTTACATTGTGATGCGTTGAATTGATACATTGGCTCAAACACGCCCCGTCCTTTGAAGTATTAGAGCTTTCATCGTTATGCGCAACTCTGGGGAATGCACATTAAATCTCATTTCGAATACAGCCCTGAATTATGTTTAATTAAGCCTGCTCTGTCACTTCAACCTGTTCATGTCTTGTCCTGTTTACATAGTCACATAAGCATGTCAATATATTTTGAAACAGGTAAAATCAGAAGTGCAATGGTGTTATGTTTTAGCCCGTGAATGCCCCATCGTTCAGGGGCTCTCACAAATGTAACATTGGCTTGTTAACCCTCCGGAAGGACGGTCATTGAGTCCCCAACTGCACTGTTGGGGGCTGTCAACCCACGTGCCTAATTGGCGCCGAAGATGGTAGCACCCGTGTGCTATAGCCCCCTCTCAATAGATAAGAGCCCACAGTTCATATGTAGTTCAACACTGAACCGCCCAGGCCGGGTTAACTATGGAAGGCACCAATTACTAATATTTAGAAGGATCGTTAAAATGCTACCCATGCGTAGAACAAGAGACGAATATGTTGGAATGTACACAGTTGAAATTCATAAGTTGTATGCAATCGCTGTAACTTGATTCATACGTTATTATTATTATGTGCACCCTGTCTACCTTTACGCTAGAGTTGTCGTGCATCTTTATGATTATTTTCCATTGCTTTATGTAATTGATATTAAATTCTTCCAAAGTGCTTTTTGGGTACGAAAAGGATAGTCCTTTTTCAATATTGTTGTGAGGTGTCTTGAATGAGGTAAGCTGTCATTGGCACCAGTTGGTGAGTTACATAGCCTTGAATGAATATGTCCATGGTATTTTGCAAATACCACGGACTTTATAAGAGTAAATGCTTAGGATGTGGTGCAAGAACGGATGCCATGATAGGGGTCGGGATGGTAATTAATTGTTCAAGCACGTGATATGGTATCTGATAAGACACCCGGATGAGAGTAGTGGACCTTATAAGTATGATGCTGGACCGCAGGGGTGTGCTTTGAATCATTTATTCGAAGTAAACCTAATATTGCAAATCTGTCATTATGGGCAGGGGTTTTGGATGGGCTTTATGAATTGGAAGACATGAGATTGAATTTTTGGTTATATTGAAGGGATTAGGGACAAGCATATTGGGGTATGCAATATTAACGTGGCCAACCGTATATTTGACCATTGAGCCACCCTTTGGGCACTAGTATGTGTCCTTTTCTGGTTATGCTTTGTTTTTCAGGTCCTTTTTGTTTTCGTTGTATGTGACAACGTCACTCAATGGCTATTTTCAGTTTTCACTCTCTGTACTGTGGACGAATAATGACTCTGGAAATTTGACACCATTTTCCTGATTCAAGCTTCCACTCTTTACAGGTTGTGGGCGTGAATTGTAAATATCGATGTAAATCTTGAAAACTTTTTGAAGCTGGCCTAATTTTATTATGGGTCACACTTAAGGGGTACAAAGGAGGTCTTCAACCGATCGAGAAGCATGGCAACAATAGCAAGCTGATCCATAACGAAAGGCTCAAGTAGATATGACTATATGGTATAGAGCTGGTGTTGCCCTGGATCTTGTTCCGGCTTTTGCAGACTTGCCTTGGTGTACATATTGCACAAGTTTTGCTATTTTGTAACTTATTCAATATGTTTGTGGAATTATGGTAATTGCCCCGTTAAGCTGTGCATTTGGTGCCCAAGCCCCCGTCTTCTTACAAGACGCAATCCTTTACTTCATGGGGTAGAGATTTGGACATGTTTCGGTGATATTTTTTGTAAGCAAACTGTTGTACGATACTAGCAAGCGATGTGTATATATCATATTATTAGCTTTGGTTAATCTTACTGGCAAAGATTTCGCATTACATTTTTACCATTCCTTATATATGTACTCAAGTATATTTCCCTTCCTAAAAGCAGGTCAAATGAAAGACGTGGTTTTGTTAGGCGGGTTTTGTGCTGTGTCTAAATTTCGGTGAGGATTATTGCCTTGAGACTGCAAAAGTGCATTACAGCTTGAATTTTAGCAGTGCATGTTACTTGTTTTTTCCTTATGACTCTAAATGGGTTCTCGGTTGTGGGAATTCCTTATGACTCTAAATGGGTTCTCAGGTTACTTGTTTTTTTCCTTATGACTCTAAATGGGTTCTCAGTTGTGGGAATTCCTTATGACTCTAAATGGGTTCTCAGTTGCGGTTCCCACGTGAATTTTTTTTCTACCAGCTTGTCTTTCTACCACCTTGTAGAGTGGGACCATGGGGCTGAGAAGTGATATGTTAATGTTGACATAAGTGAGTTTGGTGCAGAGACATGTGAAAATGTTTTGTCCGGCAGCTTGTATAGTTAGAGCACTGGGCTGAGAAGTGATATGTCAATGTCAATAAGTGAGTTGATTGCATTAAACTTCCTATTCCATAAAGTTGCTTGCAACGCTTTTGCAAACCGTGTGGGGGCATGAAAGGCAAGCACCGGCGCAATCAACGAAAAAATCTGATTGAGCAGTTGATATGTCTTTGTTGCTAGCCTCTTCGCGGCCTAACTACCCTCGTCCGTACAAGTCATTGTATGCAATAATGCAAGAGACTGGATGTTATGAATCATGTCAGTTTGAGTTAATGTTCACCCGTATGTTATAAATGTTTGCAGATCCCCTCATCTAGACTGTGTATTATTGAACGAGATTCTTTGGGGTCAAACAACACTCACCTAGATTTGACCACATTACACAAGAAGTTGTACGTTGTGTTTGTGAATTTTCTTTTCCATCACATAATATTGCGTCTCCTCTTCTGTCCATTTTGAGTCCTACTTAGTTATATGCCGCACTTTTGGGTTGTCCCGGTTAAGAACCACGACCTTCTGGAATAACTGAATGGGAAGATTTAATCTCATTTTGTTAGTCTAATTGAAACACAATTGCACGAACATAAATGACGGATAAGTAGTGTATGGTTGGGAAATAGTGGTTCCAAATGGAAAGCACGTCTTCTTACAAATTCGTGCTTTGAATCAACTTCAACAAGGGCTGAATAATATCACTCGCCTTCGAATGGCACTTTTTTCATAAAATAACGTTGTTGTCATAATTAATACTCCTATTGAGGTTGTGATCTCTGACCACGCGCCATACGACGCAAGTTTTGCCTACTTTGATGAACTCTCATTCTATTATTTTCTTCACGTATGCGATGTAGAGCCACGTTCAAGCTCCATATCTGTATTCCGAGGCATGTTGATTGCATCTGCCACGATACGGGTATATCCATGCATCGTGAATCAACTATGAGTACCTCACGTTCATTCAATCGGTAAGACCATTCTGCATGTAATGTACTAACATAACGTCTTGAATATCGCAAACTTGGACGCAATGGGTATTGAAATTCATCTTCGCCCGCCCAGTGCCGACCTAACGCTTCAAATATGTCTCGTGGAGTGTAGGACATCTCCAAGATTATAGTACTTCACACAGCACCCGCTCTGTGCCCTTTGCCCTTCATCCACTATAGATACTTATATAGGAGTGGATAACGGCCCACTTCAATAAATGCCGCATGCTCGTACTGACAACCGTGTGACAAGTCACTGAAAATTTCTTTATAGCTCATTGATAAATAGCATTTGCAGCTGTATTAGTTGTTGATAATATAAAAGCTCATTGCAAGTTTCAGCAATCCTTGTTGAGCTAATTGCGTATTGAGCCAGTAGCAAAAACAGCGGTGTAGTTGATTTTGTCGGATTGATATCAAGTTCTAATTCGGAAGTACCCGTTTAGTATTTTTCTGTGGAAATTTGCCAGGGGTGTGATATTACATCAAAGTTGCAGATTCAATTGGGCGAATCAAACAAGAAAACATATGTTTGCTGGACAACTCTACCCCTATCTTTATACTTGTGTATCTAAAGCCATAACAAACCATATGCCCAGTCTTTCACTACACGCGAAAGTTGCAAAATAGCCGGTAATACCGTTCTGAAAAGGGATTAGACTAGCCATGCAACAGGTTATCGGTGATGAAATACTAATATTGTCGGTATAGATCATTCACATGTCTACTTTCGGGCTCACGAATTCAGACACCATCCTTATTGTGCGCAACGTTTCAATATGTGGCCTCCTACGTATGTAATTACTTCTGCGCACAAATTCTTGAATTATACACCTCTCTCCGACATGCCTTTGTCCATTGTAGTCATTATACAACTGAGAAGCAGGGGCGGAACCAGGAATATTTTTTAGGGGGGGCAAAAATTATATGTCCGATACCAATTTTTTTTAAAATAATATTAAAAACAAAGTGTACTTATAAAACATACAAAAAGTATTATTAAGTTTCACGAGAGTCATTAAAGACTCTTTACAAGTACAAAAAAAAAATACAAATACAAATTATACTCCGAACATTACAAGCAAAATTACTAAATTACTAAATTATACTAAATTACTTTCTTGGATAGTGGTAGAATTTTCTAGCAAAGCCTAGGAACTGATCTCTTTTTTTAAATTTAATTCGTATGAAGAGCCAATAACTCAAGGACATCCTTCACTGTTGGAACTTGGCCACTTGGGAACTATAATATAAAGCCAACTAGTACACTGAACTAGCCAAGACAGAAAAAAGAACCCGGCTCATATAGTCATATTTTGACTAAAAAGGGAAGACTGGAAACTGGAAGACAGGAAGAGAAGAGAATGTACCAACTACGCCACTACGGTACCAAAGCTCCAAAACAGGGAAGACTGGAGAGGCAGCGGCAGCACCGCAGCAGCCGGCGTCGCGTCGGCGTCGGCGTGGGACTCGCGGCCGCGGGACTGCGGGTCTGCGCCTCTGCGGACTGCGGGAGGCAGGGGAGGAGGGTCGCTTCGCTGCGGGAGGCAGGGCTGCGGTCTGCGGACTGCGGGTCTCAGATCTGGTTCTTCTTCTTCAAGAATCAAGGGCGTCGCCGACTCGCCGGAGTGAAGCCGTGAAGGAGAGTCGCCGGTGAAGCCGAAGGAGAGAGTCCGTGAGAGAGAGAGAGACGATTGTGTTTGTGGGTCTCTCGGGAAACGGGGAACGGGGTATTGGGGATTGAGCCTCGGGGAACGGGATCTTGGGAACGGCGTCAGCGCGATTCCCGAAAAATATATATTTTTTCCCCCTAAAGCCAGGAGGGGCTTCAGCCCCCCCTTGCCCCAACGTGCGTCCGCCCCTGCTGAGAAGAATGATGTGCTTTTCACTTTGGACAAAGGCACGTGGTTGATGTATCATTTCATTGGAAACGCCTTGGACTACCAATTAGAGTTTCCGTGATGAGTGACTTTATTAAAAAAACACCACTCGTGTTGTCACTTTGATTGGCCTACTCTTGACCGGATCTCAAACCAGAACTATACTACATATGTGTACGCTAAAGCTGTATATATGCTTGTCATGCTCATGGCTTGTGATATGCATAAGTTGTATGGCAGGTCTTCCTGGTAGTTCTAATTATCGGCGACGTGAGAATGTGTGGTTGTTATGTGAAAGAAATGACGACTACAGAGAAGTGAGGTACACGGATCCTAGAGAGTATTACGCTGGTTTACGAAGAGAATGAGCATATCGAGTAAATGAATCAGAAGCACTACACCAAGATCTCATCGCGCTAGGAGCACCTGTGCCGCACCGTCGTTCACTTAGTATGCTGCGTCCTAATATTGCCAAGTGTAGGAAAGTTGTGCGGCAAATTCGTATGGAGAATAACCGGATGTTGTTACGTAGAAAACGATTTTACATGCTTCAGCTTGCCGAAGAAATGGCAGAGGCTAGTGGCCGACCCTTCACTTCTAGCGAGAGAAACACTATTTTAACCAATGATCAGTACTTATCTGATGGATATATGTCAAATGAAGAGTGATAAATATATATATATATATCTCTTTCCACCATGTGTGTCTGGAAAATGAATACCAGTCGTGAACATGTCATTGTAATAAGAGGACCTCACCCCTGCACAACGTCTCTTATTTTCAAGCATTTGCTCATGGAATACTCCGGTGTCTACACATGGTGTCCTATTTTCAAGCATCGGCTCACTTAGTCCTCTTGTGGCTACACATGAGATCATCATCGTTACGAGGGTGTTTTATAGCACCCACGTACCTTGCTTCTAGCTCTGTACTGTGGTCCTCATTTAACCGTTTCGGATCACTTACATTAAGATTCTTGCTAATCTTCTTGGGTGTTGATGCTTAGGTAACCACGCTTGGAGTTTTGAAGAACCCATCAACATTAGAGGTATCGTCTCGTTTGACAGTAAACATTCTTATGTTTGTAAGGCGGTCGCTTGAACAACGTTATTGGCATGGCATCGTATTCAGTAATACTTGTTGTTTTATTATTATAGGGTTTAAAAATAGTGGCCTGTTCGTCTGAACTTGATGTTCTCTTTCGCGGTTTCACTCTTACAATTAGTTGGATCAAGCAAGGCTCAGTTGATAAATACCATAACTTTAGATGCTACCAGATAATGAAAGGTATGAAATGTACACGAAACAGAGCATTTGTTTCAGCATATTTACAAATAATTGAACACGTAGAAAAACGTATAAAGTCTATAGACCCTTAATGTTGCTTGCATCCATGATGTCAGTCCGAACATGAATGGCTGACACCACCCAATCAATGTCCTTTTAGATTGCACTAAGATATTGCTTTGCTTCTAGCTTATACAATCAACCTCACGCCTATGCATACAATACAAGTCCTAGTGCACAATTTTTCAAGTCCTAATGTACCGAATCTTGTCATTTTGTGCAATAAAGCCTGACTACGTACTGTGGCTATGCATTGTTTGTATTTCTATCCATATACAACTTTGTATCTAGCTTCTGGTTGGGCAGACTTGTTTCAATGGGTTTTGTGGTGGTGTGCAATAATGCAAGTTAACATCATCTGCTAAGGTTCTTCTCAGGTTGTGTGACTGTTCACCATTGTGTCATTCAACAGCATCTTTTGGGGTCAAGAAAACAATCACCTATGATTCGGCTACAATACGCGGCGATATTGGGTTCTGTTTGTCGACTTTTTTCGTTACATAACATTGTGTTACCTATTGATGCTTCAATATTCAATCTTGTTTATTTTCATACGACCCCTTTGGACGTCGCGGTTAATATCGAACAACATTATTTCGTAATAAAACTTGATTCAATGGGTCTATCTCATTTTATATGTTTAATTTAAACAGTGTGAGCAAGAACATTACAGGTTTAAAAAGGTGTGTGACCACAGCTTAAATAACATCACTACATTTCCTACTTCAATTGTATTCAAGAAGAAATCGTAGTTCTTAGCCAACTCTTCTATTGATGAGGGTCGTGTCTGACCACATCCTTAATAGAAGGCAAAGCCAAACTCGAATAATGTCAACGCTGTCGATAGACATGTGATCAAATGCGTGCACGTTCATGGTTGCAACCGTTATCTACTTACCAAATGGGGAACTAGTTTTGCACAGGGAATTTAGGGGGTGGTTTTGAAAAGCGTTTGCAAGACATCTCGTGTTTCCTGAAGGGGAAATAGTCTATTCACATATATTAGTACTAGGTTGGCTTAATTGCCCTGAATAGTGTAAGTTGGTACACTTCCACTACTGCCAGAAACCCAGACAATGGATGTTACAGTTTTTTTCGGTTTGTGTTACTATTCATTCACATGTCATGTGCCCAAAAAAATGCATGCTATCGTACGCCATTATTAGGAGAAGGGTACCATCACCTTCAGATGTGGGGAATACCAAGAAAGTGGAGTTAATAATTAAAGTGGTACAACTTCGCATAACCTAGGAGTTCTTGTTGGTTTATTCCACTATTCATTCACACGCCATATTGACACAAACTGGCATGCTTCATATTACTCTGACGTCCGGTGTTGGCTTTTGTCTGTAACACCACATTCAGATGTGACGAATACTAAAATGTGGAGTTAATAATTTAAGTGGTACAATTCCACTACTGCAAAAAACCAATACAGTGGACACGAGAGTTCATTGTTGTTTTGTTCTACTAGTCATTCACATGCATGCTTGACACAAGTTTCAAAGTTCACACGTCATGTCTTGGCTTTTGTTTGCTGTTTTGTTCTACTAGTCATTCACATGCATTCTTGACCCACCTTTCAACGTTCATACGTCATGTCTTGGCTTTTGTTTGCTGTTTTGTTCTACTATTCATTCACATGCATGCTTGACCCAAGTTTCAAAGTTCATACGTCACTCCACGCTTTTGTTTGTTGTTTTCTTCTACTAGTCATTCACATGCATGCTTGACCCAAGTTTGTAAGTTCATACGTCATGGCTTGGTTTTTGTTTGTACCATCACATGCAAATGAATTGACGTACTACCAAACAACGGGATAAATTATTGACCATGTAAGTGATAGGGATCAAACAACATTTAAACTGGCACACACTGTACATGAAAATCGGGGTTGGAAAAAGCTCGATTTCCATGACAGCGGACACAGCGTGAACATAGACTTAAACAAGGCTATTTAAGGAGGGGAGACTTTACCATCTACAAGTTGCAAAGTGTATTTTAAACCCTTTTTTAAGGACACAGAAACATGCGTCAAGGAGCGGATGTGTATCTATCCCTTCTTTCCCAAATGACCCATATATTCTACTACTATATAAATAAAAGTCTATTAAACTACCTTACATCGTCTAGCAATTTGAGTTTGAGGCCCCAAGTCAGCAGCTTGCTGGGCAATACTCGTTGTGTAGCTCTTTCTAATCTTGTCTATGTGCAGATGCAATACTACCCTTGCCTACTAGAAGAGCTTACGTCCGACCTCCAAGTTTGAATTACGGTTGTGCACAGTTTGAATGAAACAAGTATTGTTATGCAAGAAAACAAGTCAGTTTATGCAAGCGTGCAGGTCAAGTTATGTTGATGCCCCAGTAAATTTCTGCAGGCCTTAAGGGGGAGGCAGAAGCCCTCAAATGTTACAGGTTAGCCTTTCAAGCGGGCACTCAGGCACCGAAAAAATAAAATTGGGTATCTAGCTCTAACGGTATTACCCTCTCTCTCTCACTCGCTTTCATTACCACTATATATGACCCTTCTACCGAATAATATGTCTAACCAAGTATTGTGGACGTGCAATCCTCGGACCGTCATGAAAATAATGGTGATGTAAGGACTAGAGGCAACGACCACAGAGCATGATGAGTGCCTTCGATGCAAGCCCGACCTCCATAGCCAAGGTATCAGATTAGCATAACAACACAACTCATCCCCTCATTGATGACTTTTAGCGGCCGATTATCCTTCGCGGGAGAATGTACACGGTTAGTTTGTAGTATTGAGGAAAAGTCTGTCTCTATAAGCTATATTTACAGAGCCGAACCACGCAAGGGCAAGCAATACGTCACTTAAAACCTATTCAAACTATATGTTGTAACAAAATTTGTTCACGGGCGTAATCACGTCGCTAAATTCTGGTTGCTAATTTTATTTTCAAAATTAGCAACAAATAAAAATTTTACACCGGAGGTGTGTCAACAACAAAGTTTCTGCAAACACGCATCAAATGTCTGCGCGTAGGTGCTTGTCCATACGTCCCGATGCATGTAGATTTTCCTAAGTCTACAAGCCTCTTTGTAGATGCTCCACTACCTTTTCCGATGGAAACAACAAACGTCACCAGCACCACATATAAGAGCCGTATGCCAAAACCTATGGGTGACCCAAGTCGTTTTCTGTAGAAACACCAGTCTCTTTATGCAAAAGTGCTTGTCACATTCTGCCGATGCTCAAGTCGTTTTTTGCAAAAGTACACATGGGGGCCACAAGCTGACGTTTGCTTCGGTGGGACTCCTAAAAATTGAGCTCCTTGCGGGAAGTAAGTACGATTTTGCTAAGGCGAAAAAGATCTTTGATGGATGCGATTTTTCTAGATACTTGTTGGTTGAAAAGTGTAGCGTTCTGTCACCTCTCCATTACACATGGCGGGGCACAATAACTCTGTACGTCGTGAAATCCATCCACGGTTTGTGCAAACTCCATCATTGTGTTTGACTTCGAGGGATACCTTGATGAACATGTGCTTCTGCCACGTACGCTTCAACTTGGAAGGTCGTACGACTCCCTACCTAGTTTCCAAAGGCTTATATTGTATATTTGCACACACTTTGAGAAGTGTATATATTAGTTTTACATTTGGAGCGACAGACGTTATACATCTTTTGATAGAAATAACCATAAGAGTACTCACCACCATGTTACAAGGACGTTTTTTCGGTACGGTTGATCAATTAGCGACCACCATACGAAAGAAGTATTAGAATCCAAATCCCATTTTAGACGGTTGATCAACGAGCGACAGCCGCTATTTCTGTATAACAGAAGATTCAAATCCCATTTTAGACGTGGTTCATTCTTCAAAGCAAAGTTCCAAATAATTCGTGTGAACTGTTAAAGAGATATTTACAATGGAGTCCTGCGGCCCTACCTTAAAAAACTCAAGTCGAGCAGGAGTTCATAGGTTGTTGGTAATAATAAAACACGGGCACCAAACTAGGTTGTCATGATTCAAAGCTAGACACGCACAAGAACTTGGAAGAAGATGAGGAGGCGGAACTCACTCTCCACAAAGGTTTCCAAACTGCCTTTTCGTAAACAATATTATCCCCATATATAATGTTGCCCAATAAAATATTAGCAAATTAGGAAAAAGAAAAAAAGGGCCCTCACTCACCACAAAGGTTGCCTCAAATGCCTTTTCCCTACATATTTTCGTGCAGTAATCTATTTGACAGTGAGAGAAATATTTAACCCTTTTTTTAAAAGAAGAATGATATGGCTTAAACTAGCACACTTCCCTCGTTTGGGACAAAAAATTAAGATATTGGAGTGACTTAATTTGCACAATTTCCTTAAGGCATTTGTACCAAAATTATTTACAACTTACAACGACTTGTTGGACTTTTTATTTTTAAGCATAGGAGCTCTATTCGCCCTCCTTTTTCCTACTCGAGCGCGATACCTTTTCCTTCCTCCTTTTGCGTCAGCATTGTTAAAGAAATAAGTACTGCCCAATGGTTTTGCTCTCGGAAAACATCCAGACTCGACAGAGTTGAAAAGACGATCTCCAGTAGCCCAAACAGCATTTTTAATACTCAAGCACTTATTCCTTACATTTTAAAGACAAAAAAAAAAAGGTAGATTCGTGCAATTGTTGAAACAATAGCGCGTTACAACCAGCCGTTACATTAATCTATTTTTCCTCTCTTGTCTCCGTATTTTTTTCTTTTTCAAATTTTTCTTTATTTCATGCTTTTTTGGATATCATCTTTAGTATGCGTTACAGCATTTTTTTAGCGTCATTATATAAAAGCCACTGAAAATATAAAGCGACTAGTATTTGTCGCTATATGAAGAATAGGAGAAAAATTCCTTCAACCCGACCAGAATAGTAGCCAAAAAATTTCCTCCTATCATTAACTGTGTTATTTAACCTTGGGAAACTCTCTTGGGTGCAATGCCATAAGTAGCCATTCATGTATTCGGTCATTATAGTATACCTAAAAGAAAAGGGTGATGATAGTTGCTTCAGTGTGCCCCTTGAACATGCACAAACAGCACTTTTTAGTTGAAAATTTCCTCAAATTGGACTCTGTAGTCTGTACTGATTGCTTTGGGCTCTATAGTCCTCTTCAGAACAAACGATATGATTGCATTAAGCGGCGGAAGTGGGGTTATGTCTCTCTCTTTTGCACAACTACAATAATTTCGTCTTTGCGGTATAATGCTCATTTTTTTATGCTAATCATGGCGGAAGTGGCACCTTTCACTTTTTGAGTTTTAGTAGTTATGGAGTATGTGGTCCTCCTTTGTCTTGTCCAGAGTAATGCTACATAGGACCAGATCGGCTCATTCAGTGTTTGATTTTGTAGTTGATGATTGTTTGATTACTGACCGAGCATGAACGTCAAGTGGTTGTCTTCGTACCAACAAATAATTGTTTTATCGATGACATATCTTTAATTAAATGTCATTAAATAGCATTAAATTTTATTAATATTCGTGAAAAGAAAATAATAAATGATTCAAATCAGAAAGTTATTAACTTATTGACAAGGAATAAGTGCAATTGGTTACTTATTAGTAGATAGTTATTTTTTAAAATGTAGCAGTTATTTTTTAAGTGGATAGTTTGTCTCTTAATGACATTTAGTTTCTACGTTCTATCTGTAACATAAATGATGGGTCAAAGAAGGACAGACTCATCATCAAAAGTTCAGACAAATCGTGACTTGAGTTCTCAAGTATTTTTCTTCCTTTTTTCTTTTCTTTCATGTCTTGAAGCGCTTCCTATTCATTGACCGGGATTCTAGTTTCCAGACTTGGAAACATTCTACTTTCTAAATATCTTCAGCATCAATCAACAGCTTCTCTTTAGCTTTATTGGGCGATCTTTAACTTTTTTTCACTTTAGTTTTCCCGTTTCCAAAGAAGTCCTCGTGAAGTGGTCGAAAAGAACTCGCATTAATTGGAGTTTGTCATCTAGCGCAAACAGGTTGTTCGAGAGCCTGTTCATGAACAAGTTCATTTACCTTTTTACTGTTGTATTGTTATCAAACTATGCATTTTAGAATGCCAGCAATTTCCCAAAATGTACATCCAAGGCAAACCAAGGCTCGAAGTTGTGTGAAACGTAGAATATGTTTGTTGATTGAGGTTTAAGTAAACTAAGCTCAATCACAAACACGACCCTGAGCTCAAAGCTCGAACACAACCTCTTATCTCTCGAGCTCGGGTGATTTTGCTGAATAAGCAAGGCGGTCAAGGAGGTTTCTCGGCAGTCTTAAATGAGCACAAACAATAGTAATGGGACCTTAACACACAAAAAACATAGTAAACTAAGCCCGAGCTACTTCAGCACCTCACCACCCAAATTAAGAGCCAACAGCTGACTGTTGTCGGTTTCCAATGGGGTCCGATAATCATCACTTGCCACCACCTATCGGAGTGACAAGGACAAAGGCAATGTTCTGAAGTTGAATTAGATATAATTACCGAGTGATTAGGTTGCTGATTTTCTATATCATCTTTATATTTATCGGCACTCATATAAATGGTGCAACGTCAACTGATTTTTATGAAGATGGTCTCTAGTGTTTTATCTGCAACTTTGTATTCCATTTCACTTTTATGAATAAACCATACGATTCAATATGGTTCTAGAGGTTTTTTTGTCAAACGACCCTGTGGATCAATGGACCTCTTTCCTTTTGCTTCCGCAAATAATTTTCAATGAAGACCAAAATCTATTTATCCGCCCAAATCTGCCTACTTAAAACTCACCCAAACCTAGAGTTGTCAAACGGGCCGGGCGGCCCGCGGGCTGGCCCGACCCGGCCCGGTTTCGGCCCGGGCTGGCCCGGCCCCGTGGATGAACAGTAACGGCCCGCACACATAGGGCCTGGGGCCTGGGCCTGGACCAGGCCTGAAAATTCTGGAAAACGGCCCGGCCCGGCCCGGCCCGGTTTTGGCCCGGGTTTGGCCCGGCCCGGTTTCGGCCCGGTTTCGGCCCGGTTTCGGCCCGGGCTTGGCCCGGTTACCTGGCCCGGTCTGCGGCCCGGTTTTTGGCCCGGTTTTGGCCCCACCATTTTTTGAATCTTTTGCTTTTCCCCCCCTTTCTTCTCCCCCTTTTTCAAACTTCCACTTTTACCCCCCCAACAGCTATATAACGGCTAGTTTGGGGGGTATTTTAGTCTAACCTATATTTTCCAACTCCTTTACACTCTTACCCTCCCCAACAACTATAAACGGATAGTTTGTAGGGGTATTTTGGTCTTTTGTGAAGTTTCTAAAATCTATAAATTCACACCATTTCTCTCCAATTTTTCACACCAATCTTCTTACTCTCTTCTTACTCTCACAACAAGCTTTGCTACTAGTTTCCTCTCCAATTACTAGTCTTGCTAATTACTACTAGTATTTAGTAATTAATACTCTTGTTTATTAATTACTAGTCTTGCTAAATTCTTTTTAATTACTCTTACTCTCTAATATTTGTTACTCGTTCATTCTTTTAATTACTACTAGTATTTACTAATTAGTACTCTTGTTTATTAATTACTAGTCTTGTTAAATTCTTTTTAATTACTAACTCTCTAATATTTGTTACTCGTTCATTCTTTTAATTGTTATTTCTTATTACTACTCTTATACTTGTGTATTTAGTTACTCTTACAAAGTTTAGCGTGAAATATGTCTGGATTATTGAACAAAATGAGGCGTGCAACGTCATCACGAAAGAAATCATCATCATCGCAAGCACCACCACCAGCACAAGCGCCAGCGCCACGGCCATCAGAAACACCAATCCAAGCACCAACACAACCATTCGTTCGTGGACGAATGAGTACAGGCTCTATGATAGATACCCAAGCCAATTGGGAGTTCAATCAAAACATTCCAGATTTTGAATACACGCCTGATGAAGACCCCCCGCATTATAGTCAAGGACGCAGCTCGGTTGGCGAAGCTACTACTCAGTGGCATAATCTCAACCCTATGCCTGGTCATGATGAAGAAGGGCCGAGCAATGCCTCCGATAACGTGCCAGAAGTCCAGAAGGGGAAAAAGAAGAAAGCCGAGTGTTGGAATCATTTCGACGTAATTACGGTGGACGACACCCGAAAAGCTCGATGTAAGTACTGTCTTAAATTATTTTCGACCGGTAGTGGTAATGGACATCTTAACAGGCATTACCCTGGGTGTGCACCTCGACAAGGCCACGTCGAACCTACCCAAACGCAGTTATCTTTTGACGGTAAGTTATTTGTTTATAATCAGCGAGAGCAAAGAGACGGTCTCGCTGAATTTGTTATTCACGATGAACAAGCCTTTTCTTTTGCCGATAATCCTAAGCACTCTAGATATATGAACACCTACGTTCAACCTTTGTACAAAAAGGTTCATAGAAACACAACGAGGTCCGATGCACTCCGACAGTACAAGGCTGCCAAAGCACGCCTTATCGATTATTTCGATAAATTTGACGGTAAAGTTAGTCTTACTTCTGATATTTGGCAATCTCCTTATACTTTTGTTAGTTATTCTTGTGTGACCGCTCATTGGATTGATGCAGATTGGGTTATGCACAAGAGAATCATCGCTTTCGAGCACTTCCCTTATCCGCACGATGGAATGAACATTGCTACTCTTATATTAAAAGCATGCAACACATTTAAAATTAAGGATAAGATTATGAGTGTTAGTTTTGATAATGCTTCTAATAATAAAGCTGCTGTTGCAGCTTTAAAGGAGACGCTTCAACCTGTACTTGATGGTGAATTATTTCATGTTCGTTGTGTTTGTCACATTATTAACTTAATTGTTCAAGATGGTTTAGCTGCTGCAGGAGATATTCTGCTCAAAATGAGGGGTATGACAGCGTATGTTAATGGCTCGAGTTTGAGAACACAACAATTTAAAACGTTGTGTGTTCAATATAATATGCCTCGCAGGAGAGCAGTTACAGATGTGGTCCACAGGTGGAACTCTACATACCACATGCTTTTACACATTCTGGCATACCGAGAAGTCTACACGCATTTTCTACTAACCCAGTTCCCAGCCGGCTTGCCAACTCAAGAGGAATGGCAGATGGCCACATACCTAGCTGAATTTTTGGAGGTATTCTACACGTCTACCAATTTATTGTCTGGTACGTACTATCCCACCTCTCCTCTCGCTGTAATAGAAATTCTGAAGATGGCTACAATGTTAACAAAATGGAGATATATAGGACCCTTTAGGGAAATAGTACAAGTGATGGATCAAAAATTTAATAAATATTGGAGGAAACTGCCTGCTATTTTTACTGTGGCTACTTGTTTAGATCCTAGGTTAAAGTTGCATGGCGTGAACGGCTCGATACAAGAGATATCGAAATTAATGCGCTACACAGCAGAGGACACAACCTTGCTCACAGCAAAAGTGAGCAAGAGGTTTGAGGACTTGTTCAACCTCTATCGTAATTCTGCTGACGTGCGCGGGCGAGCTACATCATCATCCACTGCTGAGAGGTATTATGCGCCATACCTTCAAGGCTTTGAACATCTAGTAGCAAGACAACTACCAGGTGAAGGTACTTCTAATTCGGGAGGTTCGTATAATTTTTCCTCTTTTAATGAGATTGGTGTATATGCAAATACTGATCATTATTCTGATTTATCAAGGCAAGAACAGATTAATTTTAATTTGTTAAATTTTTGGAAACAAAATCAAAACATGTATAAAACTTTATCCCAAATTGCACGGGATGTACTGCCAGTGCAAGCCTCCACGGTTGCTTCAGAGTCGGCATTTTCAGCAAGCGGGAGGGTTTTGGATGACAGGAGGAGTCGTCTTAACCCCGAGTCGCTCGAGCTATGTGTATGTTGGAAGGATTATCTTGATGCGAAATACCGCGAGCAAGATAAACCGATTGATGATAGGAAGAGCAGTGACTCGGATATTGAAGTACTTCCGGATGATTAGGTAATTTGTTTTTATTTTCCTCTTTTGATCCTTTTGGTTGACGTTGCAGATTTCTTGATCTTTGATTGCTGATATTTTGGATAGACATGCATTATTATTTTGATTGTTAGAGTTTTAAGAATAAATTTTTTCACAAAATATACTTTTTTCCATATATATAAAATAATTTTTTACACGCAAGATATATATTTTTTTGTATATATAAAAAAATAGGTAACTTCGCCTGTTTGTTTACAAGCAGCCGGTCCCAAGCCCGGATAAAAGGAGGAGGGCCTATGAACACATTTATTATAATGAACACCTTTAGCCAGAGACTTCTAAGATTTAATGGTGGCAATCTCAAATGTTGTTGAAATAACTTTTAGAAAATATGTGTTTAGAGATAACAAATCTGCGAAATATACATGTTCACGATGAGAGATCATCATCAACGATATTCTCGCAAACATTCTTACATTAGCCCTTGGGCTCAGAAACTGTACATTTGGAATAAAGAAATTGCAGGGTTATTAGGCTTTATTAAGAAGTTTGTTAGGTAAGATATTCCTAACTTGCTGATCTTGGCCATTCCATTGTGCCTTTGTAAGTTTCTTCCACTTAAAGAACCCTAGAAACTGAGTATTTGCTAACAAGAAACATCAGCAAAGCTTGCCCTCATCACTTTCTCATTTTTGAGAACATTAGGTTGATTAATTTGAAGTTGGTTTACTATTAAAACATTTTGTGAAAGTTGCGCATGTTAAATAAGATTTAATCAAAGTTTCAACAGTTCAGACCGGTCATTTAAGTAATATGCATCTAAAACTCCCTATCTTTAAAATTAAATAAAATAAAAAAAAAAAAAAAAAAAGGCCCGGGCCCGGCCCAAGCCCGGCCCTAAATATTGGGCTTAGGGCCTGGGCCTGGACCAGGCCTAGGATTTCCTTCGCCAGGCCCGGCCCGGCCCGGCCCGTTTTCCCCCTCACTTGGCCCGGCCCCGGCCCGGCCCGTTAGCAGGCCCGATGGGCTTGGGCTGGGCCGGCCCAAGCCCGGCCCTTTGACACCTCTACCCAAACCCACCCATTTAATAAATGGGTTGTAAATGGGTCATTCATTTTATAACCCAATTACCCTTGAGTTTAAGTGGGTTGTAAATAAGTGTCCATTTAACCATATATACATATCTGACTTTTTAGTGGCACATTAACAAATAAGTGAGAATAAACTTGCACGGTTACACACTCTCTCTCTCTCTCAACCAGCACCACCAGCACTAATGGAATCCCTTTCATCGTCCTCACGATTCATATTCAACCATCAATCACCTCCAGTAGCGCCGGCAGCCACCAATCGCCTCCAATCGTGCGTGCTGCAGACCCACACAGACACACGCGCATCTGAGCACACATACATACGCCATAATTCTCTCTCTGACCTAGTCACACCGGTAGCCACGTCCCACAGACAGCCACCAATCTGGTGCTGACGGCTACCACTACAGCCCAATGAAAGCCTCCGATCACCTCAAGTGACAAACCCATGGCCACTCACGCAACGTCTCCAGTCGCAGTCCCCCGACCACCGCCTCCAACTATCGCACTTACCAAGCGCCTGGCGCCCACCCAACGCTTGAGCGTGGAAGATATTTATACACATTGAAGCTGTAAGTGAAATTCGAATTTGCAATGGACTTCGTGGAAGAGCAAAAGAGAAGCAGATCTGGGTATTGGTGGTTGTGCAGTGAGGGCGGTGGGCTGGTGGAAAATTTACAGAGGTCGTGGTTGTTGGGACCTTGGGTATTGGCTATGGTCGTTGGTACTTTGGGTGTCTGCGGTGGTTAGTCTGAGTTTTTATGGAGGAGTCACCAAATGGTGGTTTCTACCGTGGTTAATGGTAGTTGTGTAGCGGTGGTTTCAGATGAAGGATAAGGGCCTTATAGTGGATGTGGTTGTTGGTTTTGTTGTGGGTGTGGTGATAATTGTGGCATGATGTGGTGATTGTGAGTATTGAGGTAGGTGAGAGCGTGGCAGCGGCGGCGGAGGCGACGACGGAGGTGGGTATGTGGCTATGACGGTAGCATGTGAATTGATGGTAGTGGTTTCAGATGAAGGGGAGAGAAAATTTTGTAATGTAAATGATTCATAATTGGGTAAATGGGTGCAAATGGGTGAAACCAATCCATTTAAGATTTAAGAGATAACCCATTTAACGCATTACTAAACGGGTGAAAATGGGTTGATGATCCATTTGGACCCAGCCCAATTAATTAACACCCAAACCCAACCCACCAACCCATTTTTTCAATCCTACTTGTGGCACTTGTTATACGGGAGAATGCTTTGTTCAGGATCGAGTTATTTTTTTTTTTTTTTTAGTGAAATCAGAAATATATACCAATACGAAAAACATGTACATGAGAGCAAGCAGTTGCAATCCATATTTACATCGGTGAAAGAGCAAAAGAAATATACGTGAGAGCTCAGAACTAAAGCACTATAGAAGTATATACTTCATAAGCATCAAAACACCACTAAGGCACCTCCGCAACAGTAACACCATATAGGGGGTTTGAGTAGGCAGTATTGCACCAATCCTACTTTAGACCTAGCAAAAAAATCTATTGTCGAGGATAACTACAAAACACACTCAGTGCCTTGGGCAATATGCAAGGAGTGCACTTCGTGTCTATAGTTAGATATGTTACACAAAAGCTGTTGAAAAGAGATACTTCTGTCATTAGAAGAGCGTATCTGCAAAAGGGAATCTGAGCGACGCAGAGCTGACTCGTTAACCATGCAATAGCTAGGAACACAGCCTCAATTGTAGCTTTAGTTTCATTGGGCGAGAAAATAACATCAGTGTAACCCCCCGATGGTATACAGTTTGGGCTAAATACCACTATCGCAATACCAAACCGCATGCTAGTAGGATATGATGAGGTAGAAGTTGAAGGAGATCCTGAATCAGGACCACTGAGCTTGGTCGAAGCAAAAGAAATGGCGCAGAATACAGTGTTTGGGGAATTGAACATCACAATTGATTGGAAACCGTATTGGAAATAACAGGTAGTAGAAATGTTCATATTGCTTCTTTGGCTATTCAAAGAAGACCTAGATGCTAACTTCTGGAACCAGTGTTCGAACCTAAGAGTGGCTTTGATATTGCACAAAAGGTTTATACTTTGTGCCGTAACGTTTCCGGGAGAACACGTCCCCCCTCTAAATACAACTTTGTTTCGACAACAACAGATCCTCCAGACCACCACAATTATACCTAAGAGGTAGTTCAGGACTAAGCTATTTTGTATTACTGAGCAGCAGATAATCCAATCTCTAGCGGAACCACTAATAGGAGCTCCACCTAGACCAAAGTGTTGATTCCACACTCGTCGAATATAGCGGCATTCAAGGAAAAGATGATTTTGAGTTTCAGGGAGTAATGTTCAGGATCAAGTTTAAGTTGAAGAAGTCAAGCAATTTCGTGCTTCCATGCTTCAACTTGAGTGGGAGTACCAGAGTGACAAGAACTAGGGCAATATCTGGAATTGATTAGATATGGTCATCCAACGATCATGTCGTTGATTTTCTAATTATCTTTATCTTTATCGACACCCGTTATCTATTGGTGCTTTGTAATCCATTTCTGTAAAGAAATTATAAAGATGGATTTTCTAGAGTTATCACATACATTATCACCACCACCGGTTTTTCAGGTGGGTGGTGGCTTGGTAGACTAGAATAGCTTTTGTTAGGGTTTTTTCTTTGAGGCTCTTGGTCGGTTCAGTGGGTTAGACGCAGTCATAATCACAATGGTCTGCCTTTAGTCTGATGGGCTTTCCTCTGTTTTTCTGGCGCTGATGCTAGGGTGGCGCTGGTTGTGAGTTTTAGCTATCGACTCCTTGGGGTGCTACCAGATTGAAAACTGGTTGATGGGTGAGAGTCAATTCGTCGACGGGTTTGTTGGTGAGGTGCAGCCTTGGGTCGGAGATGGTTTGGAGAGTCTAGATCAAGGTTTTTTTTCTCCCCTTCCCTCCTAATCGATCCCCATCCCCCTAGATCTAGAAAGGTCTTGGGTTTTGTGATTAAAGCTGGTTAAGAGTCTACCTTTGGTTGTTGTGTTTGAACTAGGTTAGTTTGCCAAATATAGGACGGAGGTAGCTTTGGTCGGTGGTTGATGGTGGTCCGCAGTGGTCTTGGGTTGGGGTGCTTCCGTGGGTTTTGGTCCATCGGCGAGGGGATCTTATCCGGAAGTTTCTGTTTTGGCGATTCGGTTAGGATTTCCGTTGGATCTGCTATGGTGGTGTCCTCTGCGATCGGGCAGTTGTGGGAAGATGGAGAGAGAAGGATATCATTCTCAATTGTGGGCCTTCTTCATTAACTGAGAATGACTGATATCATTCTCATTCAAAAAAGAAAGAAATCGAGCTTTTGTCCTTTTGTCCTCCGTTTCAATTTTATGAATAAACCATATGATTCAATACCACCAAGGTGTCTACTCAAACGAACTTTACCGTGTCAAGATTGATTTACTTTTCTTAGTTTTGTATTTCTCTACTCATTTAATTACGGAACAGCACAAAGTCGGACAGCGTGAAGAAATCACAGATAGTTGCACTAGTTTCTGGACATTATGAACGACGCAATTGCAGAAACTCCGTTATGCTGAACAACGCACCATAATTTTTATGCTTTCTTCACTCTTTTCAGGGTTTCTATAGAAGTGCAATAAGAAAATAAAGTGTGCATCATACTTGGTTTTTCTTAATCGCCCAGCATAAACTTGAAGAACTTCATTACTAAAACAGAATAGTACAACAGGACAATTGCTAACAAAACAAGCGCACAAGAACGAGTTGAAATGACTGGTATAGGACCAGACTACAATCCCAATCTAAAGCCGAAGCCCCATCTGCTGTAGTCATTATTCAACTACATTGTCTAGGACAATTTTGGAAAGTTCGTATAAGTTTCTTTTGATCGCAGGACAGTTCATGTCTATTCTACAGATGATGGCAAATACACAATAAAAGAAAGCACACAATTGATATTGTTACAGCAAGTCTAAAATTCGTACATCAAAAGTCTAACTAAAACCATATCATCAACTGCCTATAAGGAAAGAAGCTGAAGGCAACCCAACGTCTGAGATACAAAAGCGTGCACAAAAACTTGCAACTTTACTTTGAACTCAGCTCAGGTGTTCGTTGAGATGTTACACAGCATACAAATTAGAGAGCAGGGAAAGATAATACCTACGCTGACCTAATAAAGAATGGTGGTATTACACTCACGAGTTAGGGAAAAGGGTAACCTACTATACAAAAAATGGCACTAATCACATGCTCTAATCTACATCTTGTGCACCTAGGGTTGCCTTGTGTCTATATACAGATCGAGGAGGATGGACAAATATATTCCCACCTCATGTGTGAAGCAAACTATTATTGAGGAATAACAAATTAGAAGTGAAAAACTCAAAAAGAATTGGAAGGTGTCGGTCTTGAAGAGGAAGCCTCCTCAGTCTCCGGGGCTGAACAATATAAGTTTCTTTCAAGATCGAGTAAAGGTTTTAGTCTTCTCTCCACCTCATTGCCCTGTAAATTAGCCTCCTCTAGAATCATGGACAACGCAGACTTGCAAGATTCCTCATCCCTAAATGCCAGGGTCCATCTCCCATCAACCAAAGCTTTTGTTTTAGCTTTCCCATGCGCGGCATCAATGAAAGGGATAGTCGACGGACGTATTCGAAGATGCAACCATCTTGGATGCTTATCATCTATTCTAGGCTGAAGGAGAAAAATAAGGCGGCTAAGGAAATTGGTGTTTGTAAATCAATTTTCCTAGTAGCACAGTTCATGTAAGACACAACAGATGGGCGCATAATGTGGGGAGAGAGGGAGAGTAGATGTAAATTCGTCCAGGGCAAGGGAAGTACAGAAAGTAGGAAGCTGTTTTTCCTTCGTATGAAGCAAGACCTATAACAAGTGCAATAAAGAAAACCAGAATGTAAAGCCATACTTACTTTACAACCAGCCAAAGGGGCAACAACACGAACAGCTCCATAATGTGGTTTCAAAGGTAATTCTTCAGCGAGTACAATCCACCCAGAGGTACCCATAGAGATTGCTAAAAGGCAAAAATGGCGTTCTTTACCCCTCTCGAAAGCAATTCTACAAGGCACTGCATCAACTGAATGTGCCAGCCAGCACAGCAAGATTAAATCAAATAACTGTCATGATGGTTTGATGATAACCACTCTTCACTAGTAAAGTTATAAGAAGTGCATTTCTCTTTATGTTCACAAAAAACAAACCAAACATGATCAAAGCATAATGAAATGCAATGGAGTATCTATGAAGACTTTGAAAATTAAGGAGTTAAGATTTACTGTTTATATCAAAATTGTAATCTGAGTCATAGCAATGGCTTCTGAATACTACATGGACGTGGACAAACCTCCAGTAGTTCGTTGTCCAAAAACACGATATGAAGTTCCCGTAAAAATGTAGTATTGTGTATATCCTTTCATCCTATTTCCAGAACAAGTAGTCGCATGAAGCCATGAACTCTACTTTCTTGAGAGAATTATGACTAATTTATGAACAGTGGCAAAAATGCTAAGGCCCCGGTGGCATGCCATGCTGCTCTAGTAATTGACTAGCAAGAGGTTTTCCCTAAGTAGCACCAGGGTTATTATGAGCAGCATAACTCGTAGCATTAGAACGGTTATGAGATGATGTGTATGGCTAAAAGACTAGTATATCAGTTCCCCAAGCAGTATTCTACTAGTAGCACCAGGGTTATTCTACGGATCTGAACATAGATGAAGACTTTGAAAATTAAAGAGTTAAGATTTACTGTTTATCTTAAATTGTAATCTTAGTCAGAGCAATGGCTTCTGAATACGTCATGGACTTGGAGAAACCTCCGGTACTTCGTTGTCCAAAAACACGACATGGAACTTCCTGTAAAAATGTAGCATTGCATATATCCTTTCATCCTATTTCCAGAACAAATAGTCGCATGAACTCTACTTCTTTAGGGAATTATGACTGATTTACGAACAGTGGCAAAAATGCCAAGGCACCAGTGGCATCCCATGCCGCTCTAGTAACTGACTAGCAAGAGGTTTTCCCTAAGTAGCACCAGGGTTATTATGAATAGCGTAAGAACGGTTATGAGATGATGTGTATGGCTAAAAGACTAGTATACCAGTTCCCCGAGCAGTATTCTACTGATTTATCTCGAAACACACCATATTTTGACACGACGACTACTTTTAAAACATCAATACTAACTATCTCTGAAGGCTTTTCTACACTTGATCTAAAACTGAGCCAAAAAGTGAACTTGAGGCTACTTCGTCCAAAGATTTATAGCAACAATGTGTCTATATCACTTCTCTACACCAGCACTTGAATTTCCATGAGAGAGAAATTGTCATTGCTAGGAAAGTCTTACTAAAAGTTTTTGCTGATATTATCCACCTTGTAATAAGTCACACTTGTAAACAATTTAGAATTGGTAGTTGCTGCCACACAGTTGCAGCATTTTGGTCCTGCCCTTATTCAAGTTTTTGTTCTCTTTCGGTAGGTTAGTTCAAGATTTAATTTTTAGTGAGACTGGGTCTGAATCATGCTCTGGGGTGCCTAAGGCAGGGTGCTGAGCCTGACAAGATGGTGCTGCTGGGGTTGTGAAACAAGGGTGGATTAACTCACGATCGTGCTGCCTCTTGGGTCCTGTTTATATCAGTGTCGGGGAGGGAGAGGTAGGTTTTGCTGATAATGAGGGGGAGGGGGGCTGTTGTTTTAGTGGCTGTTTATGGCTTTATTGTTTTTCTGCAGATTCTTCAATTGGATTGTATATAGGACTAACGTCTGGGATAATGAATATGCCAGCCAGCAAAGCAAGATTAAATCAAATAACTTTCATGATGGTTTGATGATAACCACTCTCATTAGTGAAGTTATAACAAGTGCCTCTCTCTTTATATTCACAGACAACCAGCCAAAACATGATCAACGCATAATGAAATGCAATGGAGTATCTATGAAGACTTTGAAAATTAAGGAGTTAAGATTTACTGTTTATCTTAAATTTTATTATTAGTCATAGCAATGGCTTCTGAATATGACACGGGAGTTGGACAAACCTCCGGGAGTTTGTTGTCCAAACACGACATGGAACTTCCTGTAAAAATGTAGGGTTAAATACACGTTAGTACCCTGAAACTACCACAAAGTCTCAATTGAGGGTCCCAAAGTTTAATTTTCACACATAAGGGCCCGTAGTTTCAAATTAGCAATAAATAAGGGCTTCCGTCCAAATTTCTAACGTTCTAGCCTTTTCCGTCAGGAGCAAAATTGTCCAGACAGGTTTAATTTTTTTTCTCTTCTCTTCTTCAACTATTCTTTTCTCTTCTTCTTCCTCAAATTTTCACACATCTCTTCCAGCCCAGTTTGACATTTATCCAAGCCCTTCCAACGATCCGGATACACAGAGAAGCCAAATCACCCAAATAGGCATCACCACAGTCAAATCACCACCATACCGTCTCATCTCATCAGATTACCATCATCGCCGGCGCCGTCTCATCACATCACTGCGCCACCACAAACAAGTGTTTAAAGCTCAACAAAAAACCGCAAACACAAACCCTCCGCACAAATCCCTCCCTTCCTCCAGCGCCATAAGAGAGACCAACAAAACCCTAGAAGAAACCCATTGTACTCAAAGTGTACATGGTCCACAATCACCAGCCCAGGCGACCCAACAACCAAAGCCTAAGTCAGGTCGCCGAAACCCATTGTATTGAGGTGCTCGGAGTGGGCGAAAAATGGTGGGTAATCAAGGGTCCATGGGTTGGTTTCGTCAGAGTACCATTGGGGCAGGGGGAGGGTATAGGTGAGGGCCAGCCAGTGGCGGTGGACCTCGAAGTCCGTGCTGCGGTAGGCTGGGACGAGGAGGAGCTTGGTGCAGGTGGCAAAGAGGGCGAGCCAGGCGAGCTCTGTGATGGGCCTGTGGATCTGAGATCGGTTCTTTGGGTCTTTCATGGCTTCGCCGGCAAGTGTGACTGGACAAAGCGGTGGTGCGGTGACATTAAAGTGTTTTGAGCAATTTCTCGGCACGTCATGTTTAACCATGTCATAATTGCCTCGAACTGGGATGACTTTTTGGATTATGCTCGAATTGGGATGATTTTATTTGGGTTTGTGATAAAGACCGGGTACTTTTGAGTCGGATTTGTGGATTGGGTATGCTTTGATTGACTTGTTTGCAAAGGATAGAGGGGATTTGGGGTCTGCTAAGAAGGTGTTTGATGAAATGCCTAAGAGAAACTCAGTTACTTGGACTTTAGTAATGTTTGATGCAAATGAGGTGTTGAGATGGATTAGGGTTCCAAAAATCAAGGGGTTTTATATTAAAAAACCAAATATGGCTTGACAAAATTGCCCCTGACAGTTTTGTCAAGAAAGTTATAAATTTGGACGGAAACCCTTATTTATTGCGAATTTGAATCTACGGGCCCTTATGTGTAAAAATTAAACTTTGGGACCCTCAATTGAGACTTTGTGATAGTTTCAGGGTACTAACGTGTATTTAACCCAAAAATGTATCATTGCATAAATCCTTTTAATCGTATTTTGAGAACAAATAGTCACGTGAACTCTACTTTCTCGAGGGAATTATGACTAATCTACAAACAGTGGCCAAAATGCTAAGGCACCGTGGCATGCGATGCCGTTCTAGTACCTGACTAGCAAGAGGTTTTCCATAAGTGGCTCCACAGTTATTATGAGCAGCATAACGCTTATCGTAACGTTAGTACGGTTATGAGATGATGTGAATCGTTAAAAGACTAGTATACTAGTTTCCCAAGCAGTATTGTACTGATTTAACTCGAAACATACCATATTTCGACACGACTAGTACTTTTAGAACATCTATACCAACCATTCTCTGAAGGCTCTTCTACACTTGATCTAAAAGTGAGCCAAAAGAGTGAACTTGAGGGGTACTTCATCCAAAGATTTATAGCAACAATTTGTCCATATCACTTCTCTACACCAGCACTTGAATTTCCATCAAGAGAGGGAAATTGTCATCGCTAGGAAGAAAGCCATTGTCTTGCTAAAACTTTTTGCATACATTATCCACCTTGTAAGGAAGTCACACTCTGGTAAACAATTTAGAAGTGGTAGTTGTTGCTACACAGTTTCTGCATTTTGGTCCTACCCTTGTTCAAGTTTTTGTTCTCTTTCAGGAGGTTAATTCTAGATTTCAGTTTAGTGAGACAGTCTGAATCGTGCTCTGGGGTGCCCAAGGCAGGGTGCTGGGCCTGAAGAGATGGTGCTGCTGGGGTTGCAAAACAGGGGTGGATTAACTCACAAACGTGCAGCCTCTTGCGGTCCTGTTTATATTAGTGTCAGGGGTGGAAGACGTAAAAACCAATAATGGGGGGTGGGGTGTTGTTTTAGTGGCTGTTTGTGGCAATACTGTTTTTCTGCAGATACTTCATTTGGATTCTATTAAGGACTAAGGGTTGGGATAATGAAGCTATGCGCTATTATCCATTCTCTAGCCCTGGGATCCAAACGAAGTTATAGTTCCTTGCATTATCCCCTTTGATTAATTAAGTTCTTCGACCCTTCACCAAAAAATGAAATTTTTGTGGTGAGTCCCTTGCCAAAATGTTGGATCACCTGTCACAAAGGATTTCGAAGACTTGAAGTGGAACAGGACACTCTACACTCGATGCTTTATATTACGTTTTAGTCCTCACCTAGGTAGCATGGACACGGTGTCGTTGTGTCACCGACACCGACACCGCAATTTCCAAAAAATCAGATTTTGGACACCGCAGGACACCGCTATTTTTTTAATGTATTTTTATTATATATATATTTAATAAATATCAAATACATTTTATAATCTAAAATAACAAACAATAATAAATATACAAGTAATAATAAATATACACTAAATCACTAATACAACAACATTTCTGAAATTAAGTACTGGCCAAAATAACTAAGTCATAAAAAAAAAAAAAGAGGGGGACTTTTTTACTAGTAATCAGTACAAATGCTAAGTCAAAAAAAAGAAAGAAAGAGAGAAACGAGTCAACGACTCTTGACAGGGAGAAAAAACAAAAGAAAAGAAAGAAACGACTCGACAGAGAGGGAAGGGAGACGAGGAGGAAGAAGAACCTGTGGGTCTTGACAGCGGCGGAGGACCTCCGGCAACCATCAAGTGAGCTCGGGCGATGGCGACTAGATCTGTCGGCTTCGGAATGTTAGCGACTGAGCTCCGGCGATAGCTCGGAGTCGGTAATGGCTCAGAAGGGCACCCGTGAGGTGAGAGGGAAGGAGACGGCACCCGTGAGGTGAGTGAAGCAGATGGTAATGGCTTTGTAAAAAAAACCCCACATATTCTATTTATTACAGATTGACCCCCGAAATTAGTTCCAAAAATTGCAAAGTAGCCCCAAACGTTCGGACACTGCCGATTGCCGTGTCCGACACTCCTCGACGAAGTGTCCGACACGGTGTCGGAAAATAAAAAAAAATTCGACACCGATTGGCAGTGTCCGACACGTGTCGGGCGGTGTCCAGCACGTGTCGGGCGGTGTCCGGAGGGTGTCGGGGTGTCCGTCCGTTTAGGACACCAAACATCCACCTAGGAGAGGTGTCCGTGCTTCAGAGGTCTTCACCAACGGACTACTGGTGCAGAGTTGAGCAAGGAGCAATACTGCATGAACATATCACAACTCTTTTGCATCACTTTTTATTTTACTTGTACCATTTTATTTTATTTTTTTGGGTCAACCGGAGGCCAATTAGGCCTGTGCTAGACAAACCTTTAGCTCCCTAATCCACCCTATAAACGCAACAAGAGACCGTGAAATAATGGGTGTCAGCTAGTTCAGCTGGTAAAGTCTCTTGGTGCCACTCTTGGCACCGCAGGCACCAAGAGACTTTACCAGCTGAACTAGTTGATACCCACTACTTCACCTATATATATTGTCACAATGCAATAGGTGCTCAAGAGTCACAACCACGCCCTCCCCACCCACCCCCAACCCCCGTGGTTGCCTAGTATCTTTTGTTAGAAACTTTATGGCACGACTCTTGCTAGTTCAAAATACCTTCTTTAATAGATCCCAGAGTGCATATCTTCTTCTATATGCATGTACGGGTATAACGACTTGTCATGCATACACAATATATGCACAAACACAAAACACATGCATTTTTAAATAAGTGTGCATACCGGTAAATTTAAAAATGAGGAAAAAGAAAACCAAAAACGTAGGTTCCAAAAAAGTTACAGTTGTTTGCAAGAGTTATCACTAACCAAGATTTAACTCGACGCTTGGTTTTGGACCCAAATTATCAATGCCAGCAATTCTTGCTCGAGAATTTTCAGGGGCATCAATTGGAGGGTGAGTAGGAGGCTGATCTGTCAAAGCTCTACCAAGTGAAAATTTTTGGAGTTGATATAGAAGTACAAACACCTAAAAATGGAAGGAAGGATAAGATTAGCAGACAATAAATGGATATTGAAAGATGTCTCATCAGACAATGCATTCACGTCGTAAGACTAATGCCAAAGCATGCACCCAAAATCAAGATTTGATTTAGCAGATATAAACTAGATTGTTTCTAAGAATTAGTTTCTGGAACAACCTTTACCAAATCGTACATCCTTTCACCAGCAGCAAGAGATGATTCGCCAGAAATGACTTCTGCAGGATAACGAACAAAATTTGAAAACATTGGCGTTAAAGAGGAAAAATACACACACACGTGTCTGTCTGCGGGTGGATGCCGTGCCTATGCACACTTCTCAAACAAAATCAATTCATTGAAGTTGTCGCACCTTCCAAAGAGGACCTGTGTGGCTGAAAAAGTAAGCACTTGGTCTCCTTCCGAGGGGATGAAGCCTCAATTACTACATGCAGAAGAAGCTTGCCATCAAAACCAAAACACAAAAAAAAAATACTCATCACTTAAATTGTAACAAAATTATTACCTCTTTTGCACTTTCTCCACTCATCCCAAAGGACTGTTATAAGTAGATCAGACCATGTTCCTCTTGCCTCTTCAAGAAGACGAGTACTGCAGTTCTTATACGAATCCTATGTATGAAACAAAACATATATTACTAATCATAAAAGTTTCCATTCCATAGAGCAAAAGTAAATGAATGACGAACCCGACATCTGGACGCATGTCCAACCCAGACATTTGTACCGAGTCCATGTAACATAGATTAACCGACAGCAGGTAACAAGAAACTAAATATAGATTAGCATAAAAAAATAAAAAAAACCTATCTAGTATGCTCAGTGATTCCAGAGAGTCCAGACAGATATGCTCCATGCTCCATACTTAATTTACAAAAAAACATCAGCTCAACCCCCCCCCCCCCCCCCAACCCCTTCTTCTATCTTCCTCCTCTGGAGACTTTCACATGTGACAATCACCCCTCGAGTCTCCGATGAAGCAAAATAGCCACATTTCAAAGGCATGAATGAATGTGGCATGCTCTGACACGGAAAACAACGGCACATACTTCTCAAAAAGGGTACATAAAACAATCTCAGAGAGCATGAAAACAACGGCACATACTTCTCAAAAAGAGTACATAAAACAATCTCAAATAATATACACTGTCCCTTTCCATATCATCAAATTTGCTCGGTAATATAGAGGGCAACCTCGTATGCCTTAAGAATCCCCGGCACCACAGCGACTACCGTAATTAGACAAAGGCATCCCTATCCAATGCAAAAGAAAAAGAAGCTGCAACCCAACTCTAAGGCAAAAGATGAGCCAAATCCAAGATAGCAACACTCTAGCAGACTCATCAATTAACAGCAACAGAAGAAAAGCGCCAGATACTGAAGCTTCCGCCTACCAACTGGCGAAAAGATAATCCCACTTGCCCCCCAACACCTGCACCCCTCTCAACGTGCGGAACATCCAACCCACCAGCGAAGCGCATCCACCTCTGGCACTGCGAAAACCACACATCTGCCGCTGCAACCACCACTCCCAATGGATTACACCACAGCACTAAGTGGCATTCCTGGAGAGTAAACTTAAGAAGAAACCAATGGCTCATTTGCCTGGTTTAACCAAGAACCTGTGATGGCAGGCAATCAAGGGGAATGTTTTCTCTTTTTGCTAATGAGAGCAAAGCTGGAAGACAGATTTGGGTGACTAAGAGCCATGCCCAGTACTGATGCTTTCCTATGGTCGTTAACACAAGATCGCACACTTCAAAGTCACGATGGAAAGCTAAGGATCAAGTTTACAACCCCATTTTTCATTACATGGTTTATGTATACAACATTTGTCATTTGACTCAGTATTTGACCTCAAACACACAACAGCAATGGACCATTGCATGCTCTGGATACCAATTGTAACGAACTGCAGTTTTTGTTAGTGAACAGAATAGGAAAGTGGAAGAAACTGAAGGCCAATCCAGTAAAACAGGCCAGTGAAGAGAGATTGAGTTCTGCACCCCAAACACCATCAGGGTAACCCCACCTGCACCAGCAATCACAACTGATGTCCACAGCCTGGAAGGAAAAACCACAGATATAACAGAAAGGGTCGTAGGTGAAAAGAGAAGAGCTCAACCAAAAGGACAAGACCTAGATTTGCTACCAAGGCAGAGGAAGAACACCCTCAGAGGGAGACACCCCCATCACTGCAGCGCAAGACTGTCATCAAGGGGCTGAAGAGCAGATCTGTGAGGAAAGACAGGAGAAAGCCTCATAGAGTAGAATACTTCTCTCTCTTTCTTACAATCTTGTTGTTCAGCCAGCATGCCCGTTGCACAAAACTTAAACATCTGAAGCAAGGACCTAAAACTAGTTGTTACCCAAATTCTTACACCTACCAAGATTGGGAGATTTGTACTAAAACATGTTAATTTCTACTTGTTTTCCCGGGTATACCACGGGAAATTGAGGCCATTTATGGGATACTCTGAGAATTCAACATAGGTCATATGTCAACAACTGTATAGTCTCTGATCAGAGGATTCTCGTAAAATCCAAGCACGTAGACCGCTAAAAATTAGACTCAAATTAGTTCCTAGAAAAAAGGCATTACATATTAAACAAAAAATGCATTATCAAGTTCAGCAGCTTCAGTTTCTTTAAACACTTACTTCGAGTAATTTGAGGTGATTGCTGTTAAACTCTGCCTTGCTATAAGGAAGCAACTGTCGTAAAAGCCAACCACCATCCCACAATGTTTCTGCTGAGATATTTGACCTGCAGAAAAGACTGACCAATGCATCGAGCACCTAAAAACAACGATGATATTCAGTTACCGTTCCGATATTCACCAGGACGAACACGGAGACTCAAGCAGATTCGTTATGAAAAATAGAGTTTGTAAGCGTGAAGCCCAAATGGAACAAGAGATAAATTATGAGAATAGAGTTTGTAAGTGTGAAGCCCAAAACAAGGATTGAACACATGCAGAGCAAAATTATGTAAAATGATCAAGGAGCTAATGCGCAAAGCACAACGGGAAACTGCAAAGCACAAACACATATCAAAGGCGCAAAGCATATGGAACACATACCAAGATTGATTTGAAGACATCTTGTTTGAGTTTTATAACAAGACAGGAAGACCCAAAGAATCGTCAACATCGAAGATCCAAATCCTCCCTAAAACCAACCCAAAGGCAATATTACACTGAGCTCTCCTGAGGTATGCCTCAAATACGAAGGCACCCCCTCATTTTACGAGATTCAATTTTGAAGTAACATCACCATTGGACAATCAGAGGGTGTGCCTTTGCAATTAAGGAAAACCTCGGAGGTCCTTCACTTGTATACCCAAAAGTGAACAGACTCCAGTAATGTGAATCTGAAACCATTAATCCATGAGAAAATTACAACACATTGTTGGAATACATAAGTTGCACTAATATTTGCCCCTTGTCCATTATCTTTGTACTTCCAATTGCCAGTGGACTTTTTCTTTTGCTTGATGGTTTCTTTTTCTCTCCACTGCAGAGTAAAACTGTGCAATCCTCCAGTTATTTGTATTACTCAAATTTTGTCTTTGGGGGAATTTGTGAGCAGATGAGATGTGTTCCTCTTGAGAAAACTTTTCTTTAAAAGATTACATCTAAGGTTTTACTGACAATCCACAAAGATGTACACATACAAAGAAAGAGAAGGGCAAGCAGAGTGAAAGATGTTAACCACTAAAAAACCCAAAAAAGGGGCGGAACAGGAGAGTACTTGAAATCTATGTAGCCGAGGACTTTCTGCAATTTCTGGGCATGAACATGACACTCCATACTGATCCTGCTAAAAAGAAGATCAAACTAAGAGGACCCATATGTTATTAAGAAGAATGTACTGTAATTATACAGAATAAAGTTGCAAGTTCAAGTTTCCGGCATCACTAGTTTACAATGAGATATTAAGCTTGAACACGTAGTCTTAACAGAATGCTCATGGTTTCCGAAAAATTCCCGCAACACCATGAAGTGTCAACCATTAATGTATATCAAGGATTACCACTTTCAAGGTTAATAGCAATAGATGACGTCATAAGATATTAATTACTAGCATATTTAACAGCCCAACAGTTGTGTAACCCAAAAAAGTGTAACATGCATGCAGTGAAAAAGAAAACATCATACAACTATGATGGCAGCAGGTCAACTCTTCCCCCCAGGCTTCACGGGTACAAAAGGCCTATTATTCCATACCAGTTAAAATGCGTCATACCGGCTGGTACCGGGCTGTGAAAAGAAGAGTTCTATGGGTCATTTAGCAATTTCAGTGACTGAACTTAAAGTCCCCATCTATTAAAACCCAATATTGTCAACTCTATCAAATTGCATCTCAAGCAGGACCTCATTCTCAATCTCAACTCTCAATCATTTGTGTCCCACTTAAACTCAGGTCCTTTGAGAGAAAGCAGAAAAGCAGCAAATTCTTGGACCCTACACCCACAAGATCACTGATTGTCAGTGACTTGCGATGATTTTGCTGCTCTCTTATTATGCACATCGTGGGACCAGCACCATAGAATCACCGACAATGGGGTCACACAAGAAACGAATGGTGGAGTAGGTGAAGGTCTAATTGGAAACAGGAATGGGAAGAGGGAGAAGAGGAAAAGGCAGAAAGAGACCTAGGGGCTAGAGCACGCAAGAGAAAAAAGAAAACTTCTTGTCATAAACGAAGTATAGTTTCATGGGCAAACTCGGGGTAAGTACTCTTTTCACAAACTTTTATGATATATTACAAGTTCAACTTCAATATACAATTACAAAATGGGATCCAATATGCTGTCAGAATTTTAGAGTTCAGATAATATCTGGTATCATAGCAGAACTCCACCTGCACCACTATGTACCATTTTTTAGAGGCAAACTGATACAGTACTTGTAAGTATTCTAGCCATCCCACTTCAAAAAGACATCGTCCGAAACAAATTTCAGTCATGTGCAAACAGAATTATTTTGTTAATCAGCTAAGGAGTAAAATTAGAAGTTTTTATCATGAATATCATAGAAAGCCCTCTCTACTTGAGAAAGTTTGTGGCAGCTTAGATAAGGATACTTGCAGTAACAAAGCTCGAAAATGAAATAGGAAATAGAATAAGAAGAAAACTTTCCATTTGACCCTAGGAGTGTGGGACAGGTCACATCATAGTCGTCAATATCTTACCATACACGAGATGTGTCTTACAACGTGATACAATGCAAACATATAAAGATATTAACCAGCACATGTATCTAGGCTAATCCATATATTAAGATAATGGTCGTGACACGTATCTTCCGATACACAATACAACAAATTCACCGTGACAGGGTAGCAAAAAGTAAAACTTTGGCACGAGACATAAAATTTAGCAAATCTACCGTCTCTAATATCTCTTTCAACTACTCCTGCAATTAGGTTCCGCTCAGAATCAGCAATTACTTCTAAGAGGTGTAATCATCAGAATTAATGCAAAATTTCAGCAATTTATGCTTAGGTCGATCTAACAAGATATCAATCTGGTTCCTTTTGGTAATATTCTTTTAATGAAGTAGTTGTCCTTGGGGGAAAACCCAAAGTTTACTAAATGAGACACTATATAGCCCGTTAATTATACCAGTTAATTAAAACGATATGAAGTCAAACAGGTATATAGAACATGGAAAATGTAAAACTCCTACAGCCGTGTTCACCCACATCCCTCTGATCTCTCACAGTCAATTAAAAGGATATTAAGTCAAACAGGTACATAGAACATGGAAAATGTAACTCCTACAGCCGTGTTCACCCACGGCCCTCTGATCTCTCATAGCAAATGTTATTTGCAGAACAATGTCTCTATATTCATCGACATTCAAGTCATTACCCCATAAAGTTATTTCGTCTTTGACCAAGAATTCTTCACCCACTTCCGCAAATAGAACACCAAAAACCACTTTTATGCATAAGAACCTCAAATTAATGGGTTACAGAAGGTAGTAATGAGCATTTCTTATTCATTTATCTTGAACCTACAAGCAACCAAAGGTCTTAACAATTCAGTGACTTTCAAACTTTTGTTTTACTATTTTTCTTTTCTCCTGTAGAAGCATGTGATTGATATTCAAGTCCTACTCTCTCCATTTTAAGCTTATACGGTGTTGCTATACTTCTCATGTATTCCTTCTCAAGATGTGTGTGGGGTGCTGTTAGTGTAATACCCCGCATCTAGAATACGGTTTACGGTGAATCTTAGAATTTTAGTTATTCCTTTAGTGGCAGTTGTGGTAATATACATTAAATTGGGGTCTTTAACGACGATTATGGCCAACGATATTGATTGTGACCTTTAGTGACAATTTATAATCCTTCTAAGTTGCAAATTGATGAGGTGGGGAGAATGTAATGCCCGAAATTTTATTTTTCGTCGATGAAACTTTTATGTGTCGAAATTTTTTATTATTCCTTACTTTAAGTCAAAAATTTGTAGTCTTTTAAAGGAATGTGGGTGAGACGAGAAAATAGCTAAGTGTGAGGGGGGTCTTTAGAAATTTTCAACCTAGGGAAACCATATATAAAGAGAGCCTTGACAGGGCAGCCGTCCAAGAAATCTGTCCACCCCCTTTTCGTGAAAGTCGGAGAGGAGAGAGGGGGAAACCAAGCTAGGGCAAGGAAATATTCAAGGTAATAAAATTTCTAAACTCTCTCCTTAGTTTAGCCATGAATTTGGATGTTATATACGTTTTTGGTGTGAAATTGGTAGCTTTTGTGTGTGTATTGATGTGGGTGTGTTTGAGAAGAAGGCTGCTATAGATCAGCATAAGAGTGAGTTAGGGTTTTATCATATCTCCTTTATTTCAAATCCAATTGAGATGATTTTACTCTTTCTGGAAACCTCATTGTGTCGCCTTCAACTTTGTAGTTTTGAGTTTTCTCAGAATTTCACGTTTGCAAATTGAAAAATGACCTTAAAATCAATTCACTATAGAAGTCCAGAATTTTCGGTTTCTGGCATCCACTTCGACTTGTCATAGAAAATTAATTAGTCATGGGATTTTTGTGAAATTTATATTTCTAGAAACCTCAAAAAGTCCTCGTCAACTTCGTGGTTTTGAATTTTCTGATATTCCTAGTATTTCTGCTCCACAATAACCATTGAACAAAACTGGTCGGCCCAGAGATGTGCTGTTTCTATCAGCCACTACGATTTGATATAAAGACTTCATTACTCATTGTATTTTTGTGATCCTTATATCTGAAAACCTTAGAAAGTCTACTTTAACTTTGTAGTTTTGAGTTTTTGAAGATTCGTCATGTTTCGGCCTCAAAATGGATGTACAAAACAAGGGTTTGCTGAAAAAATGTTGTTTCTGGAATTACAGATCAGTCCATTGCCCAAAACTTTTTAAGCCATTTCTGAGCATATTTGGGCAAAGTGTAAAACTAAAACTCCCATTATTTTGGCGAAAGCTTTGACATGGAATTTTCTGGGATTTTCTGGGCATGGGAAGGGCCTGAAATGATCTTATTTTGAAAACAGGCTTTTGAATTATTTGATATACTAAACAAAATTATTTCCAGTTGGAAAATTTACAGTGATCTAAGCATACTGAGATGCTTGAGCATATGAAATTTCACAGCATTCCAATGCCGTTTTATATACTTTTGAAATGGGATCCGTAGCGCTCAATTTAAGGAGTGAATTAGGGTTCCGAACGGAAAATTTCCAGAAAGGTTCTTTTTGTCCGGAAAACTCACCTAGTCATTTAAAAGAGTGTTTTGAGTTATTTTGGGGATGTAGTGGAATGTAACGCATTTGGGGTATTTTGGTAATTTGGCACGAGTCCAGAGGCATTTTGGTAATTTCACGCACTAGGGGGAAATTTAGCAGCTAGGTATGATTAAGCGGCAATAAATAATATATGTATGGTTTATTGTTTAGATTCCGATAGACAAGAGCTAGGACAGGCTTGGGAACAAGAACCAGAACCGCTTAGCTATCCAGGTAAGTACTTCTGCTATAATCCTCCGTACAACCTATTTTTCAATATATGTATATGTATACGTAATTTTACCAAATCAAAGTTTTAAGCATTTATTATACTTCTGCTGCTATGAAATTGGTTTGATAAGAAAAATGAATTAAAAATGACGTGGAATGTTTCTACGAGTAGTGTTTTAAAGTTGGCTCATGTTGAATTTGACTATTTTCTTGACTTGGTTGTTGTGCCCCGTATCCACGTGGGAAAGTTGGATTATGGGTCCTGGTCGACGGGATGATACGTTGACGCATAGTAATGTTTCTCGTGGTTCGCCCATGCGTCCACAATAATATGTATCCCAGACGAAGGAGGGATCGTGAGCCCTAGTCAGGGGGGCTTGTACTCTCACCGAATAATATTTATCCCAAGTGGAGTAGGGATTGTGGGCCCTAGTCAGGGGGGATTGTACGCTGACTGCAGCACACCTAAGTTATGATGAAATGTAATAATTGTTAATGAGCATTCTTGATGTCATACTCCCGTCCTGAGAATCTTGGATGAATTGCTTTCATAAAGTATATATATATATATATGTATAGTATCTCCTGTGATAATGTTTACCAGCTTTAAATCGAAGAAACCATGGCATGTTTTATAAACCCCAAAACCTATTTTAGGGATATGGTATATGTACTTACTAGGCCCCAGCTCACTCTTTTATAAAATTTTCAGGTGATAACTTAGATGAAACCGACATCCATGAGGGTAACGAGGACGGAGTCGCAGGAAATGGTCGTTAGGGATTTAAGCCCTCTTAGAGCAATTGTTAACCTTGGGCAATATTTCATGTTCTGAGAATTAATTTTATGTTTTTGAGAATTGGTTAGAGCATTGATCTCCATGGAGTTAATTATGTAATTTAAGTTATTTATGGCAGTTGAGGAAATTTCTAAGTGAGGCTTTTGATAGCCAATTTATTGTTATAGAAATTAGCAAGTTGGAATGAATTCTAAGTGGAGGTTATAGTAGGCCTGGCAAAGCCCTGGGTGGATGTTCGAATGGGCCTGCGGCCGGTCACGGGCCTAACTCGTGGGCTCACCCATGGGTTTGGGTCGTGACAGTTAGCCTACTCCATACATGCACTTTGCGATCTTTATGGTTTTTTCAGCTTCTCACAATTCTTATTCTTAGCATGTTTGCCAACTGATTATTAGAAAACTGGATAAGTTCAACGGCAATTATAAAGGAGAGGAAATTAATGAATATTTCATGCAGAAACTTCGTATCACGTTATGTTGTATCTAATCTATATTATTTGAATAGTAATTTGCATGTCACCAATGGGTATATTCGTAACAATTCTTTATTTTATGGCCACCACGGTAACATTAAGCCTACTCATTCTCATACGTTATTTCTAAGTTTCTCGACTTCATTCATGTGTAGTTTCAATTTCATGACACGACCCCTGGTATATATATGTAAGAGGCAGGGCACACCTTTAATCTTTGTAGATAGAAATCAAATTCACCACTGACACCATCTTTGGTCATGCTGTGTTCTGCAGAAAAAAGTTGCTCTTCGCCGGAGCCCTCACCAACCAAAGCTTGCTGCAATTGTAAAACAAACAGGCACAAAATTTAAGTAACTGCTAGGGTCACAGAATTCAAAACACTATGAAGCCTGAGGTGCATCGAGAGCTCAGATATTTAGAGAGATCGTTAGAGTACCAGTAGCGTCACAGAATTTACTTTACTGTGCAGTCTTAGGTACATTGTAAATTTTATAAATAAAAAAAAGTAAGTAATGTAAACTTAATAAATAAATAAATATATATATAGGTAGAGAGAGAGAGAGAGAGAGAGAGAGAGAGAACAAATATGTAGACGGTTTAAAACATAAGATCTGATAATGAATAATCTTCAAGCATCTGCACATAAATATTAGTAGATATATACTATATAGACCTATGATATAAATATGTAATGTATACCTGTTAAGGGATTTTAAAATAGATATGTATATGATCATGTATGTACTAGTTTCGTCCTTTTTTTTTAACATTGGTTTGACATCGACAGTACTCTTAGACCTTAGTAAATGATGAACCGTTGAACCTTCTAACCTTATTGCAACAGGCCTTTTTGTGCTACTATCAATTTCACCCTCAAATCAACACGTCGCAATTTGGGTGCAATCTGCCACCCTAATCAGGCAAATTAGGGCACTAAGATCATAACTACTTCATACGAAACTTCCACAAGGACAACTCAACTCAACTCAACTAAGCCTCCTACTAGTTGGGCTACATAAATCCTTCTCTTCCAGTCTCCTCATCCACATCTTTGATGTATTCTAGCAACCTTGCTCTTTCTTGCGTCAGTATGTCCTAAAACCATCTTAAGTGATGCTACCTGCAGCTGTTGCCAATATCCTCATTTCTTATTCTATCCTCTAGTCTCTTGTTCTCAGCTCACTCCTTAAGCATTTGCATTTCAGATATGCTCATACTCTGTCTGCATTTTTTCCCAGTTACCTTTACCTGCCCTCACCACCATACTTTATAATTTCCCTTTGAAAAGAGTATTGCAATCTACAACAAGCTGGAAGTACTTCTTGACTTTACCGATGTGCTCCTGTTTTATTCTTATAATATAAATATAAGCATATAAGCATATTAGAAGAAAGAGCCGACTAGAGGGGGCAATCCATGTACACATAAAGTACCACAGAGAAACCCCAAACTCAAGTAAGGCATATTTTTAGTAGTTAAAATACTATAAAGCAGTCTAGTCAACAAATGTTTACCAACTCAATGGGAATGTCGTCTAGCTGATGGTAGTTTAGTCAATGTATCCATTTTAGACAAAGAGCAAGTATAGGTTCAAAAGATAAAGGAAAGGGCTAATTACACCCATGTCCCTAAGGTTTGGGGGTAATTACAGTCAAGGACACTAAGTTTCAAAATGTAACATACCGTGACCAAAAACTTTGAAAATGTAACAGCCGTATCCATCTGTTAGGGTTCCGTTAAAAATTTGTATTTTTTGGCTGATGTCATTTTTTAAAATGACAATAATGCCCTTATACTGTATATGCCCTTATACACCTGGTTTTTTTTTTTAACAAAATTAAGAATCAGTTTTTTTTTAAGTCTTTATTTTTCTTTTTTTAAAGTCTTTCTTTTTCTGTATATGCCCAATAATGACAATTTTTAAAGTCTTTCTTTTTATTTATTTTTTAACAAAATTAAGAATACCCCACATTATATGCCCTTATACACCTGATTTCAAAAATTAGGATTTATAAGAGCCCTAATTTGAAAATTAGGGTTCCAAAACCCTAATTTGAAAATTAATTTGCAGTGAATCTTAAGTCGCCGCCGACCGTCGCCTCCCTCCCCCGTCCCCCGCCGTCGGCAGTCCCTCCTTCCCCAGCCCCTTGCCGCCGGCAGCCCCTGTCCACATCACCCCACCACGCCGGCAGCCTCTCCCACACCACCCACCATGCCGGCAACCTCTATCCGCTCGACCCCACCACGCCGGCAAGCCCCTCCCACACCCACGCTGCCGGCAATCCCTTCGCAAACCCACACAGCTGGCAACTCTCTCCCTCTATCATGCGACGATCTCACCGATCTCGCCGCCACCACTGGTTACTGCCTCGCCGTGGCTGGTTGGCCGTGATCTCACCGATCTCGTTCTCTACGTCTCGATGGGGAATGGGAGGCGCAACAGCGGCGGGGTGGAGGGAAGGTGGTAGCAGCAGTAGGGTGGTGTGCGGGGTGGTGGGGGAAGAGAGAGAGAGAGAGAGAGAGTTAATTTAAGAGAGAACTTAATGGAGACAATTTTAAGAGAATTTAAGAGAAATTTTTTAAGATAATGGCATTTGAATAAATAGATATATAACTTGAGGGTAATGAAGTCATTTTATTGAAACCATTAGGGTTTTTAACATTTCGTCTGGTCAACGGATATAAGTGTAATTTGTCGAAACTATTGTCCTTACCTGTAACTACCCCCAAACCTCAGGGATATATGTGTAATTAGCCCTAAAGGAAATAAGAAGGCAACAGCTTCAAGCATGCTTGCTTCTTTTTCTTTTTTTAAAGTCTTTCTTTTTCTGTATATGCCCAATAATGACAATTTTTAAAGTCTTTCTTTTTATTTATTTTTTAACAAAATTAAGAATACCCCACATTATATGCCCTTATACACCTGATTTCAAAAATTAGGATTTATAAGAGCCCTAATTTGAAAATTAGGGTTCCAAAACCCTAATTTGAAAATTAATTTGCAGTGAATCTTAAGTCGCCGCCGACCGTCGCCTCCCTCCCCCGTCCCCCGCCGTCGGCAGTCCCTCCTTCCCCAGCCCCTTGCCGCCGGCAGCCCCTGTCCACATCACCCCACCACGCCGGCAGCCTCTCCCACACCACCCACCACGCCGGCAACCTCTACCCGCTCCACCCCACCATGCCGGCAAGCCCCTCCCACACCCACGCTGCCGGCAATCCCTTCGCAAACCCACACAACCGGCAACTCTCTCCCTCTATAATGCGACGATCTCACCGATCTCGCCGCCACCACTGGTTACTGCCTCGCCGTGGCTGGTTGGCCGTGATCTCACCGATCTCGTTCTCTACGTCGCGATGGGGAATGGGAGGCGCAACTGCAGCGGGGTGGAGGGAAGGTGGTAGCAGCAGTGGGGTGGTGTGCGGCGTGGTGGGGGAAGAGAGAGAGAGAGTTAATTTAAGAGAGAATTTAAATGAGACAATTTTAAGAGAATTTAAGAGAAATTTTTTAAGATAATGGCATTTGAATAAATAGATATATAACTTGAGGGTAATGAAGTCATTTTATTGAAACCATTAGGGTTTTTAACATTCCGTCTGGTCAACGGATATAAGTGTAATTTGTCGAAACTATTGTCCTTACCTGTAACTACCCCCAAACCTCAGGAATATATGTGTAATTAGCCCTGAAGGAAATAAGAAGGCAACAGCTTCAAGCATGCTTGCTTCTGATTCTACCTCGTAAGTAATCTAAAATGTTTACCCCTACCGAGAATGATACCGAAGTTACCAATATTCCTCCTAATTAATTTACCATCTGCTCTAAAAAATTAAGCTGTTAGAACGGGCCTAACAATGTACATTATGCTTAACATCATGCAGCAATTGTGGAGAGAGAACCAATGAGAAACAAACAAAATTGACCACCAGTCCACCACCAAGTGCACACATAAACGGAGTGCAAATTGTGTTATAAAAAGGAGATGAAATCATGCCAGAAGAATCAAACCCAAAACCTCGCACAATGAAATCTTTGACACCATGTTAAGTTACCATTTGCTCTAAGAGATTAAATCTGTTAGGGAATGGACCCACTATTGTATATATGACCGAACCTACCGATTGATAACACTATCATAGTAACGTATGAAGCACGGGCGCTTCAAAAGGGGGGAAGTACCGGGGTCGGGTACGCGTCGGGTGCGGGGTCGGGTACGCGTCGGGTGCGGGAACGGGTGTGGTGCGGGTGCGGATTGGGTGCGTGTCGGGTGCAGATCCATTCTTTTCCTTTTATTTCCTTTATTTTCTAAATTTCGGGTGCGGATAGGGTACGGTTCGGGTGCGGATCCAACTCATGGGTTAAAAACTTTGTACTAACCTATTCGGGCAGATCGAATTAGGAGTCTGAGAGGGAGAGATAGAGAGACCAGCGGTAGCCTCTTCGCAACCACCCATGACCACTGGCAATTACCCGCGACCACCAGCGATCATCAACCCGCGACCACCGGTAACTATCCGCGACCACCCAAGAAGACGTCTAGTCACCTCCGACAGCATTTCTCCAAAGATTAGTCTCTGTCTTCCTCTCTTTTGTCTTCAAATCTCTCTTTGCCTCCTTTTGTGACTTGGACATGGATTGTCAATTAGAAATTGCAACCAATTTTGGTAGAAAGTCCAAACTCTTTTCTCAGTAAATTGGAACCAATTTATAAACAGTGTTTATGGTTTAATGTGTCAAAAGCTTAAAGCAGTGGTTCATGATGGTTCAATATTATGTCTGATTCCTGGTTTAAAATGTGGGATGTTGGAACCAATTTTTTTTGCTTGTTAGATAGTTGGAACTTTGATGCTATATTACCACTTTTATTATGAATATGATATATTTGGTGGTAATTATTATGTATTTAATGGCATTGTACTAATGTTGAATGGTTGAATTAAACTGCACTCCGTCTTTTTATGTACTTTCTTAAAAGATCCAAATTGTTTAGAAATTCAATACTATGTGTACATAGAAAAAAAAAAATATATATATATATACACACACACACACATATGGGAGCTGATTCGTTGAGCGCGTGGGCAACTTCAGTTAAGTTGCCCACGCGATCTAGCCGTCCATACACGATTTGTGGACGGTCCAGATCTTTTTTTTACCTTTTTTTTTTAAGTACGTCCGTAGTGGACGATTTTTTGACAAAAATACCCCTCAGCGAGCTTGCCATCCGCTACATAATGTAGCGGATGATGGGGCTGTGAAATGGCAGTGCCTCTCTCCCCCAAGAACCCATCCTTACATCTCTGTCCTTGCTCTACTGCCTCTGGTTTTCTTCTTCTTCTGCGATCAGACCGTCACGATGTTCCTAGTCGGTCGTATCTTATTCATCTTCCTTATGTAGTTTCCAGACAAGCAAGCAGATGTTCTTTTGGTTTCTCCCTCAACCAAGCAACCACTTCACAAACACCACCAAGAATCAACCAAAGCATCATTTAACAAGCACCGCCATGAATCAAAAACAAGGTTTTAGATACTGAAAAAGATGAAGAAGACATTTGTGCAGTACTATACCCAAAACCACCGTCACCGATCACCACCACCTACCTAAATTGCCGCCGCCACCAACCACCAGCATTGAAACTGCCCCTAACCACTACCATCCAAATTGTCACCGCCCCTAACCACCACCATTAAAATTGTCATTGCCACAACCACGACCGTTCAAAC
This sequence comes from Escallonia rubra, assembly GCA_033065855.1. NCBI lineage: Eukaryota > Viridiplantae > Streptophyta > Magnoliopsida > Escalloniales > Escalloniaceae > Escallonia > Escallonia rubra. Next base: position 159,419 of record JAVXUO010002765.1, read on the forward strand.
TGTTACTTCCCACCCACCATTTTTTAACGCCCCCATCCGCCACCAGACAAACAGCCGCCTCCCACAACCACCACCGTTCAAGCCGTCGCCTCCGATCTCGCACTCAAACCAATTAAAACCCACCCAGTTTTCCCTTTGATAACAGAGACAAGATAATGAAAATCAAAGAAGAAAATGGAAGTAGGAGCAATTGGACTTAATTATGGGATTTGTTCTTTGTCAAATCTGAGAACCTTGGGGATGCTTGGTCTAGACTTGTGGTTGTGGACTTGTGGGATCTGGGAACCTCGCGATGCTTCATCAAATCTGGGATTTCCCTCTTTACTATATGATGGTTCTAGACTTGTGGTGATGCTTGGTCTCATGGGCGGTGGTGGCGAGAGAGAAAGAGAACCTCGAGAACATCATACAGAGGGATCAGAGGAAACACAGAGAGAGACAGCAGTCAGCAAGACAGAGGTAGAGGGGTATTTTTGTCAAAAAATCGTCCGCTACATTATGTAGCAGACGTACTTAAAAAAACATAAAAAAAACATCTGGACCGTCCACAGATCGCGTGTCGTATCCCAGCAGCACCCGTATCCTTAAATTTTTTAAAAAGTCGTATCCGCATCAGTATCGTATCTGCACCCGCAGCCGTGTCCGTACTTCATAGATAGTAACTCTTTTACTTTGCATCCCTTCTTTATCTTCTCTTCTAATTTTCAATCTTTTTACTGTTGCAGAAATTTGTGGTTCCTAACATCCCAAACCTAAGAGCTCAGTAAACTCTCGATAACGTGCGATATCCCTATAGCAAATTTACTTTGAACCCTTTCTAGTGAAATTTCAACATCCTTGAACCTTTTCTTCTAAGGTATCCATGCCAGAGTCGGATGAAGTTCCAGTAAGACAACACTTATTGGTGCCATATATGCAGACAGAGCTCAAGCATGTGGGGCACCATAAAGATTATTTGGACTACTTTGGATATCTTGGCTTCGAAAAAGCACAAAAATATTAATGAAGTAAGTGGCACTACCACATATGGTTTTGATAACATCACGAAACTATAAAGAGAAAGTTATGGTAGACCTTTCTCAACAGAGATACTGAGGGAGCAATAGCAACAAATGATATCTTTGATACACCATGGCAAGAAAACTTCAACGGCTGGGCACCATTTCAAATTTTACCACACATTGACTCAAGTAACAAAGCTAATTAAAAAAATTAAGAAATTGCAATATAATGTGCTTATGACAAGAATAGGTGCAGGTGGCAGGCCCTAATCAGCTAACACATCCATCAATCAAGCCTAAGATAAATTTGAAGAATAGGGAACACGTAATCCCAGTTACAGCAAGTCGTGCCTTACAAGAGGTGGAAAATAAAAGGACAAGGGTCACGATAAAATCTTTAGGAACAGGATACAGTCATTAGTTGACATACCAGCAAGAGTTTCTTATGTTGTTTGCGTTCAGGAAGAATTCCAAGAGCATCTAGCATTGATTCGTTCAACTCTGCAGATTCACGTTAGTAAGAAAAACATATAAAAGCAGAGGTGTAAGAAACTGATAGATTCAATAGTACCTTTGGTTTGCAACAATGTCGCCAACATACTTAAAGAACCCATTACTTGGAGATCATCTCCCCTTGTAACATAAGAAAGTAGGACATCCCTATGCAAAATAGAACATCAGGACATGAAACCAAGTACGGAGTTACGTAAAATTTCGTACACTTTACAAGGAAAGAAGTGAATGAACAGAGCCACCTGATTATGTAAATTAAGGCCTACATGTGATTGTAATTGTTTCGCATTGTTGAGCACAATACTTATTGCCTTTCGTTTTGCAGTTAACCGAAGAAATGATCGATAGGCTAAGATTAGGTAGTGCCCTTGCACCCATTGTCACTTCCCATTGGAATATCAGACGGACTGACCAGATGGTGTTACTCCAGGCCTTCGTTAACCACTAAGAGAGCTATTGTAGCACAGAGTGACTAAAAGTCCCCACTAAAAGCATCCATAGTTTTTCATATAATAATGAAAGGAATTTACTCAAGGGCCCGGTCACCAGGACATCACCTGTACAATCAAGGTATTGAAAGATCCAATACATGAACATCTAGATAGGTCTAACCCAACGACTGATCAGAAGCATTAATGACCCTTAGTTGCACAAAGTGTGAGCAGGTGCAAGGTTCCGGAGTGGAGAGCATCAAAAGTAAGGTGGGTTTGGGGTAGGAGCAGGTTATGATGTGAGGTTCCAAGGTTGGAGTATCACTAGTATCCTGCAACTAATGACCCAGGGGAAAAACACTTTTATGTAGCAACAGATCAAATGGTCCCCATCCCGCTGACTCTAATGAAAGTGCATCCAGTACATCAAAATTGTCCACAATTACTTCATAATAACATTTGATGTGATTTATCTCTACATATGTAGCCATCAAAGGTCCAAAAATGCAAACTAAGACAAGGATCATAGAAAAAATTTATATGATAGAAATTAGTACAGTGCACACTATGGTCATGTATGAGACTCTTGAGAAAAATAGCAATTTAAATTATCTACTTAAATCATACAGTTGAGTCATATAACAAGGATGTGTGGGCATCTTTGTATCACTACATTGTTTTTGGCAAAACCGTTCGCTATTTTTTGATAGGTTTTCTTTGAAATTGTATCCAATCAAGAAAATTGGTATGCTGGGCTCTAGAGAAGAAAGGAGTGCATGCAAAGTATGTAGATGTGATTAAGGATATTATGACAAAGCGACTACTGGTATGCGGACAACAGAGAGATTAGCGAGTTTCCAATTACAATTGGACTTCACCAAGTCAGTTTTAAGCCCAAATCTTTTTACTTTGATTATGGACAAGCTTAGTAGAAATATTCAACATGAGGTCCCATGGTGTATAGTATTTGCAGATGACATAGTTTTACTCGCTGAGAATACAGCAGAACTACGCGTTAAGTTAGAGTTATGGAGAAGTAATACAATGCATAAGGAGAAAGAGATGGAAGAGATGTTCCCATAGGATAAAGAGCAAGTTTGCTAAAGTGGAGGTTTGATTTTGGGGTGTTGTGTAGGGAAATTTTTGTAAGACAACAGTGAGACCAGCAATGTTGTATCGTTCAAAATGCTGGGCATAAAGCCATACACATAATGCAGCTGATGCCAATGCTTGGGTTAACGTGCAGCCACACAAGGTGGGATAGTATAGAAATGAAGAAATCAGCAACATACTCGGGGTGGCGCCAATTGAGAAGAGATGAAGGAACATTGCTTAGAGGATAACTTGGGGAGAAGTATCAAGAAAAGACTTGATTGATTGGAATTCGTCAGGTAAATGTGCTTTGACAAGGGGAATGGAAAAAAAATGTAGCATTGTAGCCAACCCCAACTAGTTTGGGACAAAGGCTTAGATGATGATGATGATGACAACCATTTCATGAAAAATATGAAAACACCCTATGTTTTTTGGCTACCACTTTCCAAGCACAGTTTTCAGGTCCGGTGTGAATTCCATGAAGGGACGATAATATGTTTACAAGGAACTGATATATAGTTTATGAAAAAGAAAGCTTTGATATGCTCCACATAGGATTGCGACTAGATCAAGACCATTGTGAAATCCAAATGTCAGGTAGGGAAACTAAGGAAACAATATTCCCAAGCATAGACTAGCACATGAAATAATCAACTAAACGTTAGCAAAAATGTAAAATCCAAGTAAAACTAAGCCTTCAATCTACAACTTAAGCATTTTAAAGAACGGAAAGCATTTGAGTCTATTTCTTCGACTAGTATTCCCTCATTTAAAAGTACGGAGATGATCAAGTTGGAAGTACAAACTATTTTTTTTCCTTTCGGCTTGCTAAATTATAAGAAAAGCCCCCTTTCTCCAACCAATACCAACAGGAAACTGCTAAGATTGCCTGAAGCTTGTTCAAAATGCCGATTTCTAACCTTTTTTTGCATCTGAATTGAAGAGCAAACTATCAAACAAAAAGTTGTACTGAAAAAGGCACCAACTAGTATGAATTCCTTGCATACCCATCAATCAATCACGAAATACTACCCAGAAAAAAAGACGTCCTCAAATGAGCCTGGACGATCAAAGCCTTCCTCATGAAGTCTTCTTTAAAAAGGACAACTCACTGCCCAAGTGACTTCCTCATGAAGTCTTCCTCATGAAGACAAGTGACTTCAACACTTTGAAGGATAAAAATCCGTTTACTTTTACTTGGCTGATTTGCAAATCATTTCTTTTGAATTCTAGGATTCTTTTGACTGTTTGTGCAGATCTGTCGAAGATCAGAAATTTTGGAATTAATCTATTTTCCCTTCTGCATTATCTTAATAATTCCTTTATTGTGATTCAAATTATTCCTTTTTTGCTTTCCAATTTTCTTAGTGATTCCATTAAGGACCATGAAATAATGGAAAGAAACTTATTTCGCTCATTCCTCAGCTTGCAACTGGGGAAAAGTGTTCCTCTACTCATCTTACAAGAGGAGAGATCAAACTCTTGTCCTGCAAATATCTACGATGTCTTATTTCTGTAGATGTTCTAATTTTTTGGGTAGAATTAAGAGTGGTAACGATATCGGTGGTATTGCCCTGGTATAGCACTCCCTGTTGCCATTGAAGGTAGGTTATAACAATGCCGAAGCTGGTGTAAAGAGAAGGCAGGTTCTCTTTCTAGAGTGGGGTCGTTTACTCCAGTCAGTTCAAAAAGTGGTTTTGGTTGCAATAAGGCCTGCCTATGCCAAAAAAGTTGCACTGGCTGTATACATCTCTATAACAGGAGGATTTCAAGCATGAATTTTGAATTTCTAGAAGATTTGTCTAATATGTACATTTATAATCATATACAAACACAGGAAATTATACAGCACCACAAATTTAGACTTTCAAAACTTCTAATGTTTAGCGCCGTAACTTAGTTATCTGCTCATTTATACGAGCATGTGCCAATAGAATCGCAAAGAACAAATTAATCAAGCAATCCATAATGGTATAACAAGAGTCATGATTCTCATACAATATCATCAAAGAATCAGTTCTCTTGTGGATCTTGCAACTGAATAAATTTTCCAATGATATTAACAGAAAATGGGGACAGGAAAACAAGCAATTAAATACTTGTTGGCATTGCATTACCTTAAAACCATATGTGGACCCTTACAATCATGTTGCAAGACATCGTCTTCTGACTGAACTTGTGAAGAACTAGATACACTCGAGATGTTAACTCGTAGATGTAGAGAATCCAGCTCTCTACCAATATTGCCGTTATCAGGAGCAACGCTATCATGAGTAAAACCATCGTAGGGGATTTGACCATTTATTTTAGCATCAGAACTTGGCACAAAGGCGTCTAAATGACAGAAAAGGGCAGCAGCAACAGTGTTTGCCAGATCTTTAATTTTAACAATGCGCAATATGCAACATAGTATATATAACGAAGTGACGCCGCAAATCTTTGTCTCCTGTATGTACAAGGTATAAAACATCAGCGAGAAAACGATTTCATAGAAATAAATAAAGTCGGCCAAGCTAATGCACCCAGCCCCATCAGTAAAGAAAATAACACTTGCAACAGAAATGGATATAGAAGATGGATGGCAGTGAAGTGTGTCGTACATTGAAACCTTCAGTTCTCAGAGAAGGGAGAAGCAATGGAAATACCAAAAGCTTCAATATGTTGTCTGTTATTAACCTCCCAACATCAGGAATCCCAGCAGAAATAACATCACTAAAGTAGTAGAGATTGTCTTCAATATCATCAACAGCAGAAAGAATGGAAGATGTTGACTCGGGACTCTGGTTTCTGTACATAAAACTAAAATGCTACTCAAGAACAAAAAAAATTATGTTTGTAGTCACAGATAAGCAGACATTGACATTTCTTACGTCGACGCATTTGAGACCAATCCATTCAACCGGATGCACTGCTCTCGAAAAAATTTGATCAACTTCAGAAAATAATCCTCATGAGGGGCAGCAGCCACATACTTATTAACAGATATGTCTCCAACTGAAAACCAGCAGAAGGATATAAGAAGTTAAACTGGTGTGATGTGAAATACTCGCGGACTAAACCAAGTAAATTAACATAAGCAACGATCAAACTAACGCAACTCACCATGGTAAACGTTCAATGTTAAAGCACGAACTGCAGTGCGAACCATGCTCTCTTCATGGAAAGCAAACCGTATTGCTTCAACATAAAGTGGGAAGGCAACTACTTCATCCTAGTTACAACAAGGGAAAAAAGAATAAGAATGGGGCAGAAGCGCAAAGAGCATAATAAAGAAATCACTTACACATAGAGAGAGACATAATTTCTCATAGTACCCGTGGACTCTTCAGAATGCATGACGCACACGTGTTGGACACTCGACGCTTTGACATGGGTATGAGATATGTCTGACACATCTCATGGTATATGACACTATGATCACTAACTTATAGTGTTTCGTTGAATTTGTTATTGCTTTGAGACGAGACAAGTTCTCAATTAATACCAAATATGTCACATAAAACACCATTTTAACTTGGAAATGACCAAAAACTAATAATTGACATGAAAGTTTTGTCGTGTCCGCGTCTTGTCACTTAAATATTAGACCAATGTGACACTTGGACGCGTATCCAACCCGGAGACTCGTACTGAGCCCATGTAACACAGCCCACGCAGAGATGTCAACGGGCCCGGCTTGGGCCGCCCCAGCCAGGGCCCAGAGGAGAAAATGGGCCAGACCAGGCTTCAGGCCATGGGGAACCGGGCCAGGCCCACTGGGGGATATCAGGGCCCGGTCCAAGCCCAGTCCCTAACTTTAGGGCCGGGCTTGGGCCAGTCCCAGGCCTGAATAAATTTTTTTTTAAATCTTTTTATTCATGTTTTATGTTGCGAAAAAAGTATCCACTATATTATGCTATCAACTCCTTTGCTCCAACTTGATTACATTTTTCCAGGACAAGTGTAAAACAAGAAAATAATTGCTAAAAAAATGCTCCTATTAAGAAAATTTCAATCCACATGTATCCAGTTATATTTATCAAAGCCACTTCACACTATATGTGCCTTGTTGCATTAACTACATACAAATTGTTCCCAAAAACAGTATAAACAGTAAATTATTACAAGAAAACCATAATTTTCCATATATGTGAAAAATTATTAAAATGGTAACACATAAATAGTCTTAACCAATAAATAAACCGGGGAAGCAATAAATATACAATTAAAGCCACAACAAGCTAGCATTAAGAGAAATAAAAACAAAAACATAGATAAAAAAGCAAATTCTATAACAGAAACATTAAATGAAAGCCCACTTAGAAATCATCAAAAACACGTCGCCGTCACCACACACCCACAGTTCACTGAATGAGTTAAAAAAAATTTTGATCAGATAAACTCAATAATACCTCTAAAACTATTAATTTAACCAAAAAGATCCAAAACGTCAAGAAGATAAAAATGTAATAAGATGGAACTTCAAAAAAAGAAAAGAAAAAAAAATTATAAGGGGGCACCGCTAGTGCCAGGCAAGGCCAAACCCGAGCCTTTTTAGGACCGGGCCAAAAAATGGGCCTTTCAGGGCCGGACTCGTTTCCCAAATCCTTGGGCCTGGCCCTTGGCCCTATGGACCAGGGACGTACTGTTCACCCTTTAGGGCCGGGCCGGGCCATTTTAGGGCCGTTCAAGCTGGCCCACAGGTGGCCCGGCCCTTTTGACACCTCTGCCCACGAGTCTAACCGGCCAAACAGTCCGGTCTTTTAACACGATTTCTATCTGGGTTGTCCGCTTTATAGCGGATTTCTCTGCTTCCTTTGCAACTTTGGTGCAAGCGGAAGCAGTGGAGCGGTTGAACCCGTTCGCTGGCCAATCCGGCAGGCCTGGTTATAATAACTACAGTATGGACATTGCAATAGAGATAACCAACACAAGAAATTCGTCCAGAAACCGAGGGAAAAAAGAAGCTATATCTACCCGCCAAATAGGCCACCTCAATCAAAGGGAAGCCATTGTCCATTTCCTGAGGAAAAGGAACTCAAATCGTCATCCTGACCACCCTAGGCACCTATGGACACACCAAGCCACGTGCACCTCACAACGAAGAAGCATATGATTGACGGTCTCACCATTCCTTAAAATAAAGTACCAACTGAACAGGACATTCTTCGTCTTCGTGAGATTCTTACGCATCAAAATAACCCCACAAGCCACTGACCAAGCAAAAGATGTCACCTCAGGCAGAGAGCCCCAAAAGCTATCCATGCAAATGAACAATGAAGTACCTTCACAAACGCTGACATAAAATGTGTTGTTGCTACTGCAATTCCACTTCAACTTGTCCTTATGTTCCCTTGGAATACCAAATCTGTGCAGTATACTCAAGAGGAGCCTAAACCAACTCGAGCTCACTAACATAAAATGATGTCGAAAATTTTAATTTGCACCCAACTCTCTTTGCCACGACGTGGTCCAAAGCTACAACCAAAAAAAAAAAAGAAGTAAACGAAGTCATGTTCAAATAATGGCTCACCACATAACGCATCCTTCCGGAACCTCAAGCGACTACCAATCGGCCAACAAAAAGGGCGTTTTACAGAAATATGCCGCAATACTCTTCCATAATTTGAGCCCATGAAGCACATGGGACGTTCTAGAGATCCAGTCGCCATACCCGGCCCCCAAGCAACCACCTTCCTCCAAAGCACAGTTGGTTCCCAGAGTACCTCCACTAACCAAAAGCCCGGGAAGGACTACTTAAATGCTTAGTTATTATATATAAACCCCCAAAAATGTAATACTAATACTTAGAAGTCATCATTTCCTTTCGACAGACAAAACAATTTATAAACTTAAAAGTGAAGAAGGATATCGGCTCTTCCAACCTGCCGATTTCTGCTTGACCCTTTTCACCATCAATCCCATTACTGCCATTTGGTCCCAACCTGGCAGCAAGGTCAAATAGGTAAAAAAAATGAGTTCGAACACCACTCCAGCCTAGAAGTGTAGAAGCCATGACACCAGAATCCTTCACACTCCCAACCCCAACCCCATCTCACCTCACCAATATAGCGTTAATGCATGTATTGCATTAAAATTTCTTGCTCCCAAGTGAGTTTTGGGCATTATAGCAAATATTATATGTGTCTTACTATTGTCCATGCAACTTGCTGATGGTTTTACAACAACTTGTTAAAGCCCAATATCTCAGGCTAAAATTACTGTTTTGGATTTGAACATTGTGACAACTCATGAGTACCCAAGTACAACACAGAGATCACTTGGTATCCAACACAAGCTTTAAAAACAACGATGAATCAATGATGTCATAATGACATCAAAGGCTAAGGCGGACAACTATGCCAGGATAATTATACCAGCAAAAGTTAACATTCACATTAGAGAGAAAAAGAGGCATTGGTCTAAGTCTACCAAAATATGACATAATAAGAGGTTTAACACAGATCAAGAAATATATAGAATCATTTGTGTGAATCCCACAGCATTCACATTTTCGAGCTGCCTAGAGAAGTGATTTTGTAAAACAAGAACAGCAAATCGGGAAAACCATGCAGCAAAATTTCCAAAAATTATAATCTCCACGAGACAATCCATAGAATCCAAGGTTTTACATAACTTCTTGTAGGAACAGTAACAAGAATGCAAACACTAAATCAAGAGGAACAAACTTACATTTTGTGTCTTAACCAGAAGAGAGATTGTATTTTTGTTCAACTTTCCACTTATTGCTCTTTTGTAGACCAACACATGCAATTGGAATGACAATGTCAAGAAAAGGAATGAAGCGTCAAAAACTGATCACAGGAGGTGATAGAAAAAGTAACTTCAAGATCATACACTGCACAAAATTGAGAAAGAATTCAAGCAACAAACCTTAGAAAAGATATGTAGTAGGACAACAATTCTTCATTCCGAAAGTCAAAAGAATAGGTTATAAGATAATTAATATGTTCATTACTGAAGATATAATCTGCAATTTTAAAAGGAAGAAACATCAGATTCAATCGTTTGAAAATGACTAGGTTGCAAACAATTAACTGGGTAACTATATAAAATGCTTACATATAGAGTGTTCACTTTTTAAATTTTGAATCATGATGCTCATTGTTTGCAGTAACTGAAGGGAAACAATCACAGTTCTACTAATCTTTAGTATACGTACAAACTCGCCCATAACCTGCTTCTCCATGAAAAACCTGCAGAGTATATCACATAAATCAAGATATCATATCCGTGTGTGTGTGTGTGTATGTTTGTTTGTTTTGGTTGGGGGGGGTCTAGCATTAGAAAAAACGCATTTTCTCTAGCTCTGTGAACTAGCCGTCTGCTAAACATCGCAGATGGCTCATATCTCTGTTTTTTTAAATCTCGCCAACCCCACCTCCCCCTTTCAAGGGGTGGTCTGTCTGTTTTCTTAAAATGCCCCTTGCCCCTCCCTTTACTGCAAAAATAAATAAATAAAGTCCCTGGATATTGCCCTTGCAACAGGCCGTTTGCCGGAACTTTTTATTTCTCTTGTTTCTCTTTTCTTCCTCTTCTTGTCCACCCACACACCCCACCCCACCCCTCTCCCCCAGGCACCGGCGCCAGCCCACGTTCCCTCCCCGTTGTTCCCACCCCCTATTCTACACACACCACCACACCACTCCACCCACTCCACACACCACGGCAAACACGCCCATCCACCCACAAGCGCGACACAGAGAGACACATGGATCAACCCCCGATACTAGCCGTCTGCTAAACATCGCAGATGGCTCATATCTCTGTTTTTTTAAATCTCGCCAACCCCACCTCCCCCTTTCAAGGGGTGGTCTGTCCGTTTTCTTAAAATGCCCCTTGCCCCTCCCTTTACTGCAAAAAAAAAGTCCCTGGATATTGCCCTTGCAACAGGCGGTTTGCCGGAACTTTTTATTTCTCTTGTTTCTCTTTTCTTCCTCTTCTTGTCCACCCACCCACCCCACCCCACCCCTCTCCCCCAGGCACCGGCGCCAGCCCACGTTCCCTCCCCATTGTTCCCACCCCCTATTCTACACACACCACCACACCACTCCACCCACCCCACACACCACGGCAAACACGCCCATCCACCCACAAGCGCGACACAGAGAGACACATGGATCAACCCCCGATTATGAGGGAACTTCACTCTGCTAAACACTCCTTGCTTGAGGACAATCTTCTTCTTTGGCAACACTACTTTTCGCATTGACGGCACCAAAGTCACAAAGGTCAACGTCTGTGGCCGTGTATGTATCCTGTGTCTATATCCGTGTGTGTCTGACGCGCGGGCACTGGGGAGGGGTGTTGATTGTCTGTGTGGTGCGTGGGTGATGGGGAGGGGGTCCACGGGGCGTGTGTGTGGGCACGCAGGGTTGGTGCTGGGTGTGTGTTGTGTGGTGGGTTTGTGTGCGGAGCTTGGTGGTGGTGGCGGTCGATGGATTTTGGTGGTGGGTGACGGATGTATGTGTTTGGTATGTTTCTGGCGGAGGATGGTGGTGTTGGTGGAGGCTGGTGGTGGGTGAGAGAGAGGGTGGATGACTGGTTTGTGCATGTGTGTGTCTTTTGTGTGTGTGTGTTCGTGTCTCTGTGTGTGTGGGCGGTTGGAAATGCTAGGAGGGGAGGTTTGGGGCGGCAGCGGTGGTGTGAGGTGGGCAAGAGGAGAGAGGCGGGGAAGAAGAGGAAGAAAAGAGAAAGAGGTAAAAAAAATAATAATAATAGAATACAAACCACCTGTTGTAAGGGCAGTTTGCAGGGACCCTTTTTTTTTTTTGCTTTTTTGGCTTTTCACACTAAAGGAGGGGCAAGGACATTTTGGTGAAACGAACAGACTGCCCCTTACAGGGTGATTCGGCAAGATTTTGTAGAAAAGGGAGATCTGAGCCCCGCGATGTTCAGTGGACGGCTAGATCACAAGTAGAGAAAATGCGTTTTTCTCTAAGGCTATATGGGGATCAGCCCCCTATATATATACATGTATATATACACACAAATATATATATATATATATATATGTGTGTGTGTGTGTGTGTGTGTGCATATCAAGGGCAAAAAAAGTTTGAGGAGTCGCACTCAAAAAAGGCCACGTCATGTTGGTCACCATATGTAATTAACTCTGCAATTGATCTCAATGCCTCGATCACAAAATCCTTCACAGTGTAACAAAAACGAGTGAACAAGGGGTGGAACTTGATGGCGCTGAAAGCATTTGATAAACCAAATATGAAAATGTCAGTTACCTTATTAACCTCATTAACAATTTGAACCTTCATCAGTTGATCGGTTAGATATCTGTACACCGAAATAAGTATAATCAAATTTGGAAAATCACGCAAATTTTAAGTGTTATATAGCTAGTGCACTACTTGCGTTTGAGCACCACCAGTGCACTAAATGGGCTCAAATTATGTACCCAGCTTTTGGTTTTGGGATGGGGGGTTTGGGGGTTGGGGGTGGGGGGGGTGGAGGAGGAGGAATTAACAAAAAAGAAATGGACCCCAACTTCCATCCTCTTCAGCATATTATTGTTCGAATATTTAACTTGGTAATGCTAATATTCAGACCAACCAACAAGAAGCATTCTTATCAAACAATAGCTAAGATAAAGATTTGATGATATTTTATGGGGGCTATGTTAGTATTAGATAAACCTATGTGCTTTACATGAGTAACAACATTGATGATAGAACACTGTCCTTTACACTAGTCATACAGAGCACTCATCAAACAAACTACCTGAACTCCCAGAATTTCGACCAGTAAAAAGTATTCAATTGTTGGTTCAGCCTATTGAATGTTACGAGTTTATTTCACATGTTAAATTTCCACTTACATAAAATTACGACATTCAGCAAAAATAGTATAAAGGTAGCACGCTTGCAGCGCATAGGACGTAGCATTAGTCACCGAGCAGTCAAGCGACTCATTGATTTTATTCAGTACCCACTAATTGAGCAAATATGGAAATCACCTCTCCAGTTTTCATGCAACTACCATTTCCAAAAACTTCCAATTGTTTGGAATTTAATAAAATAAAAAAGGATAGGTGCACAGACTCGATGGAAGCTGCTCCAACAAATAGAGTTGTCTGTGATGAGTTCGTTGAGGAATCCTTCAATTGAAATGTCAGAAAGGATGAAGGATGAACCTCTATACATACGTATACATACTGAACTTCCATAGCAAATGATTACAACGACCTAGCAATATTATATTTGACCACCACATAAACCATGAATATCCTTCAGTTGGGGCAGCAATCTAGTTACGATGCGCTCGATCCTGCCCCAAACCCATTATTCTGGCGACACTCCCCACTCCAGAACCTCACAACCACTCCCTGCTCCTGGCCAATCTTCGGGTAACTAAAGGCCGTACCAAAATAAGGTGGCTAAAGAAAGGGCGACAGCGATGTTACAGACTTTAAACAGCATGGTACAGGGATTGGACCTCAAAGCAGAGGGCTTCCTAGCAATGTCTTTGTTATTTTTCCTTGCTTGGGGCATTTTGGTACTCTTAGTATTAATTATGGTTTTGCTGAACCCTTATAAATAAAATGTAAGGGATCACATGGGGTTCTGCTTTGGAAGCTAAGAATTTTATCCACAAAGCTTGGTTGACACAAATAGTCTGAGGACTAGCTTAACCCTGGCGAGAGGGGGAGCAAATTGAATGTTTCTGTTTTTAAAGTTCCGGTCCTGCATCAAAACGGTAATCAGAGCAAACCTGACTTCCATTTAAACACAAATCAAACAGCAATCAGATCATCACCACCACGCCACTGGATCTCATTAATTGGCACCACCATAGCCGTCCATCGCCATCTCTATATACACAGATCACAAATCTCTACCGCCATTAGTCATGGGTAACATTAAACTACAGCCCTTACTGATTCCCCATCTCCTTTCAGTCGTCATCATCTGCTACCGCCATCGCTTTGAACGTTGCCAGCGTCTTCATCACGAGTCCCTGCTGTCTTCATTGCAAGACACCACGGTTGTCTTTGCAAGCCGCCACCATCATCCCCACAAACCCCATCGCATCATTGCCTTGACGACTCATCGCTGCCACTTCCTTGAGCCAGCACCGCTGCTATGCAACCTAATCTAAAAGGACAAAGTACAGTTGCTTTGTTGGTCTTGGACACTGGGGTCAAGTGGGCTCAGAGGACCAACACTTGATTTCCTTTGCCCGACCCAACCTTTTTCATCTAAGCCCAAGCAACCTCGTGTATTTGAAACCAGCCCGGTCCCATCCAACTAAAAGGAGGCCACTCCATATGTTTAAAAGAACCACTCTATACGGACCAGAATCCGGCTGAGTTCTTGGCCTGAACCGAAAATAGGCCAAAGAAAAAAAAAACCTTTTTCCCTCTAGAAAAAATTCTGGATGTTCTTCTGTTTTTAGGTGCTTCTTCTCGTAAAATTTGAGCACTTAATTGAGTTGAACAATTGACCATTTAAAAAGCAGTAGCATTTTCACCTAAAATGCTGGCTGGAACCTATCTAGTTTCTAAAAAATATTGGGGAGTTATTTTAAGCAGTAGATTGTAGTTTAATTGTCCATCTTGTTTTTTCCTACTTATCTCAGCTTTGCATCACTAGTGCCTATTGGTCGAGCCTATCCTCCTGAGATGTCTAGTGATGAGAAACTGCAACACATAGTTAACCAATTAGCAGAGCTGTCCACGAGTAATGCAGGGCTGGTCAGTAAGGTAGAAGGTATAGAAAACAGAGTTGCAATTCTAGAAGCTAAACCCAACCGTGATGAGGCAGACCCAAACCTAGCAGCTGAGAGAGTATGGAGCAAGTGTTGCTGAGGATTCAATCAAGAGACGAGACGTCCAAGCGACCCTCAATTGATGAGGTGTGTGCTTATCGTGCCTTGGGCCGAGGAGGATTGGAGGCGCACTACCATTTTCCACATTTATATCAGGGTCGGCATAAAGAGTTGTGAGGTCATTATCAACGGAAGTAGTTGCATGAAGTTGACGCCAGTGCCACATCCATAGTCCTACAAGGTTGCATGGGTCAACAATACATCTATGCCTATCACTCAAAGGTGTCTTGTTCCGATCCAGTTTGCTAATTATCGATCCAATTTGCTAGTTATCATGATAGTATATGGTGTGATGTCCTTCCCATGGATGTTGCTCATATCCTTTTGGGGCGACTTGGGATTTATAACATTAATGTTACTCATTTTGGTATGTCAAACACGTCTCTTAAACATGGGATAAAGAGGTAATGGTAGTGCTGATACTATCCAAACCGAAAGAAAATCCTTTGGGTTGCCCAAAGGGAAATGTCACCCTGGTTGAGCAAGTGACACCCCGGCACTAACGAGTAAGAAGGCCTATGATAAGAGTCGTAGAGAGGAGGGGGTTCGTTATGCTTTATTGGTCACATAGACCAATAATACACCTATGGGGTGAATAGACGAGATTCCTCGGGATGTAATTGAGGTTCTCTCCGAGTATAGCGAGGTTATGCCTAGCGAGTTACCTAATCACTTATGACCCCTTAGGGATATACCGAGCACGTATAGTTACCCAATCTACCACATTGTAGAATGAATTCTACAGAGCACTTATAGCAGAAGCGTCGGGCAGATAAGTAGCAGAAGCGTCGGGCAGATGAGCTCTTGCGCGAGGATTTTGTGCAAGAAAGTCTAAGTCCTTGTGCCGCACCGGCCTTTCTCACTTCGAAGCGAGATGGAAGTTGGAGGATGTGCATAGATAGTCGAGCTATCCCTGGAATCACGATCAAGTTTAGGTTCCCCATATGAAGAATTGATGATATGATATATAGGCTCGCAAGCGCTCGGGTATTTACTAAGATAGATCTACAAAGAGCATATGAAGACTTGATCATATATTAGATATGATGAGCAAGGTTCGGGTCTTTACCAAGATAGATTTACAAAGTGGTACCCAAATTCTAAAGGGGTGAGGGGAAGATCACCTTCAAGACGAAGTATGGTGTTTACGAATGGCTAGTCATGCCATTTGGTTTATCCAATGCACCTAGTATGTTTATGTGTGTTACCAATTAGGTGCTTCGTCCTTTTCGGCTCTCTTTGTGGTTGTCTATTTCGATGACATCCTCATTTACCGTAAAACCCAAGAGGAACAGTTACTTCACTTACGTCAAGTGTTAGTTGCTCTCCTTAGAGAAGAACTTTACATTAAATCGAAGAAGTGTTCATTTGTGCAGTCCTCTATTGTATTCCTTACGTTTGTGGTGTCTCGAAATACTTTTGCAGCCGATCCAAAGAAGGCTTGGGCTATTAAGGAATGGCCAGAGCTTATAGCCTTGTAACATTTATGAGGCCACAAGTTTTCACGAGTTAATCACTTCTTATAGGAGGCTTGTCAATGGCTTTAGTACCACCATGACTCCCATTACTGAGAGCTTGAAAAGGGGGAGAGTTTGTGTGGACTAATGTGGCCGCCAATGCCTTTCGAGTGAAAAAATATAAGCTGATGCTGGGATTTCCTGATGATTTTAGTGAGTCTTGGAGGTTGCTTGTAAAACCTCAGATTTTCGGATTAGAGGGAACATTAATCCAGGGGCCATACTGTTGCATTTTTCATTGAGAAACCCATAAGGTCCAACAAGGATACTCCACCAACAATGACGAGCTCTAAGCCGTTATTCAGGCACTCAGGTATTGCGTCACTATTTGCTGCTGAGAGAGTTCATTGTTTCCTTTGATCATGAGGCATAGAGATACCTGATCTCGTAAAAGAAGTTGAGTTCTTGGCATGCTAGGCGGGTTGATTTCATCCAAAGTTCACCTTTGTGCTCAAGCATTGTAGAGAGCACTTAACAAATCCGCTGAGCACTTAATAGAGTTGTAGCCACCTTACACTCCATGAGTGTGAAGGTCATGGGCTTTGAGAGAGTTGTTCGCGAGTACCCTAATTGCGGATATTTCAATGAGACCTATGCAGCCCTTCAACCCTTCAGGATAGTGAATCCCCTCCAATCATTTTGTCATCCGTGATGGCTATCTGTTTAAGGGATCTTGTTTGTGTATCCTTAATACGTCTTTCAGAGATTACTTACCACTAGGCTCCAATTTTCCACAGCATACCACCCTCACACAGATGGTTCAGATGAAGGTAGTCAATACAAGCCTAGGGAATTTATTGAGATGTCTTGTTGGTGATCACCTCTCTAGTTGAAATCAAATTCTGCCGGTGGTAGAGTTTGGTTTTAACAACTCTGCCAACTGTTATACCGCTGTGAGCCCATTTCAGACTTATACAGAGTATCAGCCTCAAATTCCAATTGATTTGGCTCCACTTCCCATTGCCTGTAGGATTAGTGAGTCTGCCGAGTCATTTGCACATCATTCATACTCATGATTTACATGCAGAGATACGTAGGAAAATAAGCTTGAGCAATGAAAATTATGTGCGCAAGTACCAAAAAGTAACTGCTTGGACACAGCCGGCATTTTGTTGAATATCAGATGCAGTAATTCCAGCATGTCCCAAAAAAATTGTTTTTTTCCATTACCAATCAGTTGCCTGACAAAAAATATGGCTTAAAATCTAAATTATAAGATGTTCCCACATGTGGGCTCTTGTGACGTTACTTTGTTAGATTTGCTTCACCAGGTGATGGTTCCCTACGGTTCCGAGGGGTTTCCACCATGCACGAAGAATGGGTTCGTACTGTGTTCGACCCAAGTTTAGTGCTAAAGCTTATGAGTTGGACCTCCCACGTGACATGGGAATTAGTCCGGTATTTAATGTGGAGGACCTCACCCCTTAAGATGAGCTAACATCCGTGTTACACCTTTGAGCCCTTCTTCGTCATCACTGTCCTCTCCGGCCCTTCCACTTCTGATGTCATTACCACCATTACCACTTCCCCCTGACCCATCCTACATTTTGTCTAAGAAGCAGGCTGCTGAGATGATTGAGGACGTGGTTAATAAGCGGATCCTGTCAACGAGGCACAGCGGCAACAGGGAATTTCTCGTCAAATGGTGTGGCCATTTTGCCAGTGATTGTACATGGATTATTGTTGAAGAGTTTCTGAGAGTAGATCCTGGTTTGTTGGAGCAATACTATGCATTACTTAGCCGGAGGCAAATTTTCAAAACTCGGGGAAAATGATAGGGATTAGAGCTCACAGGATCGGGCTTCCAAGCATCGTCATCAATTTCTTTACCGCTTCATTTGAGTTTCATTGCTTTTCGTATTTGTCCTTGCTTGCGCAACTATGTACTTATTTCTTATTTAAGGGTTGTGGTGAATGCCTATAAATAAAGTGTAAAGGGATCACTTTTGGTTTGGATTTGGATATGAAGAATTCTACCAACAAAGTTTGATTGAGCCAAATGGTCCAAGGACTAGCGTAACCCCTGCGGGAGGGTGAGCAAATTGAGGCTTTGTTTGGTTAGCAAATTCGTTGTATATGTTTCCATATTTCTGAATTTGTTGAAAAGATTCATCTGAGAAATTATATAGCAAGTAGTAACACAATTTTATTGTTTGGATAGCAAAATTGAGTTTAACATTCAATAAAGTTGTGTTTGGTTATCAAATCCAAAAAACAACCTATCCATCTTTGCACAAACCCCACCCTCCCCATTTGTTTCCCTTCTTTACACAAACACCCCACAAAATAAAAATATTTTGTCAAAAACAAATTTCCGTCGATGAACTGGAGAAGTGCAATAGGATTTTCTTTCCATGTACGGAAGTTTTTCTAATTACAAATGCATTTGAGCCTTAGATGCTTAAAAGGTGTCCATGTTAACTAAAGCAATTACACTTCAAATGTTAGTAATGATTGATTTATGTTACAATCGCCAAAATTCATATTTTCCACTAGTAAAAGAATGAAAACATATGTTGTTTTTCGCTTCCTTTGATGGATTATAAAGCTTATTGAGAACGTGTAGCATAAAATATCATTAACTAATAAAAAGCCACATTAAAAATTTTGACAAATCTTCAATGTTGTTTAAATACCATTTTAATTGTAAATCAAAATGAGTGGGATCAGTTCCAAAAGAATATACGCATAGAGTCGGTGAGTGACCATTGGTGTTTTTGAAAACTTAATCTGAAAATGGTAAGCAAACAAGGAGAATTTAAATCATGAACTTGAAAACAGAGTAAAATGCATGAATTTTCTGTGTTTTAGGTTTCTGTTCTGCAGCAACATGTAACAAAGATAATGTAGATACATATCCTATTTTCATCCGACCCTTACTACTCATGGAGAAGAACCCCTCCATATCTCCGGTCAATAGCAATGGCACTGGAGACAAAATTTGAGGCCATTCTTAGTTGCACTTAGACCTGGCAAAAAAGTATCCGTACCCGTTACCCGAACTATACCCGGGCCAAAATACCGGGTACAGTACATGTTTTGAATACCCGCCGAAAATAGACCCGTACCCGAACCGACCCGTAATTTTCGGGTCGGCCCGGGTCGGATGCGGTTTACCCGACCTACCCGAATTGTTCACTATATATAAGAATGCTAGGGTTTCAATTTCATACTTTCATTCCTTTCTCATCTTCCTCATCGGCGCCGCTCCTCTTTCTCTCTCTCACGACGTCCCCTCCACTTCCCTCCTTCTCTGAACTCTCTTGTCTCACCCACCACGCCACCATAATCAGATCTTTCTCTCGCTCTCGCCCAACATCGATCCACCGACGACCGCATCTCTCTCAGCCTCGCTCTCACCCACCGTCCACCAGAGTCAGATCCACCGACGACCGCCTTTCTCCGCATCTTGACGGCACCAACCGTCCAGCTCCGACGGCCACAGCTCCGCCACTGTCTTGCTCCGACGGCAACAGCTCCGCCACTGTCTTGCTCCGACGGCCACAGCTCCGCCACTGTCTTGCTCCGACGGCCACAGCTCCGCCAGTCTTGCGTGGAAAAGCTGAGGCCTTCAACTTTGATTTCATAGTCGATCTGACTATGAAATCATTCAGATCTTGTTTTATTTTTCTGTTAATTTTTGAGTGATTTATGTAATGGTCATCAATCAAATCTTGATCTACTCGTATTATTTTTATTATGATTGATTTTTAGCTCATTTTCTGGGAATGTTAAAAATTGATGATCTGATTGTGATGGATTTGAGATTATTTATTGGATCTATAGCCGAAAAATGTTTAATTGTAGTAACAAAATTGAAATCATGTAGAAATTAAACTGAAAATTGTAATAAAAGGAAGGGGGGAAATATTTCCAGAGAAATACCCCAGTGAATATATAGTGTTAATAATAGAAGCTGCAAATTTGTATACCCATTGCGGGTAGGGTACGGGTGCCAAGAAATGCTACCCGGGGAAAAACAGGTAATTTTTACCCGACCCGAATTTATCCGGACCCGACCGGATAATACCCGTACCTGCGCGGGTCGAACCGTTTGCCAGGTCTAGTTGCACTATTGTCCGATACTAGTGACGCTACCCATTATACTGGTGACATTCCCCACTCCAGAACCTCGCAACCACTCCCTGCTCCTGGCCAATCTTCGTGCAACTAAGAGCCGTCCCACAATAAGGTAGCTAAAGAAAGGGGTGCGATGGATGACGAAGATTTACAGACTGAAAACAGCATGTAATAAAGATTATATACATACATTTCCTGTTATCATCGGAACCCTTACTACTCATGAGGGAATACCCCTTCACCTTCTCCAATTGTAGTCAATACCATAGAAACCTGTCTTGTCCTTCTTTACAGGCGTGCGTAATAATCTCTTACAAGTCGGTCCACCATTTTATGAAATTAAACCTCTACATTGCCAGAAGACTTAGAAAATTCAACTCACGGTGTTTAAGATACACGGTGCTAACGCGAGATCACTGTGGTTAAACCGCAAAAACCAACGATACCAAACCCCAAAAAGTCAAAATGAAGAGTTACTTCGCAATATTGATAACAATAGAAGGAGGTTGTGGTTTCCTCCTATCAACCCGGTCAACCATATGTTAGGTTGAGTAAAGTTTATGCCACAAAACAGGGAAACCTCTTTTTTCATCTGTCATGAAAGCGAAAGGCAATCAAAGAATTTCACAACCTAGAGTATTTCTCTGCTCTGCAAATTATTGTTGCTTGAGGAGGAAGCGTTGGGGGATTATATATACGTTTGGGTGCAGGTAGGAGGTGGTTCTAGCATATAAAATGGTGAAAAGTTGGGGAATAACTTGTAAAGGAAAAGTTTAGCAGAGATACATGTAGATTTTATCTAAAAGGCTTTTGCCATCTAACTGATTTGTCATGGCCTCGTGGGATCACATAATCAGTTCCCCTTTTTATTGCTTTTTAAAAGGTTGGAGGTTCGACATAGAAAGTGGAGGACAAGAAATGCCCTTTCAACGCAGTTGACTGTTCCATTTTGTTGTTGAAAATAAATGGAGGAACATAAACAGGAAAATATTGTATTGCATGTCAAGGATCAAAATGTAATTAGTACTTGGGTCCTATGCCACTACTCTCTACTTTCCCACTGGTATTCGAGTTTCCTCACATTCCAGACGTTTCTATGTCATTACTTTTGTCTACTATTTGATATCAAAAATCTGTATTAGATTATTAGATTAATACAAGAAGTCCAGTATAAATTGGCTTCTTAATTGGCAAGCTCGTCCGTCAAAGTTAAATAATGGAGTATCAAACATCTGATTTATGAAACTAGGTTGATTGGCTCTATAAAGATTTTCAAACTTCCACCAATGTACTCCTTTTTACCAACAATGCAGCCAGGAAAAAAAGGGGGACAAGTGCACACGCATTTCCTTCAGTAGGTGCACTAGCATATTTCAGCAAGCTTATCTACAAAATCACTCCTCACTATTTTTCTTCACAGTTCTACTCGCTCACTACGCGCATCTACTTCAATCAAGCGCTCAGCTTCACCTTGCCACTAGATTTCTACATTGAATACTTACCGCCTTTGTTCCACCCAGAGACTATAGTGCTTTCTTCTATCAACACGCGCTTGGTGCCCTGGACTCTCCAAAATCTTATGCCACCAACATTCGCATCACCAATCCCGTCAATCCGAATTATCCACCTAGTCCCACAACCTAGCTTCACCCCACACGCTTATAAATAGCTCATAATAACCAAGCCAATTCTACTGAGGTTCCCACCCCGCTCACCCACGCTTCATGCAACTTAGCATACGCCTAACCTAAAACTACTTCAGCATTCAGATAATAATATGTGAGCTTTTAAGCCAAAAAAAAAAAAAGAAACAAGCTGGAATTAGATACTAAATTTGAAAAATAATGCTAAAAAATTCGAAACTAAGTGCAATTTGACTCCTTTAAGACAAAAATTACAAGTAACCAACACGAGGTAAAGATCTAATCGCCCTAAGCGAAGTTACAAAGTTAAATAAAGTGAAACTGGAGTAAAAGATTAGAACCTGAGTTCGTCCAAGGAGAATCGATCTCTGGATCTCCAGAAGGAAAACCACATGATTTTTGCACTACCAAACACAACCACGCATTAGCAAGCCATACTTCACCATCAATCGGGGCAGCGCAGGTGTGAATCGAGGGTGGCGGTGCATACAGGTGATTGTGTGCTTGCACTGGGTGTGTGTGTGTGTGTGTGTGTGTGTGTGTGTCTATCTGTGTGCGCGTGGGTGGGGGGGAGAGAGAGATCCGGGCGGCGAGAGGTGGTGAAAATTAGAAGAAGCGGTGGGGGAAATTTTGCCTAACTCCGGCGAGGTGCCAATCAAGAGAATAAGCCAAAAGACATTAAAGAAAGAACTGATAGTTTGTTTTGGTGAATCATCAGAGGCGGAGCTGGCAATCTAAATTGAATTTGTTTTGGTGAATCATCAAATGCGTTACTTTTACAGTTTTACGGAATGTTGCCGCTTAAGCTGCGTTATACGGAGTATTTTTTGTACGCTGACATTTATTATTAGAAGTTCTTTTTCGATTGAATGTGTTGGGTTCAGTAAGAGCATGTAAAATAGCATATGAGATGCCCCTTTTAATATTTTCGGACCACCTTTATACCTGGCATCATCGTCAAACAAAGAATCAATTACCAATTAGACCCTAATCTCTGCTCGCACCAGTTAGTTAAACAATGGCCATAACTTTTTGGCTTTTTGAATTTGACCTATAAAATATTTGTCAATTAAATCTTGTTATCCACCCGCATTTCAACTTCTAACGGCTTAAGCGACTTTTGAAAACATAAAAAGTTGTCTTCTAAATTATTAGAACTTTTGGGCATTAAAACACTTAAGTAGAATAAATTTTAGGGTCTAACCGATAATTCTGCTTTCTTAACCATCTTCCCATCCTCGCGTCACCGCCACCCTTCTAATCACTGTGTCGCCCCCACCACCTTTGATAACCACCAACACTACATCTTCTACACCGATACCTGTAATGCACCAGAAATTCGGAGCTCCACCGCTCCGAATTCCCGGGTCGTTAACCTATCAGATCACATCAAACCTGTCAAATCTGTTCACTAACACATACTACAAAACATCAAATCCAACACCATCTTAAATTCTTCAAATACAAGCTTACAAGATTGCTTAAGCTTAAATTATTATAACCTAAGTTCTTTACAAACTCGAATCCTTATGAAACAAGGTGACGGTACCGACCCATGCAGGGGTCTCATTACACGGAAGTGGCGGGCTCACCGGAAGCTCACACAGACTCTAACCCATTCCCGAATCTGCTACAGCTTATCGTCACCTGCAGAAGGGAATCAAACGAATGGTGAGCTTTTGAGAGCTCAGTAAGGTCGTACAAGGACCAACAAAAGAATTCCAAACGATTCCAAGAGTCCAACTGACGAAGATTTCAGAACACTTCAAACAGCTAAAAACTCAATGATTTCCAAAAGGATCGAAATTCATCAGAAATAAATACCAAAATAAACAAATATCATCACGATGGGTTCCAAAACGATCAATAAAATATTATTTCCAAAGTCATCATTTCATAATACAATGATGATTTTCCAAAAGATTTCAAAACGCATACGGATCATCTGAAATAGTTCTTTCCAAAATACAATGATGACTTGTCAAGGGATTTCAATCCAAGTACATATGGCACGAATAAAAATAAAAAATCAACGTTGATCCTGGTCGGTTACAATGCCACTCAGGCAAAGTTAGTAGTGTACACATGCATGATGTACCAAAATACTAGTCCACTTGGGTACTAGCCTGCTTTTCCTGCAGGATTCAAACCAGCCTTATTACGCCCTCCCACAGAACGGAACCCCAGGTCAACAGAAAATCAGCAATATCAGTGAGCGTTAACATAAGCTCAAATCTCCGAAATCAATTCGGATTCCAATAACAATAATCATAATGACATAAATCAGCATTCAGAATTTTCAGAAGAAATCGAAATTTTCAGCAGAAAAATCACAAATAAACAACAAAAATGATTGCGAAGAATTATCGAATTTAAGCACAACAATCCGGAAGAACAGATACAACAATTATCGAATTTGCTCAGCATGCAATAACAGGCGAGCATCACAATATTTCCAAATAATCGATTCTGGTTCAATATTGGGGTTTTCTGGCAATAACATGCTGATATCGAGTACATAATTCAGAATTTGACATTAGTCATAAATATATCAAAGGAGTACTTATGAGTACAAGTTATCAAAATGAGGGTTCGGACGAAAGTCCTTACTCAGGGTTCAGATAGAATCCCTTACCTGGATCCGCAGCTAATTTATCATAACCGGAAGTCTTTAGCTTTAACCTAGACGAGATTATCAAATCATCATAACATAGTCTACAGAATAATATTATAACTTAATACGGACTCACACATGCTCCCAAAATGAACCTCCTTACCGCGTATGTAAAATTATCAAAATGCCCTTAGGTGTAAATTACCAAAATGCCCCTCTCGGACTTAAAATCACCCAAACCGCCTTCTCGTGCGTAGAATCACCCAAATAGACTTAATGTATGTAAATTTATGCAAAAATACATTTCTTAGGCAAATTACCAACATACCCCTTCGGGGTGATAAATTACCAAAATACCCTGGGGGGTTTCCAACACCGAAAAATCTCAAAAATATCTTAAAACACTATTTTAAACATCCTGATGTTATTTGTGGGCTAAAAAGTATTTTATAGAATTTTCGCCCTAAAATCTCGTACCGGTGTCCGGACCGAGTGCTAAAAGGTCAGTCCCGCGAAAAATACCTATCAGCCTCAGAATTGCACGAACTTTTAGAAAATGGAACATTTCAGTAAAATAAGATTTTTCTAAAATTTTCAGATTAAAAAATTTAATTTTCTATGTCAAATAATTCGATAATTCTTTTTAACCGATGCCTAATTTAGCATCCTTCACGGGCATCAAAAATTCTGAAACAATTCCAAGCCGTAGGTATCGTAAAAATAATATGGGTTCCAGTTTGGAACTTTGTCCAAATAAATTGTTAAACATGTTCTAAAAATTCGCAAAGAAACTGTTGGAATAAATGACCTTTGAGTTCATAAAATATAGTAACCCAGCTGTAATTACTGTTCACTATCCCTGTTCACTATCACTTACAAACCCATTTCCATGACAAAACCCACTCCATTATAGCCTAAACACACACTAAAACACCCTCACATACCTTGAAATACACACATATATATGCCCCACATACATAATTTCACCCAACACACCCCCATAATCCCAATCCCAATCCCAATCCCAAACTTTACACACACCGAAACACACACAGGTTCACACACGGCACACAATACACACACACACACACACTACACACACTAAATTTAAACCAATAACTACACTTGATGACGAGGGGATTACCTATTGAAAATATTTTCTCAATCTCTTTCTTATTTTCAGATTCTTCCACCGAGTTCGCTCTTCTCCTCTGATTCTGTTGTTCTTCCTTCTTTCCCGAATTTCTCTTTCATTTTCTTCTTTCTTCTTTCTTCTTTCTTCTTTCTTCTTTCTTCTTTCTTCTCTTTCCTTCTTCTCCTTCGTCTTCTTTTTTCTTCCCTTTCTCCCATACCCGAGACCCCCTGTTTTCTCTTCTCTGTTTCTTTCTTTCCTGTTTCGGTTTTGTTCTCTTCTCTTCTTCTTTTTTCCTTCTTTCTTTACCCGAGACTTCAATTATCCACATTCAAGTCTTTAATGTAGCTGAGTCATTAACCAAGGAGGAGGTGTCACGGTTTCAAAAATATTATTTCTAGGTTATTTTCATAAAATTACATAAATGGCCTTAAAGTTTTTTTTTTAATTACGAAAATGCCCCCAGAATTTCAAAATTTACATTTTTGCCCCAAAATTCTTTTAAGCTTCAACACTTTACTAATACCCGAGAACTACTCAAAATTATCGCCCGTTTATTTTTTGGAGCACCGATGATTATTTTAACCCGCTCCTAAAGTTCGGGATGTTACAATACCAATCCACTGTCGCACCGTTTATGTCACCACTACTCTCTAATGCCATGGATCCCCCAAGGTCAGCACTTAAAATCAGAGCCAAATTGCCAAAGAAAATGTGGAATACTCGAGCAGTGCAATGGAAAACAACGGCATCAATAAAGGCCAACACAGGCACGTGAACTTCACGCGGACAAATAAAGAACCAGGCCTACTGCATGATATGGCATTAACAAGCATGAATAATGCGCGTGCTCTACACACAATTCCTAACAAGTTGGCCATTTGTCATAGGAGATTTATGTCTGTCCAGATTTAAGTTATTTTAATAGGAGGTGAATAAGAAAAGAATAAATTTTTGCTACTATCCGGATTGTAGAAATATTCCTCCAACCCCGTTTATAGTTGTAATTAATAGTCGTTAAATGTTTCTACTAACTTTTCTGCTAACACTTTCAGCGATAATTTTTAGTAACATTTTTGTAGTATCACTAAATGAAAGTCACTAGAAACATTCAGTGACAATTAATTAACGCTATATGAGAGGTCAGAAGAAGAGTCCTTTGACCCCAGTAGCAACCAATTTTCATAAGAAAAAGTTTCAGTCTACAACCAATTTTGGTTCTTTGTTTTTTCTTCTTCTTTGGCCATTCTATGGTTTTCTCTTTTGATTTCCATTTACCATCTTCATTCAAAAAAAACATAAAAATCCAATTTAAATTAGATAATTACCACAAGATTACTAAGGGAGCGTTACCATTGGTGTTCAGAGCAAGTTCACAATCCTGTAACTGCACGAATTCATTTGAATCTCTTAATCATTACTTCAATTATGGGCTACACCACTAAAAATGAATAAGCATCAATTAGGTGAGCGGATCAGTCTAATGGAGGCTTAATTTACCGAAAACTTTGGGGCACTTGACGACCATTAGCTAGCATGGCATCAAAGAAACCAATTTCAAGATCCAGACCTTAAAATATCAGTGGATCAATTAAAGGATGAGTTACCTATAGCCCGACAAACCCTAGTTGAGCCATAGTTGATGATGCAGCAGTTGGTGACCTCAAAGGGGAGTGAAGGTGAAGGATCGAGATCTAAACAAGCTAGGCATAATAGCCCTAACCACTGACACGAAAAATACTTTCAAACAATAACTGGCAACTCCTTTTGAAAACTACCCAAATTAGAGTTTCCAAAATTATGTGCTGATGTTTCGTTTGGTCGGGTAAGGAAGGCCAAAATATACTTTGAGTTTAATCCTGTAGACGAGAATCATAAGGTAAGCTTTGTATATGTGCATTTTGAGGGCTAACCAGAATACTGTTTGGCACCTAATCAAGGCAAAAGACGCAGGAGTTATGGCCTGAGATCATAAGGAATTTAAACTCAAGGTTTGTTGTGTTATATAGGGAATGTGTGATTGGCGAATTTCACAAATTGAGGTAACACACCACTGTAGGGCAAACATGGTACAAGAATTTTTCATCCTTGCTGCTGCAAGGTCCAGTCATAATTTCATTGGCCCTGCTACAATTGAGAATTTTGGATGCATAGTTACCCAATTACACCTATGATAATAATGGTAGCAGATGCGAATAAAATTCATGATGTCAACGAGTTACAAATTCACTTGGGCTATACTAAGGAGTGATTTTGAGACTAACACGATGATGCAGCAGATAGGGGGTATGACTGTGTGCTTGGCCTACAGTGGTCAAAAGGATTTAGGCAAGTCCAATTTGACTTCCAAGCCACGACTATGACCATTGACAGAGGAGACCAAACAATAACGGTCCAAAGAAGAAATGGAAAAGTTAAGGTCAATATGCAGCCAACACATGCTATGTTTAAACACCTCGCTGATAACCATGGAGCCTTGTATAGCCAAGTCTATACCATTACTACCTTATCTACAGACCAACCAAATAAACCCTATCTCACGACACTACTTCATGAATTTGTTAATGTCTTTGCTCAACCAAAGGGGTTGTCTCCACCTAAACCATAACATCATCTTATTCCTTCTAATCCTAACGTTGAGCCTATAACATCAGACTGTAACGAATTCCTTGTGCTCAGGAGACAGAGGTGGAAAACATAGTGCATGAGATGTTGGAACCTGAGATAATACAGCCTAACACATTCCTGTTTGCCTCAGATGTGATGTTGGATAAGAAAGAGATGGCTCAGGGAAGATGTAAGTGTATTATTGATGACTTAACAACCGCACTACCAAGATCAAGTTTCTCATACCTTTGGTGGATGACTTGTTAGATGAATTTAATAGAGCTAAACTGTTTGCAAAGTTGGAGCACATACAACAGCTTGTTGTGGTCTTACAGATCTTGAGAAATCAAAAAATCATTTATCAAACAATCCAAATACTCTTTTATTGCACAGAAAGATGAGTATCTAGGTCATCTAATCTCGAGATAAGGGCTGGCTGCAGACCAAAGAAGACTATAACAATTGTAAAATGGCCTTTTCCAAAGAAAATTAAATAATTCAGTGTGTTCTTGGGGCATACTGGATACTATAGGAAGTTTATTCCACACTATGGCACCTTAAGCGAGCCCCGAACAAGGCTACAAAAAAAACCAACTTTTACTGGACTCCAGAAGCCACTAAAGCCTTTGACACTCTCAAGGAAGGAATGTTCAGTGTTATTGTGTTAGCCCTGCCAAAATTTTCATTACCTTTTGGGTTAAAGTAGATGCCTTGACCAAGGGACGGGGCTGTACTTATGCAAGAGGGCATGCCTTTGGCTTTTTTCAATAATGGTTTGGATGCAAAGCCTTAGCTATGTCAACTTATGAATACGAGTTGATGGCGCTACTTCAAGTTATGATCCATTGACATACTTACTAAAGTAATTCACATTTTGGGTGAGGACTAATCATTGCAGCCTTAAATTTCTCTTGGGACAAGTTGTCACGTCTTTGCTACACACTTATTTGCTACAACAAAAAATGCTAGTCAAAATTATTAGGGTTCAACTTTGATCCTTATCATAAAGCTGGAGTAGAGAATTGGTGCCAAAAAGGAAGGCCAGTGCCAAGCTATGTCTAAAGTGACAACAATTTGGTTTTCTGAGCTACAAAGTAGTTGTGAAGAAGATAGTTATATGCATCAATAATTTCAACGGTGGGTACCAGAGCCCTATGCCACCTCAGATTTCACTTGTGAGCATGGTACACTAATGGTCATGGGCAGATTATGTGTTGGACACAACAGAGAATTAAGGACTTAGATACTACAAACTCTATATAGATTCCTCAAGCTTAGACGGATAACTGTAGCAGCACACCGACATATAAAAGAGTAGCTTCATTATTCTATTGGCCTAACCTAAAAGCGGATGAGAAATCATTGGTGCACTAATGCGATATATGCCAATCAAGTAAACATGAGCAAGTTCCTTATCATGGCCTCATTTAACCATTAACCATTCTTAACTAACTAAGGAGCAGTGCGTCTATGGATTTCATTGAAGGGTCACCAAAGTTTGAGCACAAGGATGTAATCATGGTTGTATTTGACTAGCTTGGCAAACTCTCGTATTTTATTGCACTCAGCCACCCTCACACTGCACGGGATGTTGCTCAAGCCTTCTTTGATCATGTATTTGAATTGCATGGCACCCCTAGCAATATAGTCAGTGACAATGGCATTGTGTTCCTCAATAAATTTTGGTAGAAGCTATTTTCACTAATGGGCACCAAGTTGAATATGAGGACATCATACCACTCCGAGAGTGATGGTCAAAGTAAAAAGGCCGACTAATGTTTGAAGACTTATATAAGGTGTTTATTGTGGGGATAGGCCAAGGACTTGGAGTAAAAGGCTGACGTGGGCTCACAACTCCTTCAGATTGACGCACTCTGGGGCATTTTATGGCATGCCCCAAGGCCCCCTCAATCTTGAAGAATACGCAACCACTCACATAGCATGAGTGGACTCTTACATGACAAAAAGAAGCAAAGTGCTCGACCTATTAAAGGATTACCTAGTGATGGCCCATGGAAAGAATGAAGCTTAATGCAAATAAACACAAAAGTAAAAGGAGAGAATTTGTAGAATGGAATTTGGTCTACATAAGACTCCAGCCTTATAGGCAAAATAATTTGGCCCTTCGAAGAAATTTGAAATCATCTCCTAAATATTATGGTCTATTTCTTGTTGTAGCCAAGATTGTCAGTGTAGTCTATCAGCTTGACCTACCCCAAATTCCTAAATTAACCATATTTTTCATGTCGTATTGGTGAAGGCTTCACTGGATAGACAACCTGTTGCTATTGCTACTCTTCCAACTAATGTAGAGGGTCAAGTACTTTTGGAACCTATCCAATTTTGGCTTGGCAGCTAAACTTCGTATTTATCTTAAGACTTACTAGGTAGGTCAAATTTACCCAGAGAAGATACCATTTGGGAGATAGGGAGGCTGTAAATCCAAATTCCCAACTTTTGCTATAGAAGAGGAGACATAATTTAAAGGGGAGAGAATGTCACGTTCCTCGAAGATCAACTCTCAAAATCAAATTCAAATTACCATAAAAGATTGTGGAATCCCCAACTAGTGAGATGCAAAACAGCAGCATCAATGGAGGCCAACACATGTGCATGAAATTCAGTGGACAAATCAAGAATAACAACTAACACATGATATGATATCAAAGAGGAGGACTAAGGCGTGACCTTTACAGAAAAAGACACTAATATCTAAGAAGATATGTCCACGTGGTTAGTTAGTGCAACATAATTAACTGAGTTGACCATTTATAATAGAGTATTTATGCCTGTCCTTTTTAAGTTATTTTACCAGTTTTCCATTCAATTTTTGTTTTATTATTTTCTTTTTTATCTCTTAAAAATTAGCTGAGTAGTTATAAACTTCATAAAGGAGAAAGGAGCACATGAATGGAAAAAGTTCAGTCTGCAACCAATTTTGGTGCTTCTTCTTCTTCTTTTTTTGCCATTATATGGTTTTCTCTTTCTATTTCCATTTCCATCTTCATATGAATCCATAAACATCCCATAAAAATGTAAATAAATTTTCACATTATTACTGAGAGCATTACACCAATCACTCCAAATTACTCCCATCTTCTCCACCACTGCTCCCCCCCCCCCCAATCTCTCTCTCTCTCACACACACACACACACGTAGAGACCAGATTTGACAAGTTCTACCAATCTAGAATCCCTAATTCTATATCCTCGTTCCACACGCACCCACAGCACACCACACATACCCCAAATACGAAAATTTCCCTAACCCAAAAGCCTTAATTCTCAATCCCCAATCCACGTGAAATATTGTCAACAACGTACTTCTTCTGGTTGGTAACCACAATAACTATCCCCCTTGTCGCTCATTGGTAATGTTGTATCACGATGAAGGAAGAGATGATATGACTACCAGGAGGTGGGATCAAGAAAGGAAATACTTTAGGATATTGCTAGGGAAGATAAAGGTAAGTTGAAACTATGTTTCTTGTCATGTTTGTGTTAAAACTACAGAGTTTACTTCAAAAAGTACTAACAAGAAGGATATTTTGTGATTTTGGCTATTGCACGTAGGTGTGCCATCGTTATTGTAGTGTAGCATATACTCCCTTTGTCCTAAAAAAAAAAAATCCACAAAGTCACTTTTCTCTATCCCAAAAATTTGTTGCAAGCATTTAATTAATGCACAAATTCATCCTTTTCTGAAAACTTATCTTGCTACTTTTATCACAAAAGACTTCTGGTCATTCTATCCAAGGATTTACTTAGACATTCAAATAATATTAACTACTTGTTCATAAAAAGTCGGTATTCAAAAAGAGACTATTATTCTGGGACAGAGAGAATAGTCTATTTTTTGGAATACCGACTTTTATGAGCAACAAGTTAATACTCCTTGATAGTAACGGTTAATGCTTGTCTTCCCCTTTGTCATTATTGTTAATATATGTACGTGTGTGTGTGTACTACGTATATTTGGATTATACTGATGCCTTCTTTACTTTCCAAATCTCTGGTCCTATTTTCTAGAATTTCAAAAATTTTAAGATACAACTAAATAAGTGTTAAACCATGATTGGCTAGAAAGTAACTTCTAACTCATCAACTCTAATCATACCACCCCATAACCTCTCTTTGCCCACTTCATAATTTACTACCCCCCTCTGGTACATAGCACGTGGTTCTAGCTAGTATATATATATATATATATATATATATCTGGTACATAGCACGTGGTTCTAGCTAGTATATATATATATATATATATATATATATATATATATATATATATATATATATATATATATACTCCCTTATACGAAAAGACCTAAAATGATGTTTGCTAGTAACAAAGGCTAGTATTAGAAAGGGAATGATTTATATGCATTAAATTAAATATGTTTACAATGTTTATATTGGGGCAGAATTGCATTATAAATGTTTAATTTCAGACGAAGGAAGTATTATTTTGGGATAAAGGTGGTACTTCCTCTGTTTTATTATTCTTGTCCACCTTGACTTTTGCAAATTCCTATAATCGAATCTAACATGTAAGTATACACCTTGCTCATTGTTTTTACCAGAGGCTTCCTCTCCAAAGAGACCAACTTTATAGCAGTCTCCTTGATCTTAATTAGCCAAGATATCTCAATCCTTCAAAATTGCTACCTTTTCTCCTCCGAACCATAATTTCCTTAAGATCTTACTAGATCATGAGTCTGCAACCCCAAACTTGGATTTTCTTTTGTTATTTCCCCTGAGGGCAGTGTTATCAAAAGAGCGCCTAGGTACAAGGCGCTCCCTGCGCCTCGCCTAGGGTTACGCACAACCCCATTCGAAAGGCGTGCGCCTTGCGCGCCTAGGCGCAAAGCACAAGGCCGCAGTGGAGGCATAAAGAAAAGCCCAAAAATCCTAAATTTGATTTTTGCATCATGGCATCATCTCAACCGTTCATTATTCTTTATTTCATAACATAATAAATCAATATCTAAACCACAAAAAAACCTAAAAAAATTCCTAATCAATCAATTGTCGTATTGTTGTTCATTGTGCTAGCATCCTGTCTCCAATATTAGTATTTTTAAGTAAATATACTCATTCACTTCACCTTGTAGACAAAGAAGATGAAAATGAGGAGGAATATCTACCAGACTTGGAGCCTATGGTTCCCTTTTGAAGAAAACATTGTTGCTTTAGCCTTCACTAATGACACGGATGACGTTGTCATATTCAATTAGGATCAACTACTTCTAATTGAATCTGAAATTTTTCTAGTGTTCAAAGTTTGTTAAATTGCCATGTTTTGAATTTTTTTACGTGATTTTATTGGTTCAATGCACTAATATCTATTTATTTTTATTTTGTGCCTCACTTCGAAAAGACGCGCACATGCGCCTTGCGCCTAGGCTCTATGGACCCTTTGCACCTTAGGTGCGCCTGAGCCTTTAATAATTATGCCTGAGGGTTAAATATTTTTAGGTTCCCCTAGCCCTGAGGGTTGTTATTCTTATATGTATATCTCTAGGAACACTTTTCTTTCCTTTTCAAGGCCTCAACTTGCCTTAAGCTCATATTACTTCATTGAAGACCTCTATTGTACCATCCAAGAGTAATATGGCTCAGATTAAAGAAAGACTTAATCCTGCCTCAAGCTCGTATTGTTTAATTGAAGATCATCATGGTTATATTTGTTGAGAAATATAAACCTCACATTAGATAAATAATTAATACTACTTCAATATATAAGCCTTGTAGGTCTCTCTCCTCATTGCCAAATTTGATTTGAGTTGGATACTTTCTCATAGTACCAGAGTTGGTCGATCCATGCCCAGCAAACAATTCAAAAATTAATTCTTCACAGTCACCCACTCAGTTTCTCCACGTGCTAGGCCTACTCAAAAATCAGTCGGGTCACACGTGAGGGGGCATGTTAAGAGATATGAACACCACATCCGGTAAATAATCAATAATATTTTAGCATATAAGCCTTGTAGACCTCTCTCCTAATTGTCAATTGGTTTTGAGTTGGATGCTTTCACACTATTCAAGAGAAATAGGGCATCATAATTATTCAGTTTCATATCAATCCTCATCTTAAAAAGCTTGAGACTATTTAAGTCGAGTTTGTCTTGGACCCATTTATCCACACGTGGGTTTTAAGTGTCTACAAACTACACATGTTTCGGCCCACATGTTATAAGTATGTGCTTGTCAGATTAGACGGCCAAATGTAAGTATATAGTTTTATGTAGGATTATTGTTATAAATATGTCCAAGTACAACATCAAGGAGGTGGATTTGGATGAGAAGGATGAGAGAGGATAGAGACAGAGTTTAGCCGCATGTACTTTTTTTTGTTGTGCTAAAAAAAAGTCTCGTAAATGCGCGGGGCATTCATAGGCATGTCACTATGCGAGGGCTAGTTAGATGTACAAGCAATAATAAAAGAAAGAACATGGGTCCACTACTCTATACCAAACTCTCTTTAAACAAGCATCTTTATAAATATGCTATTTTGGGCTTAAAAGTATGTGCTCGTACCCAAGGTGGCCATGGCACTTAGGATTCTATCGGGATGTCCCACAGTCTGCTGATAAATGCCCACTTAAAATAAGTGTTAGATATCTCTCTCTTGGCCCACCAAACCACAACCTCCTTGAACAGCCCTAAGTGATGTATGAAGTATAGTTTGGTGAACCTGTCCATGTGGTATACGTGATGGGAGTGTTTAGGCCATATGCTACCGTTTGTCATAAACCATACACATATCGATTGATAGTGTAAGACGCACAATTAGTATTAATGGTATTCAACATAGTATGTTGTTGACGACTCATGCCAAATTCTTGATTCCGATGATTTTAATCATTGACTTGTCTTGAATTTGATTTTTATGTTAAGCGTTTTCATGATCTATCACAATAAATATTCAAGTGCAATGATTGCAATTTGCAAAGGCACCTTGGGGAGTTTTTAGAGCTATTACCGGTAGATTAGCTAGACTTATTTCTAAACTGTAAAATGATCAAAGTCCACTTAAATATCTTCGGTTTATCATTATTGCGCTCTTGAAAGTACCTTGGTTTTAAAAAATGGTTTCGACATATCTATCAGCAAAAAGTACATTTTGCGGCTAAAATAGCTCGATTGTTACCAAAATATTGAAACTATTTCTGTTGGCAAATACTTTCTAACAATTGCTGATGGAAACAGTGGAGCTGTAAGGTTATTTAGCTCGAGTGAATTTTAATTTATATTAGTTCAACTATTTACCTAACAGTCAGACTGTTTTCCTTAGTGCGCCGCGCCATTAAAAATATCTAAGCAAAACAGTTGAACTGTTTTGTAAAAACCGTTTGACTATTTCAAAAATAGTCTAACTAATTTGTTTTGTTTCAGTGTGCAAAGTAGTTCCACTATTTAACTTGATAATTCCATTGATTTACTTTTGAGCAATCCAACTATTTGGTGATCAGTTTCTCTCTTTTAACGATCAAGCCAGTTCAATCGTTTTGAGAAACATTTCAAGTACTTTTATTTTGAGCGAATAGCTTGATCAATTCCAATATCTTCTATAACAGTTCAACGGTTTCCTGATTAGTTTAATTGTTCCTTATGAAATAGTCCAACTGACTTGAAAAACAGTTCAACAGTTTGTTTGTTCTCTCATCCTATGTAAATCATTCTTTTCCACTTTGGACAACCAAGTCTTGCACTCTTTCAAAAAGCTTTCTTGCACTCTCTAGAATTTTTTTTGCTTTAGAGCATCATCTAAATGAGAATACATTACAAGAGATCTTTTCTGAGCTATATAATTTCTCCATTCCTTTATAGATATTGATTTTTCGCACCTAAGATCACTTAGCTCATACTTGGTATATCAATTGTAAATCTGTTAATCAAGGATTTTTAGTTGTAAATAAAAGTTCTAATTAGTAGATATTGTAGCCTTGTGAAGGCATTGAGTTGTACTGTGATGTGATCTGTGCTAGAACCCAAAGCTAGGGATACAACGAAAGGCTCAAGCACCTCCCCTTATGTGAAGTGCTCGAGGACACGACGTTGGCAGGTAGGGCCAAACTAGTATAAAGCTTATGTTGTTATTTTTTGGAATGTTTGCTTAAGTATTTCTTTGTTTTGAACTTAGTTCTTGGTTAACACACTATCTTTGAACTTAGTTCTTGGTTAACACACACACACACACACACACACACACACACACACTCTCTCTCTCTCTCTCTCTCTCTCTCTCTCTCTCTCACAGACACCCACCCCCACATGACCCTATATACATGTATATAAATATATGCATACATATGTATGTATAAATACGCAAGCATGATTCTTACAGTCTTGGCCCAACTATATTGGCGGTCCAAGATGCCTTTCATTAAAACCAAAAGTGTGCGTTAGAAAAAAAATAAAGCTATGCATTTTTACTAAATTGCCCGTCTGCCCATTTTCTAAAACTTGTGGCCATTTTCACTTTTTGCATATAATAATCTTGGCAATATAGGGAGCTAGGTGGAATAAACTAGCATCGAAATTTTGTTTCTCATTATCTATCTCTCTCTCTCCCCTTAAATTTTTACAAACCACCAATGAAATAAAATAATACCTTTAAAATCCCTTCACAAAACTCAATCATCACGGTATTATCAATACCTTATCAATTTGCATTATCCTTGGCAAACATTTTACCCTTAAAATGAAGTATAACATGTCAATACCATGACGAAAACCAAAATCGAATCAGTTCAATTCAACCCCACAAAATGATACTAATAAGCCGTGGCCTAGTCTACAAAGGCATCCTTCACAACAACCGCTGAATCACTTTTAAAAAACCCTCCAGTGCCAAGTGCCAACACTAATAAACCCCTAGTTGTAATAAAGTTGGTGTCAACGTGGACATTATTACATAAATGTTTGCAAGGACTTGATGAGTAGTTACTTCACTAAAAAGATTATAAAGAGTCCTCAGATCATTGGATGCTACATCTTAGAGATGTAACAAAATGTGCCTCAAGGTAGGTCAAAGTTAGACATGTAAAGAATGGAACCCAAAAAGTATCTAACTATATGGTAAGGTTGGACAATCATGCAACTTCCATAAAGAGCATTGATTCTAAATTATGGCTTGGTAACTGTTAAGGGTGGTCCAATGACATGGCACAAGCTGACCAACCAAGGCAAAGGTCAAAGACTAAGAACTTGTCCACGATTTAACGGTCTCAGGGTCAAACCATGATCATAACTTGGCTAGTTTTTTTAGGATACAAGATGCAAATATAATGCTTATAAGTTGATATTAAAGTACTTCCTCGAGGCTCCCTAATCCCAAACCTCAAGGGTCTTCGCCTTTGAGGTCCCTTTTTTTCTTATCTAACCTCTAAACGCAGCTCAATAGTCCACCTGTGTGAATCGAAGGCAAGGCCTCGTGCTGGAAGGCATGAGGTCATCCTTTGTTCCTTAAAAGCGACACCCCTAGCGAATTCTGGAAGTAAGTAGTTATGTGGCTAGGACTAGGAGGTGCCACAAGGGCCAGGCTTTATGAGAACCGTCCCGAGACAAAACACGAAGCTTACAACCTTTAAAGATGGTACTCCTAATCCTGGTGTTGACATGAGGTGCCCTCCTAGAGGGAGAAGATAAGATCTGCTCCAAGTTGTCGTCCTTTTTCGTCCCTAAGGTTGACTATGACAAAGTAAAGAGACCAATACCCACCTCATAGCCACCGATTGTGGTTAGAGGGCACATGACCCCTCACATCAGCCTTTACCTATCCTAGCATATATACATTACCTTGGCATAAAGAATGAAAAGAAATAAATCAAAATAGTAGGCCGACTTTGCCCAATAGTTGTGTAATAAATTAAATCTAAATAGGAGTGAGTTAGATAAAAAAAAATTTAGATTAGTATTAGATTAATTAAGGGCATTTTACTTGTGAGATTAATTAATTTCATTTCAAACTAACATTAAACTAATTAGTTATTTAGTAACTAATCTAATAGTTTTTAAAAGTGAAGACATAAAAGGGGAAAGAGAGGGAAGGGGGATTCGGTTGGAAAACAAAAGAAAAGAAGACAAAAAAATAATAAGAAGCAAGCATGACAAGGCCTTTCTTTAAGCATGAGGTGGTGACTCCATAGCTTAGGTGAAGAGGGCATCAAATGGTCTTGATAGACCATTAGGTGGAGAAGAATTCAAAAAGAAGAAAAAGAGGAGGAAGAGGAAAGAAAGGAAGGAAGAAGAGAACGAAGGGAAGAAAAATCAAGCTTTACCATTATCTAATGTTTAGCGCTTGTTCAGTTATTCGCCCGGAGGTATTTTGGTAATTTTCTTATAAAGTTCCTGAAGAACTTTTTGGTCATTTGTGAGGTGCATAGAAGAAGTTGTTTTAAAGCGGTTTTGGGGTGTTGGTGGTGTAATGGCTATCAAGGAATATTTTGGTAATTTTCCAAGTCGGCGCTGAATTTCTGTGAACGTGTATAATTAAGCGTCAATAGTGACGAGAATCGAGGGATGATGTTAGTATGCATCAACATAGGGAGTTTGATATTGCTAATGCATTGATAAGGCTATGTTAAGGATCCGATTATCAGATTGAAATAACTAGCTGTCGTAAGACGATGTGAACGGTGATGCCAAGGAAAGTGGGTTCGTACTTACGTGGAGGTGCCACAAAGGCTACAGTCCGTGTCAACTTCCAAGTATGCAAAGTGAGAGACATCAAGGACGGAGTAAGGGCTGAGAGCAAGGCTTCCCAGACAGGCCGTGAGGAATGACAGTGCTGCGAAGGCAAAGCTAAGATGAACAGGGCCGGCAGTCGATAGTCCAAGTCATGGTCCAACGTTATGATCTTAAGTTATGTCCAACTTTATGTTTCTCTCTCTAGAATCCAAGAGCTCTCCAATTCTAGAGTGAGAAAGTGATTTTGGTGAGAACGAAGAAGCCCTTTTTTGAGTTGTAAAGTTCACTATTTATAGGAAACAGTGTGCTTATGTCATAAAGTGCCACATGTCTTCCCCTGGGAGTGACACGTCACCAGGGGGTCCCAAAATACTGGTTCTCCATTGGATTGCCGGTTCCCAAATTCGCGTTGCCTACCTCGCACAACGTCGCTCTACCTGTCTGAGAAGACTGACCATACCATGACGACATGATCAGAGTAAACCCATTGCCCCAGCCACCAATCCAAGCCCTTACTGAATCCCACGAGGTGCGTCGAGAGACGCGTAGAGAACCTGACAGCGGTGAGGGTTGCCACTGTAGCCAACTGCCAGGCGAACTAGGCGCGATGCCCTCTGAGGACCTGCTCCTGTCCCGGAGTGACCCGTGGGTCATTGTTCTGGTGGTGTCGACGATTGACAGTAACATGAGTGGACATGGTCACAGCTCAATGCTCAGAGTCCGCTGTGAGGGGTCCTCGTGCCGGAGCCCCCCGTGATTGAGACGGCGATGGCTATAAGGTTATGAGCCCATCCCGATATGAGGGCCAAAGCCCCCCCTTGTGATTGAGACGGCGATGTCTATAAGGTTGTGAGCCCATCCCGGTACGAGGGCCGAAGCCCCCCCTTTTGATTGAGACGGTAATGTCTATAAGGTTGTGAGCCCATCCCGGTACGAGGGCCGAAGCCCCCCTGTGATTAAGATGGCGATGGCTATAAGGTTGTGAGCCCATCCCGGTACGAGGGGTGAAGCCCCCCTTTGATTGAGACGGCGATGGCTATAACGTTGTGAGCCCATCCCGGTACGAGGGCCGAAGCCCCCCCTTTGATTGAGACGACGATGGCTATAAGGTTGTGAGCCCATCCCGGTAGCATGCAACATGATTGTGGTGCATGGGCGCGGTGCCTATAGCACGAGACAATACCTGGTGCCGGGGGTACATGTTACGAAAGTGGCGCGGTGACAATCGTCGCGAATCAATACTTGGTGCCGGGGCACGTATCATGACGATGGCGCAAGGGCACGACGACGAACGTCGCAGAGTAATATTTGGTGCCGGGGCATGTATCATGAGGATGGCGCGCAGGCGCGGCGACAAATGTCGCGGATCAATAGTTGGTGCCGGGGCACGTATCATGAGGATGGCACCCGGACGCGGCGACGAATGTCGCAGAGACAATACTTGGTGTCGTGGGCATATGTCATGGAAGTGGCGCACGAGCGCGGCGACAAATGTTGCGGAGACAATACCTGGTGCCGTGGGCACATATCATGAAAGTGGCGCACTAGCGCAGCGACGAACGTCGCGGAGACGGCGCACGGGCGCGCGTCGGGTGTCCCAAAGACGGGATGTGAGCTGAGTGTACCTGTCATAACAAGATAATGAATGCAACATGTAGTAATGACAAAGTTGGGAGTGGTGGTATGCGGTCGTCGGTGACGGGTCATTCGGCGGTAGCGCGTGACTTCGGGCGATGGGAATCGCGGGAGCGGTGTGCGGTCACGGACGACGGACGTCACGAGGTTGATGCACGACGGACATCACGAGGTTGATGGACGACGGACGTCACGAAGTTGATGTACGACGGACGTCGCGAGGTTGATGTACGAACGGACGTCGCGAGGTTGATGTACGAACGGACGTTGCGAGGTTGATGCACGATGGACATCGCGAGGTTGTTGCATGACAGACGTCGCGAGGTTTATGCACGAGGAACGTCGCGAGGTTGATGTACGAACGGACGTCCGGAGGTTGATGCACGACGGACGTCGCGAGGTTGATGTACGAACGGACGTAAACATCGGGGAGGTGCAAAGACTCGAGAAAACAAGTGCACGCGGGAGGGGAGGCCATAGGCCAAACATTGGGGGGAAGGCCAAGGCCACCACCCCTGGGGAGGCCGAGGCCGAGGTCGACCCTAGGGGGTGGCCAAGGCAAAAGGCCAACTCCCATGAAGGGAGGCCAAGGCCATTCCCCCCTTCGATGAACTTCGGTCGCGCCGACGGTAGGTGTTTCGATGAGCAATGGCAAATCCAAAAGTTGTGTTACAACGAGCGTGTCGACGTGAATCGTACCCATGTGACAAATAAGGTTCCAAGGTTATGTACGAAGCATACGAAACAAAAAAAGTGCGAAAAGGACTTTGCGCAAAAAGTGAAGAACCGAGGGGGAAGGCCAAGGCCAACCCCATGGGAGGCTGAGGCCGACCCCATGGCCTTGGGGGAAGCTGAGGCCGACCCCATGGGGTTGGCCAAGGCCTTTGCCCCTTGACCCCGTTGCTCCGGTTGCGCCGTCGGTCGACATTTTTGCTGAAAAGGTGTTTGGGTGGTCTCGGCATGACGATCGTGCTAGCGTGAGTGACGTCAACATGAAATAAATCATGCCTAAGTCGCGCACAAGGCGCGCGGAGTGAAAAACGCACGTGACTTGAGCGTGCGCACGCTGATTAGTACGATGCGTTGGAAAAAAGCACGTTGTATCTGTCGACGTGTTTGCGTGAAGCGGGACCCCTAGTGGGCCCTTGGGTACGACCAGAATAGGTTGGGAACAAACGGTTAAATAGGAAGGGATATAATAGAGAAAGAGAGACGATATGAACGGTTAAATAGGAATGGGTAGAATAGAGAGAGAGAGAGAGAGAGTGTGTGTGTGTGTGTGTGTGTACATTTGAATGGTATCTGACGAGCTAGGTCTTATTTGATTAGGTGATCCCGCTCGTTGCGCCGGTTAAAAGCCAATCAGATAAGGATAATGCAATTCCTTGTATGCTAAGAATTGATTCGCTTAGCATACCTGTCGTCGATGATCTATGCAGAGACTGTTGTGTTGTTTTAATGAAATGTTGACAATTATTGATAACCAATATTTCTCCTATTTAAGAATGCTGTTGAGGACTTCTGATAAATTTTCTCCCAAGTCTGCCCTGTTGTTAAGTCGTAACGCGGTTAGGGACAAACATTCTATATGAGTTCCCTTATTGATGACAGTGTCTCTTCTAATTACATGAGACTTAGATGAACACCCCATATAATGGGACATCAAAATGAGGATGGCCTGTAAAATTTGATCACTGGCAAAAAGGAGGTATGGCGCTAAAGTCTGTCATGTGTGGTCGAGTCTAATCTGAGTCTGCATTACAATTGAATATTTATTCAATGTTAATGATTTTAATTACTTGTAATTCATTGATGTTTACTTTTGTAATTTTTAATTTAATCTCTACGTGCATACTTAGTCAGTTCGTCTTGTCCATGAAGAGGTGACAATAATGTTGTTCTATTGCATCCAATGAAAGAAAAAGATCGTTTGAATGAAAGAAAAAGATCGTTTGACAATTTACGTTGATGCTGAGCTTATTATTAAATTCTTAATTCACTTTTTGGCGTTGAGATGATCATTATTCCTCCGTTACTTCCTAATAACTTGTACACGATGCTTCTCGTGTTGTTTTTACTGGGCGGTTTGCGCTCATTCCTTATCTCTGTTGTATCAGGTTATAAGATTGATTAAGGAGAAACTTCTAGGAAGGGAAAAGAGAAATTGCTCAAAGGCATAGAGAAAGACATAACACGGTAACAACCGTGCTTTTGGTCGTTGATATTGTTGTGCTAAGACTTCCATTGTATAATGCTAGATGTTTTGAAGAAACTTTTTGTAAGGATGCATTTTGAGGTTTATGTAACTAGAGTTGGTCTGTATTCCGCACAGAGTTATGATGTGATTATGATAGACAACTCAACTCGGTTGGTGTCACCAGGGTTGAGGCCAGGGTGTCGCAAGTTGTCTGGCACTAAACTTAAACAAGCTCAACTATCTAAATAGACCCAAACCTAAACCTCTTATAGCACCTACCTCTTGCCCCTCCAGTCTCAGCTCATGCATTATTCTCACCCTCCCTGCTCTCTTGCATCTTGCATCCTTGTGTGTCATAAGACCAGCCACCCACAGGTTCATACGTGGCTTCTCTGCCATCTTATCAAAATGACCACAACATTTTAGCGACTTTAATGGCCTCGTGTTCCTCTGGAGTACATGCCACCCGATACACACAAAAGCAAGATGGTTATGAGCAAAAAGAATCAAAAGACTCGAGTAGAAACCAAATAAGCCACCACCTTGAGAGTTAACACCATTGTACTTCAAGGTAACATCCCTAAGGCTTGCATAATCTCAGTGATGAAGAATTAATTTGCCTTTGAACTCCATGAAGAATATCCTCCCTCCCCTCATCTTGAAATGCCAACAAAAGGAAAGACGATAAAGGAAGCCTCTCCTCTCAAACGATCTCTTGCAAGTTCAGGCCACATAATTTTGCCGCAGATGTCTATTTGGTAGCCATGCTTGGGAATCATTGTGCTCAGACAAGCAACTCGGACTTAAGCTCTTGGGGGCATAAGCCATATAATATCCCCCAACTAGTCTGTTTGGGACCCATGCTCGGGAAGCATTGTGCTTGGGAAGGCTACTCGAACGACTTATGCTCTTGGGCAGGGGCGGAACCAGGACTTTTTTTCAGGAGGTGCAAAAATTATATCGAATTCACCAAAAAAATTTATTAGTAAAATAATAGTAAATTAAGAATTAGCAAGCAAATTAACCAAACATATTTTTTAAAT
Organism: Escallonia rubra; assembly: GCA_033065855.1. Classification (NCBI taxonomy): domain Eukaryota; kingdom Viridiplantae; phylum Streptophyta; class Magnoliopsida; order Escalloniales; family Escalloniaceae; genus Escallonia; species Escallonia rubra. The sequence goes on from JAVXUO010002765.1 coordinate 203,463, forward strand.
CTCTATATAATCACTGAAATTAAACTAAAATTTAAGAACTTACCTCACAGTCAGTAATGCAGAGAAACAGGAGTAGCCTCAGTCCGTACTTCCAGTTCCAGATCTGGTCGGACATTTGGAGTGAGTCACGGACTCATGGTCGTCACCTTGTCGGTTGGCGTCATGGCGTCTCAGTGGCCGGTGCTCGATGAGGTCATCTTCGTCTGTCAGTCCGTCACCGTCGTCAAGCCGTCAAGGTTGTGATCGCGGTCGGAGTGAGTCGATCGTCGTCACGCCGGTCACAGTCCAGATCTGGTCATAGCCCACAGGCTCACCGTCGCGGTCGTCGGTCGGAGACTCGGAGTGAGTGTGAGTCACCGGTTGGCGGTCATGACTTGAGCCTCAGTCCTCACCGGTCACAGAGAGAGAGAGAGAGAGAGAGAGAGGTGACTGTCTCGGGGGGAACCGGGTCTTGTGGACGGCGGCGCACTTCTCGAAAAATAAAAAATATTTTTTTTTTTGTTTTTCAAAATTTCAGGGGGTGCACTAGCCCCCCCCTAATCCTAATGTAGTTCCGCCCATGCTCTTGGGAGCTAAAGCTACAGAATTTTTGCCCTAGTTGCTATCCACAAGTCATGCTCAGAAACCATTATGCTCGGACAAGCTACTCGGACTTAAGTTCTTGGGAGCTCAAGCCACGGAATTCGCACAAGTAGTCTGATGTAAGTATATTTCAACTAGTCTTTAACCAAAAAAAGGGGAAAAGAATAGAGATGACGTTTAGCCCATCCACCTTGGTGACCATAGATAAAGTTCCGACGGTAGCCAAAATTCAAGCAATAATGAAGCTGGCAAGTTTTGGTTAGTAGTCAGTGCCTCAATAAAGCATTTCACATAATACAATTGACTCTTTTATGTTTGATAATCTCAAAAGATTGAATAATTATTATTTGTTGAGAGTATTAATTAAGTTTACTCATGGAGTATTTTTGCTTGTTGAAAAAGTTTCTTTCAGGAGCAAGGCAACCTACACAAAATCTCAACTCTAGTTTAAAAGTACATATGGAATCAAACCAGAAATTGAAAAAGCTTCCTACATTATTTAGAACTAATATAACTCGAGCTTCTGCACTTCCTTGAATCCATTTTTCAGATCACGTGTATATTCTTTTTTTATTAGTTAATTAACTTGTACAAAAAAGAAGACTTTATTGGTATATTTTTTTAAATCAAATCACGTTCTACATAACATATATAAACACATTGAAATCAAGTTCCTTCTAAAAATTAGTAGAGGTCCAAGAATGAAGAAGGGGTAGAATTACTGAATGAATACGAGCTGTGGCTAATACCCGAGGCATAAAAGAAGCATTTTCTACGGGATCCCGAAACCACCATCCACCCCAACCTAATTCATGATGAGCCCACCAACTTCCTGACAAAATTCCTACGCCAACCCCGTCTATAGTGACAATTAATAGTTGCTAAATGTTTTAGTGACTTTTCTTTTAACACTTTCAGCGATAGTTATTAGCAGCACTTTTTTAGCGTCACTAAATAAAAGTCACTACAAACATTTAGAAACGATTGATTGTCGCTATATAGGGGGTAGAAGGAAGATTCCTTCAACTGGGGTAGCAGCCAAATTTTTTCCATTATAATATATTAATTAAAGTATGTCCTATGGAACGAAGTTGGTTCTCCAAAGAGTTGTTAATTTTTGGAGAATGACCGAAGAGCGTCAATCGTGCCAAAAAAGAAAAAATTAATAAAGAATAAAAAACCTTTTTTTTCTCATAACTAAGACAAGATAACCAACTTTGTAAGAATTGGATTTCATTGATAACAACAACTTTACATACGAGGGTGATGGGACTTTTAGATTAAGATTTTGGAAACATTTAAAAGTGGAAAAATAGCATTTGAGCCAATTAGATGATGCTTCCCTTTGTTTGAATAGTAACAAACCAGTGTTGCTTTCACATACACAGTTTGGTCCGGGCAATGGAAAAAGGAACACCGAGAACTGCCAGAAGAAACTTAGGCAATTCAAGACACATGTGACGTTACAGCAGCGATCTTAGCTTAGAACCCTTAGTTCTGCAACCATCAATGTAAAGTTCTTCGCAAAGCATTGTGGATATAGGGAGAGAAGCAAAGAAAGGGACAAAAGGGAAGTTCGTCATCCCTTAGCACGAGTGCACCTGTGGTCCAAACCAAACCTTGTGTCTACGAATGTGTGCCAGCAAGAGCATCAGTTTTCTTTTCAACAACACTGGGCAACACATGACTGAGAACATGAACGTTCAGAGACTTGAGACATCATCAATATTAGTATATAGCAATTCAATGTCCTCACGTGGAATATGGAACATGTCATGGCTTAGGCTATGAAACATATATGAAAAATGTCAAACTTGTGCACGTACTATGAGTCTTAGACAAAATTCCAGAATATAGTCGGAAAAAATGGACACAAAAATGATTTAGGAGTAGATAACAATGTACTGCAACCATCCTAATTAACGGTCTCTAAATGTGTATAGCATCATTTCAAGTAAAAGGATTCGAAGGCAATAAGGAAGTGACGTCGAAATAGAAGTGAAAAAGACGGTACTGTCCCTTAGGAACTACCAGATGTCTAATCAAGAGGGGATTTAACCATCAATTACTGTTGGGCATACCTATGTCAGAAATTTAAGGTGCTGGATGCCAAATTTTAAACAATAACAGTTGGGTGCAACGAACCCCTAAGTTTGAGAGCACAATTAATTCATGTTTTTATGTTGGCCAATCAATTATCTCTATAAATTACTCGCTCTCCCAAAAATTTTGATTAGATTTGACTTGTAGTGCTTATTTAGTATATGAATCATATGTTATGAGTTTCTCATTCTAATTAATCGGGGGGAGAGAGAGAGAGAAGAAAATGAGTTAGTGGATGTTTAAACGTAGAGAGAGAATAAAAAAAGTATAAAAACGGTAAATATAAAAAAAATCCCTAAAGAACCTTTCTTTACATGGAAAGTGAGCACTTTTTTTGGTATAACTAAAAAAAAAAAAAAACATGGTCAATTTTTTTGGTACGGGGAGGATGTATCATTTAGTTGCAACTTGAATTAAGAGTCTCCATAGGCAGCAAAAGGAGAACACAAAGCTCCAACTCTGGAATATTCCTCTTGACCCCATGTTTCATCCTCCGCCCCCCACCTCTATATAAAAACTTGGGTACGAACGTTGAACTTGAATTCTTGCAACAGCCATCAAAATATACCCTCAGAGAAAGAGAAAGAGAAAGAGAAACAAATAATATGGCGCCTTTGTGTGGTGAGGAGGAGACGGAGTTGGGAAGGCAGCAAGCCCCCGGGGCGTGTCCATACTGCGGAGGGAAGGTGCAAGCGGTGGATGTGCAAGGCAGGTCGAGGTTCTGTTTTCTACCCATTTGCCTCATTATCAAGAGGAAGTATCTCTGCACTCTTTGCTCCAGACGTCTGGTCTTGTACTCATAGATCATGTGCTTTCACATGCTTCTCTTTGTCTTTCCGGTTTATCTATAGACTCGCCTGTACTCTCTAATCCAGACTGTAATTTGGCTGTAAAAAGTCTGATCTAGCTAGTAAAGGGTTAGCCCAGTTATTACAAGAAAATGGGTCCTAAAGTGTTGGACCCCTTCACTTGTCAAAATCTTGCGGTAACATTAGTTTTGAACGTTTGTCATTTGATCTTGGCTCACCGTTGTGATACCTAATTTCTTTGATGCCCTCAAAGACTTGCCCTCCACTTTGCTCTAATTATTATTTATTATGAAAGTAATACAATAGAAAGATGAACCTGTGGCTTGTACGGATAGTTATCAACCCAGCTCACGGGTATAACGTACATTACGACTGTATTTTCTCAGTGATAACGAAGCATAACTTGTAATGATGTACGCTAGGTTGGTGCACTTAATTGCGTTTCCGACGTTAATTCACTTTTGTGGAGATCAACAAAAGTAACGGTTCATATTTCATTATTGATTCATTTACGTTTCTTTAACACAGTTTTTTTTTTCTTCCCCGAAAACACTTTCAAAAAATGTGAAGTAAAATTCAGCAGTATAGCATTGTTGAAATATAAGCTTTTGCATAAACGATAATCTCCCCACGTCAGCTAATAAGACGCATAGAATGAAGAAACCCGTCTTTGGTAGGAGAATTGCGGTGGCCGGTGGAGTTTGCCGCAAGTGGAAAAGAAACGTGTTTGGTAACAAGATGTTCACTTTTGGGCTTGGTTTCAGGACAAAAAAAACTAGGTGATCAATTTTCTTCCCTTTCTGGTCTAAATGTAGCCTATTAAGTTTGGGTAATCTTTTGCTCAAAAAGTTCTATATCAATTCAATTTGTAGATTACTGCTAGATCATCTGTTACAACGTTATTAAATTACTAATCAAACCCCTAGTTATGTGAGAATTGAACTTTTGACAGGAGCTCAACAGTTCTTTTCTGACAAGTATTTATCTACCTACATAGTTTGCAATTTATCGAAAGCTTAAACAAAACCAACATCTTCCAAAGAGGATTAGGAACCAAAATGTGGAGGATAATCACATCATCTTGATTTCTCTCAAATATCATAAGCAAGACAATTTTCAGACACAAAATCGTATTGAAGTTAGCACAATCTTTGCCGGAACTTGTTGACAACAAAAGGGGCATGGTAAAGCATGCCAAGAAGAGCATACGTCGGCGTAATCTTTCACTTCAAATGATGTCCTTGTCTCTCTGTGTCAAGATTTCAATATATCTTTCCGATCATTCTCGCTTTTCTAACCTCTCCAAATGAGATACTTAAGCACCACCCAAAACGATCTGTAAAAAGTATTCTCAATCTACGAGTCTGTGTTTCCTTCTCTTTTTGTTGATTTTAGATTGAATCACTCAGGGGCCGCTTGATGACGTTCTCGTTTCTTGATTCTTGATCATTTTTTGTACAAAGAACAGAAACAAAAAGAGAATGAGTTTTGTATATCTGTTCTTGCTCTTCTTCTTCTTTCCAGGACTATTCTCAGTTTTGGGCAAATAATGATAAAAAAAACTTGTTCTCGTTCTCGTAATGGGATTCCCGGAACACAGGTGTCCATCTTTGAGTTAAGTGATGTTCAATCATCAAACTATTTTAGAAGCATATAAACAAACATCCTATATAACCATACCCAACCAATCCCACCCCCACCCCCCCCCCCCCCCCCCGCGCGCGCGCGGGGAAAAAAGGAATCGTCTTATCTTGCAATCACCAAGAATCGTAGGTCCATAAATTACCCGATTTGTTCTAATAATTTCGCATTTATTTATATTATTCGATTGTGTTGTACCCATGTAAGATCTGTTATTTTCTTCGCATGGTGGCCGGTGGGTGAGAGGTTAATTAGTGCCTGGCATGGCGGCCGGTGGGGGGTGGGGTGATGGGGAGCACGATAGTGAGTGAGTGTGTTTGTGCGTGTGTGTGTGGGTGTGAGGGTTTATGCAAGCAAAACCCATCCCCGCACACCACCCCGACGTGCGGGGACGTGTGTTTGTGTGCATTTTTGGGCATGTTGGGGTGGGGTGGGGGGACGTAGATGGGAAGGATAATGAATGTGTGTGCGCGCGCGCGCGCGTCTATGTGTACGTGAACATGTGTGTGTCTGTGTTGGGGGAGGTGATTTTGGGGGATGTGTGGGTGGTGCGGGGGGATGAATGTGAGGGTGGGGTGGGGGGACGGAGGTCGGAGTGGGAGTGGTAGTGGGTTGTAGAAGGATTTCTAGAACCTTCTTTCATATGTGATTCTCTCTTGTTGATATACTTTGTTTAAGCTTTGCATTCTTTTTCAATTTGCATATATGGAGCTACCCCTTTTTTCAAACAGTTTTATGCATGCACGCACTTGAAATATATAATTGAAACAAACAAGACTGCCTAAGTGATTAGTTTCTTTGTTCACTTCTTTTTTATAGATCGCGCACGCACAATTGTCGCCAATCAATTATCTTTATAAATTAATTCCTCTCCTAGATTATTTGATCGGGTTTGACTTGTACGCTTATTTAGTATATGAGTCATATGTTATGAGTTTCTCATTCTACCCCGAGAGGAGAGAGAGGGGGGATGGGAGAAGAAAGCGTGTCAGAAAAGTAAAAATGAGTCGGCGGATGATTAAATGTGAAGAGAGAAAATTGAAAAAAAAAAAGTGTAAAAGAAGATAAATATGAAAAAACCTTTAAAGAATTTTTCTTACCTTGAAAAGTGATCAATTTGTTAGGGTAAATTACACTAAATACCCCTGAGGTTTTACGTAATTATATTCCACTACCACTATCTTTAAAAATTACACTCAGTTCAAAAAGTAAATTTTTCTCTTACGGTGTTAATGGTGCAATGCAAAAAGACATGAATGCCCCTCAGACTGTTTTCTTGGAATTTTGGAGGGAAAACTTGTTTTTGAGAATTATTGGAGGGACTTCCCCTGTTTCTGCCTTCTTCTTCTCTCCCCCTGAGCCCCACGGCCGCAACAGCCCCTTGCCCCGCCGCCCTTCCTTCGGTATCTTACGCCGGCACCCTACAGCGCCCCTTCCCCCTCAGTGACGTCAACCCCCTTCGTCCTTCTTCTTCTCTCCCCTTGTCCCCCGCGGTCGCAACAACCCCTTGCCTCGTCGCCCCTCCTGCAGCATCTTAAACCGACGCGTCACTCTCCGCTGACAGCGCCCCTTCCCCCGTTGGCGACGCCGACCCCCCTTCTTCTTCTCTCCCCTAGTCCCCCGCGGTCGCAACAGCACCTTGCACCTCCTGCAACATCTTAAACCGACGCCTCACTCTCCGCTGACAGCGCCCCTCCCCCGTTGGCGACGCCGACCCCCTTCTTCCTTCTTCTTCTCTCCCCTCGTCCCCCGCGGTCGCGACAGCCCCTTGCCCCGTCGCCCCTCCTGCAGCATCTTAAACCGACGCCTCACTCTCCCCCGACAGCGCCCCTCCCCCCTGTCGGCGACGCCGACCCCCCTTTTCCTTCCTCCTTCTTCTCTCCCCCCGCAGCCGCAACAGCCCCTTGCCCCTCCTTTTGCATCCCACGCCAGCAGGGTCCCTCCCCCCGTCGGCGCCGCCCTTCCTTCCTCTTATCGCAGCTGCAACAGCACCGCGCCGCCGCCCGCCAAACCCATTAGCTTTTAGATTCAACCCTAATCTTCCTTTTTTAATTGTTTTGACCAAAATGCCCTCCTTGTTTGAGTTAAGATGATCACACATGTGAGTAAAGGACAAAGGAGGGGGGGGGGGGTATTTTGGGTATGGAAATTGCATAAAGTGATGTGTCAAGGAATCTTTCATGGAGTTGGGCTTGCTGTTAAATGTATGTAGTTGTGTGTAATGCGGGTACAAACCTCAGGGGGACGGAGTGTAATTTTTAAAAATAGCGGTAGTGGAGTGTAATTACGTAAAACCTCAGAGGTGTTTAGTGTAATTTACCCATTTTTTTGTTACAACTTAAAAAAGAAACATGATTGACTTTTTTAGTACGGAGGGAGTATCAATTGGTTGCAACTTCAATTAAGAGTCTCCAATCGTGAAAAGCATCATTTCTAGGCAACAGATTTAGCCGCATTGAGAAGATGTCACCAAAAAACTTGTTTATAGAGATCGAGGCACCTCTTTTTTCCAACACAGTCGTACATTTTGAAGGGATAAAGTGGTAAATAGCATACAATCAGCAAAAAATATAGGAAGCTGCGGGTGCTATCTAGGCAGCAAAAGGAGAACACAAAGCTCCAGCTCTGGAATATTCGTCTTGACTCCATGTGTCATCGCCCCCCTCACCTCTATAAAACTTGGGTTTGAAGGTTGAATTCTTCCAACAGCCATCGAGATACAGAACCAGAGAAAGAGAAAGAAAGAATATGGCGTCTTTGTGTGGTGAAGAGGAGAGGGAGTTGGGAAGGCAGCAAGCCCCCGGGGCGTGTCCATACTGCGGAGGGAAGGTGCAAGCGGTGGATGTGGAAGGCAGGTTGAGGTTCTGTTTTCTGCCCATTTGCCTCGTTATCAAGAGGAAGTATCTCTGCACTCTTTGCTCCAGACGGTTGGTCTTGTACTCATAGATCATGTGCTTTCACATGTTTCCTTTTGTCTCTCCAGTTTATCTATAGACTCGCCTGTACTGTCTAATCCAGATTGTAACTGGCTGTAAAAAAGTCTGATCTAGCTAGTAAAGGGTTAGCCCAGTTATTACAAGAAAATGGGTCCTAAAGTGTTTGACCCCTTCACTTGTCAAAAACTTGCGGTAACATTAGTTTTGAACGTTTTGTCATTTGGTCTTGGCTCACCGTTGTGATACCTAATTTCTTTGACCTCAAAGACTTGCCCTCTACTTTACTTTAATTATTATTATTAGATAGATTAGTATAACAGTAATGCAATACAAAGGTGAACCTGTGGCTTGTACGGATAGTTATCAACGCTCATAACGTACATTATGGCTGTATTTTCTCGGTGATAACGAAGTATAACTTGTAATGATGTATGCTAGGTATCACTTGTAATGATGTACGCTAGGTCGGTGCACTTAATTGCGTTTCCGGCTGTAATTCACTTTTGTGGAGATCAACTAAAGTAGCGGTTCATAATTCATTATTGATTCATTTACGTTTCTTCAACACAGAGTTTTTTTTTCTTCCCCCGAAAACATATTGATGCCAAGGAAAGTGAGTTCGTACATACATGGAGGTGCCACAAAGGCTGCAATCCGAGTCGGTTTCCAAGTGTGCAAAGTGAGAGACAGCGAGGGCGGAGTAAGGGTAGAGAGCAAGGCTCCCCAGACAGGCCGCCAGGGCTGGCAGCGCTGCGCAGACAGGGCGACGACGAACATGGCCGGCAGTTGACAGTCCAAGTCAGGGATATAGCATCAGGGGTCTGATGTCAGAAGTCCAAATGTGTTTCTCTCACTAGAATTTCAGAGAGAATGGGTTTTTAGAGAGAGAAAGTGAAAATGTCAAATGGGAGAGCCGTCGTTTAAATGAGTTCCAAAGTCCACTATTTATAGGCAAAAGAAAGCCTATGTCATCAGCTGACATGTGTCATCCCCTGGGAGTGACACGTCACTAGGGGGTCCATAAATACTGGTTCTCCGTAGGACTGCTGGTCCCCAAATCAGCATTGCCCTGTCCACGCAGCATCTCTCTACCTATCTGAGAAGACTGACCACACCGCAGTAGCATGATCAGATTAAGCCCGTTTCCCCAGCCACCGGTCCAAGCACTTACTGAATCCCACAAGGTGCGTCAAGAGACGCGTAGAGAACCTGGCCGCGGTGAGGGTTGCCCCCGTAGCCAACTGCCAGGCGGACTAGACGCGATGCCCTCCAAAGACCTGTTCCCGTCCCGGAGTGACCCGGGGGTCATCGTCCTGGGGGCGCCGACAATAACCGGTAACATGAGCGGACATGGTCGCAGCTCAGTACTTAGTGTCGTGCAAGTCACCCCAGACGACGATAGCTTTGCGGTAACGAGCCTATCCCGCTGCGAAGGGTCCTCGTGTCAGAGCACTACGAGCGGAGCCCCCCGGAATGAAGACGGTGATGGCTTTGTGGTAACGAGTCCATCTCGCTGCGGAGGGTCCTCGTGCCAGAGCACTACGAGCGGAGCCCCCCATGATGAAGACGTTGATGGCTTTGTGGTAACGAGCCCATCCCGTGGCGGCGATGGCTTTGTGGTAACGAGCCCATCCCGTGGCGGAGATGACTTTGTGGTAACGAGTCCATCCAGCTGCGGAGGGTCCTCGTGCTGGAGCACTACGAGCGGAGACCCCCGTGATGAAGACGGCGATGGCTTTGTGGTAACGTGCCTATCCCGTGGCGGTGATGACTTTGTGGTAACGAGTCCATCCCGCTGCGAGGAGTCCTCGTGCTAGAGCACTTCAAGCGGAGCCCCGCGTGATGAAGAAGCGATGGCTTTGTGGTAACGAGCCCATCCCGTGGCGGCGATGACTTTGTGGTAACGAGTCCATCCCGCTGCGAGGGGTCCTCGTGCCGGAGCACTACGAGCGGAGCCCTCCGTGATGAAGACGACGATGGCTTTGTGGTAATGAGCCCATCCCGTGGCAGAGATGACTTTGTGGTAACGAGTCCATCCCGCTGCGGAGGGTCCTCGTGTCAGAGCACTATGAGTGGAGCCCTCCGTGAGCATGTAGTATGATTGTGGCTCATGGGCGCCGCGACGAACGTCGCGGAAAAATACTTGGTGCCAGGGGCACGTAGTGTGACAGAGAGCAAGGGGGATGGCTGTATCAGTGGTGCGGCGCATGGGCACGGCTGCGTGTGAGAGTGCAGTGTGCGGGCGCCGGGAATTGCGGAGACAGCGCGTGGGTGCCAGCGACGAAGGTCGCGAAGCTATCGTGTGGGCGACGGGTGTCATGGAGACGGCGCGCGGGCGACGGGAGTCACGGCGCTATCGCGCGGACGCGGGCGACGAAAGTCGCGGAAACGGTGGGCGACGGGAGTAACGGAGTTGTCACGCGGATGCGGGAGACGAATGTCACGGAGGCGACACGCGGGCGCGGTCGAAGGGCGTCGTGAAGCCAACGTGCGGGCGACGGGAGTCACGGCGATGGTGCGCGACCACGGGCGACAGGCGCCGTGAAGCCGGTGCGTGGGCAACGGCGACGGGCGCCGGGATGCTGGCGCGCGGCCACGGGCATCGTGAAGCCGGCGCGCGGGCGACGTGAATCGCGGCGACGGCGCGCGACCACGGGCGACGGGCGCCGTGAAGCCGGTGCGCGGGCAACGGCGGGCATCGCGGAGTGAGTGAGGTGATGGCGCGCGGGCGCGGGTGAGGGGCGCCGTTGAATAGGTGCATGGGCGATGGTGGGCGTCGTGAAGACAGCGAGCGACGGTCGTCGCGACGACGAAGCGTGGCGACGAGCGACGGTCATCGCGACTACGACGTACGACCGCGAACGACGGTAGTCGGTCGTCAAGGTAGGTGGCAGACCCCTTAAGGTGGCCGACCCCCCCAAGGTGGCCGACCCTTTTAAGGGGGAAGGCACGCCAAGGTTACTTCACAAAGGGAAAATACACGTGACTTGATTATGTGAATGCTTTCACCGGTCTGTAAGCGTTGAAAAGTTGACGGAAGTTGACGGTTGAATGTGCCGACGTGTCATGTGAATGGGGACCCCCAGTGAGCCTATAGGTGTAGTCAAGATAGGTAGAGAACACATATCTAAAAAATGTGAAGTAAAATTCAGCAGTATAACACTGTTGAAATATACGCTTTTGCATAAACGATAATCTCCCCACGTCAGCTAATAAGACGCATAGAATGAAGAAACCCGTCTTTAGTAGGACTGTAGGAGAATTGCGGTGGTCGGTGGAGTTTGCCACAAGTGGAAACGCAACGTGTTTGGTAACAAGATGGTCACTTTTGGGCTTGGTTTCAAGGGAAAAAAAATATTTAGGTGATCAATTTTCTTCCCTTTCTGGTCTAAATGTAACCAACTAGGTTTGGGTAATGTTTTGCTCAAAAAGTTCCATATCATTTCAATTTGTAGATTACTGCTAGATACAAGGCTAGGATACTTCTGGCACAACTCTATTAAATTACTAATCAAACCCCTAGTTATGTGAGAATTGAACTTTTGACAGGAGCTCAACAGTTCTTTTATGAGTAGTATTTATCTACCTACATAGTTTGCAATTTATCGAAAGCTTAAACAAAACCAACATCTTCCAAAGAGGATTAGGAACCAAAATATGGAGGATAATCACATCATCTTGATTTCTCTCAAATATCATAAGCAAAATAATTTTCAGACACAAAATCGTATTGAAGTTAGCACAATCTTTGCCGGAACTTGTTGACAACAAAAGAGGCATGGTAAAGCATGCCAATAAGAGCATACGTTGGCCTAATCTTTCATTTCAAATGATGTCCTTGGCTCTCTGTGTCAAGATCTCAATATATCATTTTGTATCATTCTCGCTTTTCTAGCCTCTCCAAATGAGATACTTAAGCACTACCTAAATAATCTGTAGAAGGAATTCTCAATCTATGAGTCTGTGTTTCCTTTAATTTTTGTCGATTTTAGATTCAAACACTAAGGGGCCTTATGATAACGTTCTCGTTTCTTGATTCTTGATCGTTTTTTGTTCAAAGAACAGAAACAAAAAGTGAATGAGTTTGGTATATGTGTTCTTGCTCTTCTTTTTTCTTTTTTTTCTAGGATTGTACTTAGTTTTGGGCAAATAATGATAAAAAAAACTTGTTCTCATTCTCGTAATGGGATCTTTGAGTTAAGTGATGTTCAATCATCAAACACTTTTAGTAGCATATATACAAACATCCTATATAACACCCCCCCCCCCCCCCCCCCCACGGGCGAAGAAAATGACCAAAATCGTGGTGGACTCGTCTTATCTTGTAATCACCAAGAATCCTAGGTCCACAAATTACTCGGTTTGTTCTAATCATTTCGCATTTATATTATTCGATTGTGTCGTACCCATGTGAGATCTGTTATTTTCTTCGCATCGTGGCCGGTAGGTGAGAAGTTAGTGCCTAGCATGGCGGTGGGTGAGGGGCTGGTTGGTGGTTGATGGGTTCCCATAGGTAAAAAATGTGACCGCGGGGGGGGGGGAGGGGAGCCCGACCGTGAGTGAGTGTGTGTAAGGGTTTAATTTATGCGGGGATGGGTGTTTGTGTGCATTTTTGGACATGTTGGGGTGGGGTGGGGGGACGGAGATGGGAAGGATATTGAATGTGTGTGTGCGCGCGCATCTATGTGTACGTGAACGTGTGTGTGGCTGTGTGTATGTCGTGTGTGTCTGTGTGGGGGGAGGTAATTTTGGGGGATGTGTGGGTGGTGCGGGGGGACGAATGTGAGGGTGGGGTGAGAGGAAGGAGGTCAGAGTGGGAGTGGGAGTGGGAGTGGTAGTGGGTTGTAGAAGGTTTTCTAGATCCTTCTCTCATATGTGATTCTCTCTTGTTGATGTACTTTTGTTTAAGCTTTGCATTCCTTTTCAATTTGCATATATAGAGCTACCCCCTTTGTTTTTTATCAGTTTTATGCATGCACTCACTTGAAATATATACTTGAAAAAAACAAGACTGCCTAAGTGATTAGTTTCTTTGTTCACTTATTTTTTAGAGATCGCACACGCACGATTGTCGCAGCTCACCCAATCAAGAGTAACGGTTGAAGCCCTTGAGCTTCCTAGTTGCGAAACAATTTTCGACTGCACTCTCACCTCCAAGGCCATTGTACCAAAAGCCTCCTTGTTTCTTAATCTATCAAACGATTTGTAAACGTACAGATGACCACCCATTATTAATTATCAGAGCAACAAGTGTGAGAAATATTATGCAAATTGAGTCGATGGAGTAACCTTAAGTCGAAGATTGAAGCAACCACACACCTGAACTGTGTTTTTTAGGATTTTCCCTTTAGATAGAGCATTTATTGATTTTAGGGTGCATAGGCAAGGAAACCGGCGAGTACACCTTAAAACTAGCCTACTCTTGAAAAAAGAAATCGCTAAAAGAGGTCCCTAGTGAACTGGCCGGTAGACTCAAATGAGAGTACCAGACGGTTTAACAGTGACCACTTTGTAGGATGATGAATACCGGCCGGTAAATTTAGTGACTGCTATTGTGGTTGCTAAATACAGTCGCTAAATTTGATGATTGCAACTGTTGTCACTAAATGCAGTCGCTAAATTTGGCATATGCCAAAGAAGTTTCTAACTTCTGTAGCTAAATTTAGCATTGTTAAATTTCGGGCCAACGTTCTTGTTGACCCGCTAGAATATGTGCACATCTAGCGACTGCTATCAAGAGCAGTCGCTAAACTTTAATTCAGCTACCGCTATTCATGGCGATCACTAAAGTCCTTATTTCTTGTAGTGTTAGAAACAGTGTCAGCACAAAAATTAGCCTCAGCTCGTCTGTTAAAAGCATCCCATGATGATCTTTAAGAGAGTACATGTCATGGCATCGTCGAATAATAGTGAATTATGTGAAAGCTTTAGCATGGCGTTCACCTGGTTCAAGCCAAGCAGATTTAAACCTCTGCACCTAGAATACCTCTTTACAATCCAGCAAGAAAGCCAACCTACCTCTCCTCGAAAATCAGCCTGCTGAGCCTCATCAAGAAGGGACAGCGACTGTACAAATCAACCAAAAGGTGTGCGTTGACTTAATTTGCTCAAGTTGGTGATTCAAACAATCTTTATTCCAAATTCTAAGAGCATTCACCATGATTTTGAGATAGGCCTTTTGCCGAAGTGAACCACTAGTTAATGCCATGCCAGAAGCGGATAGTGAAGAAAAGGACCACGACAAGCATGATCCTTTGGACGATGATTGAATGTATTGAGCTTACATGTGTATTTTTAGCCGCCCGGATATTTCAACCCCCCGTTATTCCCCTCCCCCCCCCCCCCCCCAACCCGGCAAACCTCCTTTGATGACTTTGTATTTGTTATGCATTTGAGTCTCAACTGCGAAAACGTTGATGGTGTGACATGTGACATTGTATACATTTGTATTTAGGAGTTGGGTGGAGGGATTGGTTTGATTAAGTTCAATGTAGATGAATTGGTTGATTAAATTGTGATGTGCACTGAAGAAACAAATTTGAATTTTTTAAAATAACAAAAATTTTAAAACAATTGTTGTTGACTTTCTGCCAGCAAAAGTATTTCAAGCAATTCTCCAACTTTTAGCGCCGGAATTCCGTCCCTAAAAATCTCTAACTACGCACTTTTAATTAGCGAAAAAATTCTGTAGCAAAAATCCTCCAACTTGTAGCGACGACAGAAAATAGAGAATCTATTAAAAAAACTCCTTCTGTCCCACATAATTAGATCACTTTTTTTTTTGCACACAGATTAAGGATATTGATTATATATTGCATGTTTCTCATCCTACCCTCTAGAGAGAGATGAGGAAAAAAGTGGGCCAAAAAACAGAAAATTGATTAGTGGAGTGTTAAATATAGAGAGAGAAATAAATTATAAAAGTGTAAGAAGGTGGGTCAGGAAAGATAAAATGAGTTGGTAGAGAGTTAAATGTGGAGAAGGAAATAAAATAAAAAAAGTATAAAAATGATAAATATGTAAAAATACTTATAAATTTGAAGAGTGGGCAATTTTTGTGGGACGACTGAAAAAGGGAATATGATCAATTTATGTGGGATGGAGGGAGTACTATTATCCGAATTCCGTCGATAAAGGTAAAACCTGTCGATAGAAGTCTGATTTTTACCGACAGATTACAACAACCCGTCGGTAGTTTTTTAGAGACGGAGTTATTCTTAGCGCGGAAATCTTGTCGGTAAAAGGCTTTAGAATAGGGTCTTTACCCATGAAAATTTCTGTCGGTAAATATTCTTTTTCTTGTAGTGCATTAATTGCGGTCAACAACCACATAACCTCAAAACAAAGACATCGAAGGAACCACTGCCGAGGGCCGTCGGTGCCACAATATAAAAGGAGCATGGTCCAACATTGAATTACTGAGTTATAGGCCTCTGCCTCAGGGTGTAAGAGAAGCCAAGCAGAATTAGTCATTGCACGGTTTGATTTCTCGCACATAAAACATAAGAAAACAAGGGTCATTAAGGAACGGTCTGTTTTTAAACATGAGAATTTTATGTCATTAAAAAGCGGCCACAAATAATAATTGGTAAACTTTTTTTGTTAAACATGAGAATTTTATGTCATTAAGGAACGGTCCGTTTTCTCAGTTACAAGGGTTCCTATGTTACCTTCTAAGAATACCAATGTACATAAGAGTAAACTAGTACAACCGCATCGAAACTGAAATTAATGCGAGTTATTGAGCGTATCTCTTAACTATACTAAATTCTTGCTTGAACGATTCTTTAAAGCAGATTCAGCATCGAGTTGGAATAATTTGTTGTCTGGCCAGGGAAAGAGCCGGAATTAATTGGTAAATCTGTTCTTTGTTTTTCGGTTTGAGAATTGGGAAATCGAATGCGGCTAAAGTGTACAAATTGGTTACCCGTAGGAGGTTTGCTGAAGTAGAGTAACTGCCCACATGTGTTTAACAGCAGCCTCGTGGAAAGCCTTATGAGTTCTGCTCGTGCCAACTTTTTTGTTCCGTTAAAAGGTTAAAACCGCGTCACTCACCTCTTATAAAGGAGGCCATGTGCGCGTGTTCATCAACGAAACTCACAGCTAAGTTCCCAGAATCACACCCACACACACACAGCCACACACACACTGACACGCAGTCAAACACGCAGAAAGGAGAGAGAGGGAGAGGGGGAATACCTATGGTGGGCGTATGTGGTGAAGACTGGGAGGAGAAAGAGATGGGGAGGCAGCAAGCGCCTGGGGCGTGTCCATACTGCGGTGGGAAGGTGCAAGCGGTGGACGTGGAAGGCAGGTGGAGGTTTTGTTTCCTACCCATTTGTTTCATAACCAAGAGGAAGTTTCTATGTACTCTGTGTTCCAAACGGTTGGTCTTGTACTCTTAGTTTCAACCCCTGTGCATTAGGGAGGGCTTTGAATTGCTATTGTATTCAGTTTGTTTGATTTAGCTTAGCATCGTTTCAATAGTGGAAGTACTCCTTGTTCCAAAGGTTTGGTCTTGTATTCTTACTTTTAAACCCGTATGCATGTGGGTAAGGTTAAGCTAATATCTTATTCAGTTTCTTAGAATGGTGAAAGGACATTTGGGGTCTATTCTCTAACCAATCACATGTTAGCTGTTGTATAAACAGTTACATGGTTAAAGAGAGTTGCCTCAAATGAATCTATCTCCGATCAATATCTTAAACACAGTAATGATTGACATTATAAAGGTGTAATCATATCACGATTCTACCTTTTTGTAACTATATCAGCATCTGATCCCTTGGAAACAATGACATTTTTGTTTTACATCAACGGACGCTCTGAATCGGCTCCCAGTAAAGCAGATAAAACACGAAAAGTTTGCTGTCGAAATTCTTTGTTGTTTCCATTGCGTTTACAGAAGATTGTAGTTTATTCTAGATCGAGCTACAAGCTCTCGAATTGATGTTTTTGCCAACAAGAAAAATCTGATGAGCTGTTAATGTCTTCGCGAGATTTCTTGAATACCATTTTATGGAAACCTTGTTGATGCAAGAGAGACCGGAATGAAGCGTTCTTGAAAGCCTAGCTAAGACACTCCATTTTGCGCAAGTGCAGACACTCCATTGAAGTTGTGGTGAGACGGTGGTAGGTGGTCATATCTGTGCGTTTGCGTCTGTGTGCGCGCATGTTTGTGTTTGGGTGAGTTGGTTGTTGGGGGGGGGGGGGGGGGGCAGGGGATGCTGATGAAGGACAAGGACGGCGGTCGGTGGCACAGGTCTATGGGTGTGTGTAGGGTAGGGGTGCGTGCGTGTACGATGGCAAAAAGTGGTTTGGTGTTTGGTGGCAGTTGTGGAGGCTTCGACAGCCGTGGTGATGGGCAGTGGTTGGGTAGTGCCGTCGGTGTGGTGGCTGGTGTTCAAGAAGAGGAAGATTCTTAAGGGGGCAATTTTGGTGGATCGGGCTAAATAGTATGATTTCCTAACTTTTTTTGACTGTTCCTGACGGAAGAGGGCGTTAGTGTGAAACTACTTCAAACCACATGATCCGGAGTATAATAATTTCAATAGTTAGGCATAGCCGTATATATCAAATAGAGACCTCATGATTGATGAGTGTAATTAACCTTTAACTTAAAGTCGATACCCAAAATTAGCCCAGTAGGTTAAGTAATTATGGAACTATTGGTAACTACTGTGAAGAAAAGTAATTGATTGACAACCTCGCCTCCAGGAAGAGGTTACGGATACAACACTTTCATAACGTGCATCGTCACTATTTTGGCGTTGTAGCTATATCGGTGTTATAACTGCGGTAAAAATTTTGCCTCCTCAACAAAGTGTGGAGTGAATTGGCCATTCAATGAGTTGTATGACAATAGCAATACCATTCAAGGACTTGTATGGACTGGCCATCCCTGGCGCATGTTACCTAGAGGTTGAATATCAAAGAAAATTATACCAGGACAAACTTCTTTTCCTTGATAAAATACATGCGCCTGTCCCCACATAAGGTAGCTTTTTCTCTCTGGTCACATTCTTGAGAGACAGAGAATGGGGAGGGGGAGAAGTACAATAATGATTTTGGTTTGTACAGTGAGACACTTAATAACCTTCTTACTATTTACACAACCTGTATAAATAGTCATTATACATTTTGAATTCAGCAACAAACCATTAGCTTGAGTACCAAATATTTTGTGAGATGCGGTTACATGTACATCTTGTAAATGATAAATGCATATAACTGTAGAAGGTATGACATGTAACCCACGCAACAAGTCTATACTAAATTAGTGCAAGTCTTAGTAACTATTTTTATTCATCATATTTCATCACGTCAGCTTATGCATATGAGGTTAAGTCATACACCCAGTGGACAAAATGGAAACCAAGGCTCAATAAAACTTGAACTAGCAACTTCAAGAACAATTCTCTACTATATTTACCAGTTGAACTATCCATCACCTCTCAGATTCTCTATAAACAAGACTATATATATACTTGTTATTTAAATCATTTTCAAATCTTGCTAGAGAGAGAGAGAGAGAGAGAGAGAGTGCAGCCTAGTTATTGTTGCTCTTGCTAAATGTACGGCTTGTTATCATTGAAAATGCCAGTGGTTGAAGCTTCACCTTCAATTTAATACGTACTTGTTGAAGCTGTGATTAGGATACAACATACTGAATTGCTAAACGTACGGCTTGTCATCATTGAAAATGCCAGTGGTTGAAGCTTCACCTCTTCAATTTAATACATACTTGTTGAAGCTGTGATCAGTCATACAGCATACTGAATAAGGCCATAGAGCTATTGAGTTCCTTATCAATGTTGCTCACGTTTATCCACGGATCGGTCCCAAAACTACGATGGAACTATCCACAGTCCACACACAAAATGAGCAAAAGGAAAGAGAGAGGAAGGAGAGGGGTGAAAAATGGTTTTTCCACAATAAGACAACATTTGCATACAAACGAATTTCGTAGACTCGACCTTCTGCCATAACACAAGAAGAGTGAAATGATAATTTTTGGCGAGAAAAAGAACATTTTTATTTTTCTATAAGGCCACAAGTTCAAGCTTCATATAGGGTAGATTATTAGATGTAATAAACTTCTATTGGTACAACAAAGAAAAATAAAAAAAGTAAGCGAGGTACTATTTTAAGTTATATTGTGCATAAGAGGTGAAGATGTGTTTATATACACATACGTATCTGTGTGTGTGTGTTTATATATATATTTGCATGCGTACATGTACATGTATACGTACATGTATCTACATATATGCATGTACATATATAGGGCAAATATTTTTCTGTTGAATTTCGAGCTCAAAATGCAACTCTGGGACTCATTTCATAAGATTTAATTGTGCCAAGTCCGTAACAAAAGCTCTTGTTCGGAGCCCTAGTTTTAAGACTCGGATGGTTCCGGCCGAGTTCAAACGAACATTTTTCTGTCGAATTTCGGGCCCAACATGCAAATATGAGAACTTGATACCATAAGATTAAGTACCCGAATCAGCTAAAGTATCATGTGATCTAGAAGCTAAATATTGGGAAGCAAGGAGCTACCTAGAGATGTCAATGGGCCGGGCTTGGGCCGGCCCAGCCCAAGCCCAACGGGCCTCCAAAGAAAACGGGCCGGGCCTGGCCTAAAATCTGGATATATGGGCCCAGCCCAAGCCCTGGCCCTAGGCCCAATATTTAGGGTCGGGCCCCAAAAAAAATTTATTTTTTAGTTCCCAACTAGTTGTTATTTACATGCGTCGATGGCCAACAAGAATACATCAAATTAAGGTTGAGATTGATACATGTTAATTTTGTGTAATATTGACAACCTTTTTTGGCCTACTAACATTATAATTTATAAGTAGTATTTTTCGGAAGTTTGGTAAATAAAAAATGACAATTACATTTATCAAATTACTTAATACAGTAACTCTTTAAATTTTCGCAAATGTTTGCACGGTATTTGGCTTTTCTTTCTTTTTTTAATATAGTAACATCTTCTTCTTCTTTTTTTTTTTCCAATAAACATTTGTTGAAGTCATATGCACAATTTTTTTACCTTATCCAAGCAAGTAGTAGCAACGCTAAATTGCCCTAGAGACTATTTCTACTATTTGAAAGAGACTATTTCTATTATTTAATATTTTACTTCTTCTTTCGTTGCTGAAAGAATAACAATTATTTTTTAAAGTGATTGAAAACTCATAAAAAGGTGAAAATAATATTATTATTTTACTATCTATTTTGTTATTATTATTTAATAATATAAACACTAGCTTTTTATATGTATTTTAACAGTTATTTTTTTACGCACGGTGCCAATACTAATTTATATGTAAGAGGGTGGAATTAGTCGGTTTGGCATTTATTAACAAATAAGTTCAGCCCAACCAAGACCGCCAAGGCCTCTTCAAGGAGGCTCATGATTTTTTCACAGTTCGATTGTAATCTAATTCTTGTTTTACGTCAAACAAACAAATCTTTGATTATTGCACCAAGGAAGAACGATCATCATAATTCATGTTCAGTTTCATTGCTCATTCGATCATCGTTGGACACGCACACTTATATATAATAATGTGTGTATACAATAATACTGGGCCAAAAGAGGGCTTGTGTGTAGGGCCAAAAAAGGGCCAGAAATCGGGCCAACCTTAGGGCCAAAAGGGGGCCAGGCCAAAAACGGGCCATTTTAGGGCCGGGCCGGGCCTGTTTCTCAAATAATTCGGCCTGGCCCTGGCCCAAGCCCTAAGGGTTAGGGCCAGTCCGGGCCAAAAACGGGCCGGGCCGGGCCAGCCCGTGGGCCGCCGGGCCCTTTTGACATCTCTAGAGCTACCTAAGAACTCAGCCGTAGGATCCTAGTGAACTTCGGTTACGACGTTGATAGTCTCAACAACGAAATTATGTGCCAGACTTCTCTTGTAGAGGGATACTTGAGATAAGAAACCTGCTAACCTCACGTTGCTTATTCCATTGCCTGTAATGGTGAGATATTTTGCAATAAGGTATAGGGCAAGAGCCGCGATTCTATGTTTAGCATATCTCTTGTCGTTGCTATCAGCTTTATCCAAAAAATATTCCATAATGGCAGAGAGCATAATGTTGTGAAAATGGTTGGGAAATGGAAACGAAAAAGGCTTTGAGGCGTAGCTAAAGACACTTTCTTTATAACGTTATTTGCCCCCACTCAAGATAGAGTTTGCTAATGGGTTGCAGACAAATTCGTTCCCAGAATACAACAAAGCCTGAGAAGAATCGCGACTAGCAATATCGAAGATCTCCAAAAATCTTTTTGAAACAATTGTAGATAGACTTTGGGAGATTATGAGAGTATTCTAAAAAACTTTAAAACAAAATGTTTTTAGTATATATAAAAACTGAATTGCCTAAAAATATATTTATATGGATACACAAACACCATCTGGAGATCACAGAGTAGAGGACGACATGCCTCTTCCCAGAAGTCGTCAACAACAACAGGTGTGAATATTGTCTCTTTTACCGTTAAGGAATTGAAAATGGAATCAACCATTTTCCTTCTCCAATGGCGTCACTTCATTTCAAATGAAGTGGCAGATGCCACCGCTTCATGAAGTGGTCTGCCGTTTCATTTGAATTTGAAAGATGGCTGCCCAGGGAGTGGCCTGCTTCTCCACTCAAATACTGGTTGTTTCTCCAATCAAGTGATGGCTGTCTACTCCAGTATATAAAAGAAAAGGCAATCCACTTTAAGTTTATCAAATACCCAAGTTAATTAAATAATCAAACACCCAATGAGATTTAAGATTAAATCTCAACAATCCCCCACTTTGATTATTTAATTACAAATTTCCTCAAAATCTACTAATCGGTCTTATTATGTTTTCAAGAATGTGTTTTTCAACTTAAACCTTCCATAAGTATAAGTAACTTAAAGTCTTATCAAAGTCTTTGGTGGTCAGACCTTAAACCAAGTACTCCAGAGATAATTCCAGAATTACCATACGCAAAATAATATCTTGTTTCGGTAAAGAATTATATAAACTCACTCGACACTTTTATGGTCATGTGCTCGATCCTAGATTCATGAACGCTCTCGAGAGTAAACTCAAATAACTGTCTTAAGAAGCGGCACCACTTCTACGTTCACAAATGTGAAGCTCTCTTGCGTCTCCGTTACTAAGAACACATTTAAACAACTCCATTAAGAGATGTACTCAACCTCTTTTAGCGTAACAGACATCACTAATTTATTAATAATTCTAGAGAGACACGTAAAATTAGTGCTAACAGTCACACTCAATCACTTGTTCTTACCCATTAAAACTCAGGGACTAGTTTTGGACTAGTAATGAGTTGGGTTACCATTATTGGTGACTAATGAATGGGTTTTAATCCTATCTCTCTAGAAGTTATTCTAACCAACTCTCGAGATAACCTGTTAGTTAGAGGGTCAGCAAAATTTTTATTTGACTTCAAATAGATGATAGTAATGATACCATCTTTAATTAGTTGTCTTACAAAATCATGCCTCAGACTCATATGTTTGGACTTACCATTGTAAGTACTACTTTAAGCCCTTGATAAAGTAGCTTCACTATCACAATATATTGCAATTGGCGGCATAGGATTAGGCCGCAGATCTATATCCAACAACAGATTCCTTATCGATTCGGCCTCCTTGCATGTAGCTGCTAGTGCTACAAATTCGGATTCCATAGTAGAGTGAGATATACAAGTCTGTTTCTTAGAAGCCCATGAAACAGCTCCACCGCCAAGGGTAAAAACCCACCCTAATGTGGACTTGATATCCCATGTACTTGTAATCCATCTAGCATCGGTATATCCCTCAAGTGTACCTGGTTCTTCACTATAAAACAAACCAAGTTCTATAATTCTCTTTATATATCCAAAAATTCTACTATTTCCTTTACAATGCTCTACACTAGGGTTACATGTAAATCTACTCAATTTACAAACTGCAAATGCTATTTTAGGTCGTGTGCAATGCATTAAACAAATAATAGCACTAGCATACTCTAGTTGTGCCACCGGTCTTCCAAGATTTTTAGTCAACTTAATGCTAGAATCATAAAGAGTACTAAAATCTTTGAAACCAAGATGTTGGAATTTAGATAGAATTTTCTCTACATAATGTGATTGGTAAAGAGCAAAACCCCCACTATGTTTTGTCACTTTAATACCTAAGATAGTATCAACCTCTCCTAAATCTTTCATTTTAAACTTAGAAGAAAGATACTGCTTAGTCTCATTTATGCCAATCATATTAGTCCCAATAATAAGCATGTCGTCAACATACAAACATATAATAACACTATAATCCTTAGTAAATTTAGAATTGATGCACTTATCTGCACTATTATGCTTAAAACCGTATGACAACACACATAAGTCAAAAATTTTGTGCCACTTCTTTGGTGCTTGTTTTAAACCATACAAGGATTTCACTAGCTTGCATACTTTATTCTTATTGCCTAGTAGAACGAACACCCTTCTGGTTGTTTCATATAAATCTCTTCATCTAAATTACAATTTAAAAATGCAGTTTTAACATCCGTTTGATGGATATAAAGATGGCATATAGATGACAAGGCAAACAAAATTCTAATAGAAGTAATCCTAGCAACATGAGCATAAGTATTCAAAATAATCTACTCCTTCTTTCTGCTTAAAACCTTTAGCTAATAATTTAGCCTTTAAGGTTTGTACAGAACCATCAGAATTATATTTCCTTCTAAACACCCATTTACAACCTATAGGCTTTGACCCTGGAGGTAAGTCAACTAGTGTCCAAGTTCCATCCGACATGATAGAGTCCATTTTATCATTAATGGCATCTTTCCAGAATGCATCATCTCTTGAAGTTACTGCTTCAGTATAGGTCATTGGATCACTGTCAAGTTAAGGAAAATATGAGTCTGATTTAAAACTATTTCTCGACTTCCTTCAACTAGGAAAACTATAAAATCAGGTGAGATAAAATCTTTACCTAAATCTTTTTCTTTCTTATGCCTTTGACTCCTCCTAGGCTCCTCACTAGGAACCATTGAATTGTCTGCGTCAAAATTTGGTTCAGTTCTTGAATTAGATACTAAATCTGATTTAGAACTTTCACCTCTAAAATCTGAGATGAACTTACATTCAAAGAATGTTACATCTCTAGATTCAACTATCACATTTGATTCCAAATCAAGAATCCTAAAGGCTTTATTGTGTTGTGCATATCCAACAAACACTCCTTTAAGAGCTCTCGATCCTAATTTAGTTCTTTTAGGATCCGGAACTCTGTAATATGCTAATTACCCCCACACTTTTAGATATTCTAGATTAGGTTTTCTACCTTTCTAAAATTCATGAGAGTCTTATCAGAATTCCTAGCGAGGATCCTATTGTGCACGTGACAAGCAGTTAACAAAGCTTCTCCCCACAAACTCAAAGGTAAGCCCGCATTCATAATAATACAATTAGTAATTTCAACTAGCGTACGATTTTTTCTTTCAGCTAAATCATTCTATTGAGGTGTATAAGAGGCTGTCTTTTGATGTATAATGCCATGCTCTTCACAATAGGCATTAAACTCATTTGAAAAATATTCTAAACATATATCAGTCTGGAAAATCTTAATCTTTTTACTGAATTGATTTTCTACCTCCGACTTATAGGTTTTGAACATACTAAACGCCTCATCTTTAGTTCTCATAAGATACACGTAAGTATATCTAGAGCAATTATCAATAAACGTGATGAAATATCTCTTACCACCTTTAGTTACTAAACCATTTCATTCACATATATCTGAATGCACCAAATCTAAAAGTTCAGATTTCCTTTCTACACTTTCAAAAGGTTTCTTCGTCATATTAGATTTAATACATACTTTGCATTTATCAGTACTAACATGAGAACATGAAATTAAACCTAGATGCTTCATGTTTCTAATGTACTTGTAATTTAAATCTGCTAATCTACTGTGCCAAAGATTAAAAGGCTCAACAATATAAGAAGAAGCAACATTTATATCATTAAGACTGAGTTTGAACATCCCATCACAACCATATCCCTTTCCGACAAAGTTTCCGTTCTTAGACATAATTAACTTGTTGGAATAAAAAAGAACACGAAAACCTTTCTTACAAATAAGGTTAACAGAAACTAAATTCTTTCTAATATCAGGGACATGAAGAACATTAAGAAGAGTCAACGTCTTTCCAGATGTGAAGTTTTATTCCACGCTGCCTTTGCCAACAACCTTTGCCCTTGCTAGATTTCCCATTTGGACCTCTTGATTATTAGGCAACTCTTCGTAGGTCTTGAAAAGAGATATGTCCTTGCAAATGTGGGCTGTAGCTCCCGAATCAAACCACCATCTGGAACTCGAAGATGAATCGGTCATATTGATTTCGGTAACCATGGCTACTAGATTCTCCTCGACCATGTTTGAGGACTCACTGGTGGCTCCTTTTCCACTCTTTCGATGTCAGCATTCTCGCGTATAATACCCATTCTTTCCGCAAACATGACATTTACTCTTCTTTTTGTGATTGGTGTTCCTTTTAAACATGTTGTCTTCTTTCTTAACTTGAAGAGCATGAAATGATTTTCCACTAGCGGCATCAACGTAATTCGCTCTGGAATTAAATTCAGCTTCTCCCTTTTTATCTCTATTACGAGATTCATCTTCTATACGAAGATGTTTCTGATTTTTTTCCAAAGTATACTTTTTCTCTCTATGCAACAATTTCTTCCTATAATCTTTCCAAGATGGTGGTAACTTTGCAATTATCATACCAACTTGAAAAGATTCCGGAAGTTTTCCATCAAGTTCGCAAATTTTATTTGCAATATCTTGCAATTCGTGAACTTGGTGGAGAATAGGTATGCCGTCTAACATGGTAAAATCATTATACTCAGAAATTAAGAACTTATTCGTACCTTCTTCTTGAACTTTATACTTACACTCCAATGCCTTCCAGATTTCTTTAGCCAAATCAAATGACTTGCAGTAGTTGTAAAGACGATCCGAAAGTGCGTTGAAAATATGGCCGCGACACAAAACTTCGTCATCGTTTTTCCTTTGTCATTCCTTCTTTTTGTTCTCACTAGCATTATCATCGTGCTCCGAAAATGGCTCGCAATTTAAAATGTAGACAATCCTTAATGATGTGAGTGGGAATTTGACTCTCTTGCCAATGACCAAAATTGCTACCATCAAATTGATCCTACTTGATGAGGTCTTGATTCATCATCTTGATAGATACACTAGTTTTCGCTTCCATTTTCTTCAAAATAACGTTCTAAACTTGTTGGGAAAATTGTTGGGAAATGAAAACGAGAAAGGCTTTGAGGCGTATCTAAAGACACTTTTGTTATAACGTTATTCGCCCCCACTCAAGATAGAGTTTGCTAATGGGTTGCAAGCAAATTCATTTCGAGAATACAACGAAGCCTGAGAAGAATTGTGATTAGTAATATCGAAGATCTCCAAAATCTTTGTGAAACAATTGTAGATAGACTTTGGGAGATTATGAGAGTATTCTAAAAAACTTTAAAACAAAATGTTTTTAGTATATATAAAAATTGAATTGCCTAAAAATATATTTATATGGATACACAAACACCATCTGGAGATCACAGAGAAGAGGACGATATGCCTCTTCCCAGAAGTCGTAACAACAACGGCGTGAAGTTGTCTCCTTTACCGTTAAGGAATTGAAAACGGATTCAACCGTTTTCCTTCTCCAATGGCGTCACTTCATTTCAAATGAAGTGGCAGATGCCACCGCTTCATGAAGTGGTCTGCCGTTTCATTTGAATTTGAAAGATGGCTGCCTTTTCCACTTTGAAGAAGCAGAAGACACATGCATGCACGGCTTCAGGGAGTGGCCTGCTTCTCCACTCAAATGATGGTTATTTCTCCAATCAAGTGATGGTTGTCTACTCCAATAAAAAAGAAAAGACAATCCACTTTTAAGTTTATCAAATACCCAAGATAATTAAATAATCAAACACCCCATGAGATTTAAGATTAAATCTCAACAGCATAATGTTAATACCTCAGATAAAAGACTTGGCAGGCTCAACAGTGATGAGAAGTTGCATGAAAGGAGTGTGATATCCATCTTGAGTTGTTGAACACCGCAATGGCTAACCCTGTAGGAGGGTCCACCAAAGCAAAAAATTCCTCGTGTTACTCTCAAGGCCTCTTAGCGGATGCGCATGGAAAGTAAACACATGATGGCTCTTAGGCCAAAGCACCCTTCGAGATGGATTAGGTCAACCTCGTTGAAAGAATCCTTCCAAGAACGAAATTGAGCTTAAAATTTTGGTGATGCTCTTCAGGTTGTGCCATTGGGATTCTTCTGTGCTAACTATGGCAAAAAAAGGTTGACTTATCACAGAATAGTTTGATCTTGATACAAAATGGAAAACGAATTCTAAACTATTTAAAGTTTAAATCATATTTATTAAGAGAACCGGCCGGTAAAGGAGTGAATCGGCCGATACTCTAATGTTTCCAAAAAAGGCTTGCTCTTGAACTGGGTCGTAATAGAACTTTCAAGTGTACCAATCAGTGTTGTTGAGTTTGAAAATAACACCTGGTGTACCAGCCTATTTCAGCACATGTTCAAGCTCAATATCTCAATCTCTAAGGTGTTTTCCCGTGCTTCTTTGATTCACATTAATATTATTGTCTTGCAATTAGAAAGTAAATTGCATTCTATGATATGAAAAGTAAAGTTATTTAATGACAAGTTAATATCAATTGTTTGTCTAGATTAGCCCCAGGAGTCTATTTCCTATCCTTAGTCTTCTTTACAATTGACTCGTAGTTAGTCCAGCTCGAGCTCTCTTCCTCCTAAAAGTCCATATCATCTCCTCTGAACTCGTTGATATCTCAAAGCTCATTATTGCTATTAATAGGAGTGCCTGCACTCGATTAACTGATCAATATCCCTTATAACTTACATGGTGGGGCCATCATACTCTTATTCTTCCATGAGAAAACCGACATCTTCTCTTTCCTTATCTTGACACTGGGGGGTTTTGACTTAACCTTTACTCGCCCCTCACGACCCCAATCTCTCCCTCATCTCTTGGGATAAAATAATAGGACCCATAGCCACCCAAGCTGTGATCTTGATCTCGGCACTAAATCTGTTTTGTCAGCTTGATGACCATGTCATTCAAGCTATGAATCATCTTGTACGCACCACAAAGTTTCTTGGCAGTAACCTGCATGACAATAGGAATTGTATAAATAAATAATGAAAAGGTACAAATGCAATTGAAAATTTGAGGTATACATTCTCGATGTGTTCTAGAGCCTTAAGCCCGAAAGCTCATCCTCTGGCTTCGATATTGGGAATAGGCACCACTTTAAAGCTCTCCTTCAGCTGCCGTATATTCACCATTCACAACAAGAAGGGAACGCCTCGAGTGATGTCCTCTTTGTTGTCATCATCATCACTATTATCATTACCTCCCTTTCATGATGGGTTGTGTACTGCGTGATGCAATGTCAAGGAAGGGACTAGTTTCATTTGGGTGAAAATTCATAAATCCTTGGGTCAGAGTTCAAGAAGTACGTACCAATGACTACCCTGCTCATCAACTCTGTGCCATAAGTCCGGATTCATTGTCTTCAAAGACAAATATTTCTGCATGCAAATCACGTAGAATCCAGGGCTCTACTCTTGAGTGATGTTATCGTAACACCCTCTCCCCTAGATGGAATTGCCAATCAGCAGCGCGTGGCTCCATGTTACTCGTAGCTCCTCCACGTATTAGGCCTCCGCCCACTATTTCGTGAACGACTCTTGCATTAAGATTCATGTTAGCCATAATGTGAATTTTTTAAGGAAAATAACATAGATGAAAAGTTTAGAAATTACCGGTCGTTAAATGTAGTTCTTCATACACTCTCGTTAGACCAAAGTGTCAAGAACCAACCTCTCTACTAGATAGTTCCACCTGTTTATTGCGGGCACTTTGCCCTTGGCATCCGATGTTAAGGTTGGAGCGCCAACTCCAAGACCTCATAAGCCCATACCTATGACAAGATAAAGGAAGCACTAGAAATTTTCAAAAAAAAAAAAAAAAGGGATGGACTTTTAAGAACAAGCTAAAATGTAGCTCTCAAATGTCATTCTAGCCCATGAAGCTCGAGTTCATGTTCTGCAACACCAAGCCTATAGGAACAGCTGCGAGAGTGCCGGCATCCCCTAGTTAAACTCCTCGATTCGGCTGATGTGCAGTAGTGCTCTCGCAGACCAGAGATGGATGGAATTGTCCGCGTTGCTAAAGAGTGTCTCTTGGAGTACATATAGCAGGACGCACTGAGCATACTAATGTACTACCACCTTCGCGACTCCCTTCAAATCCATTCCCATAAGTGCTTCTTGAAATATGGGAGCAAGATCATACCCCATACTTAAACTCGGGGATGTACCCTAGCATCCTCGATACAAAATTCAAGTCTTGGTCTACCTCGTATCCCCAGATGATCGACGTACCCGCTACCCAGAGTCCCATGATATTTGTGATATCATAAGGGGTGAGCGTCACCTCCCTAGAGGGAAGATGGAATTGGTTGGTGGTATCCCACCAACACATTCGTAGCTAGTGAACAAGTGCATCCCATCTAGAATAATGCCAACCTAGCTATCAGAACCTTATTCCTCACAACCTCGGGGACTTTGATCTACCACTCTTGGACCATATTCATTGAATCCCTAAGTTCCATATTGATTGGGTGGGGCTGAAAGTTCAGAAACATAACAAGAAATAAAAAAAAAACTCTTTTCTTTCAGGCATTTCATCAAGCATTCGGTGTGCGTAAATTCCACGGCATTATTTTTGCAAAACGTTGCGACATATTTGCATACATCCAATATATATGATCAATCTAGCTATTCCGTATTTCATTTATTTAGCGTCCAATTTACATTGTCACGTGAAAATTTCGATTTCAAAGTAGTGTGCCCTAGAATTGTGCACATATTACAAAAGAAATCTAGAATACGGTTATGATTCGCACCTTGCGAGGGAAGAATTGGTGTGATAGGAGTTGTTGCTAATCCTTCACAAATGCGCTTTGATCTTTTTCTTCGTGAGATGGAATTTCTTCAACCTATACCATTTGGTTTTATTGGCTCTGGCTCTTTCTCGTTAGAATAGTATTCCTAGAAGACCAACCTCTGCATGTGATATTGTTGGCTACGGCATCTAGGGGTGTGTCGTTTATTAGATGACCAACCTCTGCGATTTGGTATTGTTGCTCAGGCATGATATACATGATACCCTATTTAGTATTGTCAGACGACCAACCTATGTCGCGTGATATTGTTGGTTCTGGCGTCTAGGGGTGCGCCCTTTATTTGATGACCAACCTTTGCCACTTAGTATTGTTGGCTTCGGCATCAGAAAGAGATGATGATACCCTATTTTCCAAGGTGACCAACCTCTATCAATTGGCATTATTAACTCCGGTATCTAGGGGTGCGCTATTTATCTAACAGCCAACCTTTGTCATTTGGTAATGTTGGCTCCGACATTTAGATGCCTTACATAGGTTCAAACTCTCTTTGTGTAAGTCTTCACGTCAGTTGTCTATCGGTGGTCTTTTCAAAATCCTTACTACAAAAATGTGTCGTTTCCGTAGACATCTCATTTTTGTAGGCTCTAATTTATGCCTAAACTCTCTTGGGCTTTATTTAACTTCGGTATCTAGGGGTGCGCCATTTATCCAGACAACCAACCTTTGTCGTTTCGTAATGTTGGCTCTGACATCAAATATGGGCAGTATTCCTATACAACCGACTTCTTCTATTTGATATTTTTGGTTCTGGAATCTATGGGTGTGCTTTTGCCTCATGACCAACCGTTGCCATTTGGTATCGCTGGCTGCAACTCCAGATGAAGTTAATTTCGAGTGTCAGGTGCCTAAACTATATTGGTCTAATTCATTTCCCAAAGGGTACTTTAGAAGCCTTACATATGTTCAAACTCTCTTTGTCTAAGTCTTCACGTGAGTGTTCTATCGGTGGTCTTTTCAAAGTTCTTACTACAAAAAAGTGTCGTTTCCGGTGATGTTAGCTCATAGGCGTGCTTCCCTCTCCGAGAGCTCTGTAGACATCTCATTTTTGTAGGCTCTAATTTATGCCTAAACTCTCTTGGGCTTTATTTAATTACTTTGAGTCTACTTCAGTAGTCAAAGTCCAGTTAGTCCAATACACTTAGTAAGTCCAGTCAATTGGTGCTTAACCTAGGCCAGACTGGTTAGGATAGAGAGTTTGGTAGTTGGATTTATTTAAATTTAGGTTTTTATACCAATTTCATCTTAATCACGTGCATTTAATTAAAATGTAGTCTTTTCCTTCTGGAACTGGACTTAAAGTAAATTAAGGAGAGAAAGAGTTTCAGCTAATTCTCCTTTGAACCGCCTGATTCTTGCAAAAGGCTTAAATGTATCGGTCGATAAAGCATTTTGGTATTTTTAGGCTTTTTTTGTCTTATCACTTTGTGGCCATAAGGATCGCGAATGGGTCTGCATTTTTTTGTTCCCTAGGCCTCTATATAAAGAGCCCCAGGCTACCCCAAAAGGGACAGAAAAATTAGCGAGAGAAATCACCCGTAGAGGTTGTTAGTTTTTTGTGAGAGATAGATTAGCAAGATAGAAAGAGAGATACATTAGAGACCATTTGTTCATAATACTGGGGGGTACGCATCATTCTCGCATCGTACCGTGGATAATTCGGAGTTGTCGGTAAAGAGGTCCCTGTCAAGAGGTATAACTGTCTACTTTAACTTTTTTTTTAAATGTGGATTAGAATGGTTATAGAATATATTGGAATTAAATCCCCTCCCTACGATCGATTTTTTATCCGTGAAGAATAAAAGAAAAAGTGTTTTCATACATTTAACTAGAAGAATTGATTAGAATCCCACTTTCAGTAAAATCATAGACCAAGATTCAAGTCGACTCCTCCAGGGTCAGAGCTTCGAGGTTTTGATCCCGATTTGTCCGATCGAGTATGTAGACCACTATGTTGTTGAGTTCAAACCAAAAACTGTTTAACTTAGGATTTGTTCTTGTTCTTATGCTTGGAAAAGAATCATAAAAGCACTAAATGAAGTACATACCAATTATGATGAGGTTTGTATCACCATCTCGTCATAAAACCATGTCCCCAAACCGAACCTCTGGTTCTGTAGATTGGATAGCCTAGTTGGATAATTAGAGTCAAGTTAGGGTTAGAATTTTTTTCTCGTTAATTAGTTTGATTAACCTTAAAATAGGATGACGACTCGAGAAACCTGTCTTTCAAATTCACGTCGTTGCAATGAGGATGATCATACGCCAATAGAAAATTCAAGGATGGCAAGCTCTTTGTCCCCTCCTTCCACTTCAGCAGCAATAGGCACCCTTTACTTCTTCCTACTCTTGCTAACGTCGTTGCAATGAGGATGATCATACGCCAATAGAAAATTCAAGGATGGCAAGCTCTTTGTCCCCACCTTCCACTTCCGCAACAATAGCCACCCTTTACTTCTTCCTACTCTTGCTAGTCGCACTATCAACACGAGTATGTAATAAATAATAGACCCATTACATGTAATTGGATTAAATCCCATTGCGTCGTGTTGGAATAAATCCACTAATTATCGTGATGAACGTGTGTCTTTGCTGCGAGCCACAAGAAGTCTTAATCCTGGTATATTATGTTTAAACCTTTGCTAATCATAGTATCAATGACGCTAAAGCTGTTGCAGACCTGAGAGCATTTTTGTAATCTTGTCTACCTAACAGCTCTAATAATCAATGCCTCTACCTCAAAGCTAGGCATGCGGGCCATAAAAATTGACAACGAGCATGGGGAGGTCACCACGTTATAAGGGAAAGTGCACCAAGCTCAAAATTAATTTGTTAGGGTTAAAGTACGAAAAATGGGCATCGCCATGAAGGACATCATAATCAGAAATATGGGGGCTATCTAAAGTTATTCCAGCATGGTTCCCGAAAGAATCAAACATGAACCCAGCAGTGGAGCCATTACATGTGTCCATTGTTAGCCGTTAGTAAGACCTCCATATCATGTAAGCATTTGTGAGAAACATCTTTTAAATAGTGGCAATGTTTTGGCTAGTAATAAGGTAATGTTCATGCCAAGGAAGTGGGTTCACAGTATACGTGGAGATGCCACAAAAATGCATCCTGAGATAGAAACCAAGTGTACTGATGTGGGACATAACAAGCATAGAATAAGGGCAAAGACCAAAGTTTCATAAAAAGAACCTGAGGAATGGCAAAGCAGCCAGGATGAAGGCACATAGTGAATACACAATGATAGTCACTAGTCCAATCTTAGGTTCAGTGTCAGGGTCCCGTGTGTTTCTCTCTAGAATTCTCGAGCTATGAAGTTCTAAAGTTTTAAAGTGATATTTGAAATGAGTTCGATTCTCCTAATAATGAATTTTCAAGTGGTTGAGAAGGTGATGTTATCAAGCGACGCGTGGTGTTCCCTGTGAGTGACATTTCGTCGAGGGAATCTAAATGCTCGTGCTCCATAGACTATTGGATCGCTTATTCATGCGGCTTGCACCGCACTGCTTCATTCTATATGTCTAGAAAGACTAGTTCACATTGGCCAAAGAACCCCTTGATCTAATCATCAGTCCAAAGACTTTATCGAGTCTTAAAGAGGCATCGAGAGACATAAGGAACCTACCAGTGGTAGGGAAGGCTTGATGTCAAACTACCAGGTAGACTAGCATTGATGCGCTCCAGAGACCTGTTTCTGTCTCAAAAAGATCTGGCCAGCATGTCCCTAGGGGTGCCGATGAAGAGCCTTCAGTGCCAGAGTGCATAGACTAGTCATGTAGACACTTAGACGGAGATAGTAACCCTGAGAAGTTGCCCATTTCGTAGGCGAGTTCTTGTGTCATAGCACTCAGACCACGCCAAGGTAGTATCTAGGCGAAGTTGCCTACCTAACGGGCTGAGGTAGTGTCTTGAAGGAGTAACCTAATCAATACGCCAAGGTAGTGTATCGGAGGAGTTTCTTACTCGACAGGCCAAGGTAGTGTGGTGAGAAAAGAGTCCTCAATGCTAGAGCACTTGCGTCATAGCCCGAACCTAGGGTTGGGTTTATGGTAAAGTAAACCAGATTAAAATTTATTTTAGCGCTAGTTGTTGTAAGTAACTGATATTATTGGATCTTTAGCGATGATTTTTGTGAGCGACATTAATTGGGACCTTTAATGATAAATTATAATAACCATAACTTGCAAATAATGAAGTTGGGTACAATAGCAAATTAACAAAACCGAGGGGGGTGACTTGGAAAATTATAATTGATTTAAGGGTTATTACGTAAAATAAGTCAGGCTCTGGTTAATTCTTACACTAAATCGATTTTACACATATAGAAGGTCAATGGAGAAAGAAAGCAAAGAAGGGGAGAGATTTTGGGGATTGTCTACAAATGTGCATGGGAAGATAGTATGTTTGTGTGTGGTTGCAAGGTGTGAAGAGTGTGTGTGTGTGTGCACGTATATCTGAGGTGTGTGCAAACATGTTGCTGTGTTGACGTTTGTGCATGCTTGTGGTATTATCTGTTCATGTCGAGCGCTTTGGTGTGTGCTTGTGTATTCAGTAAGCAGTGTGGTGGCCTGAGGGGGGGGGGGGGTGTGTGTGTATGCAGAAAGCAAGCACGTGCGCATTTGTGTGTGTGCGTGTTTTTTTTAATTTAAGTGTATGCGCGGGAGCGTGTAAACAATATGTGTGTGTGCGTGTACAACGTTTGTATGTGTGATACAGTCGTGTTATGGTTGTGTGTGTGTGTGGGCGCCGAGGGGGGATTTCGTGTGGTGTGCATGTATATACACTGTGTGTGTGCATAGGAAAGTGCGTGTGTGCGTCTACTATGTGGTGTGATGTGTCTGTACGTGATGTGTTGTATGTGTATAGTGTGTGTGTGTGTGTGTGTGTGTGTGTGTGTGTGTGTGTGTGTGTGTGTGTGTGTGTGTGTGTTTGTGTCTACTATGTGGTGTGGTATGTCTGTACATGATGTGTTGTATGTCTAATGTGTGTGTATGTGCGCGCGCGAGTGTGCATGTGTGTCTACGTGGTGTTTGTGTATGCCGAAGGGGGGCTGTTCTGCAGTTGTGGGGGTGTGTTGTATGTGTGCAGATGTCTGTGTATGCACGCATTTGTATGGGGGGCATAAGTGTGGGAGTGTATGTGTGGTCAATTTTTCACTCTATCAATAACCAAGCCGGATCTAGTGCATCATAATCGATTTTCCTTTTCTATTGATTCCTACAATTGTGGTGCGTGTACTTTGTGTGTGTATGTGTATGCGTACGCATGTGTGTGTGTTTGTATTGTGCGATGCACGTGCGTGTGTGTATATACAATGTGCATGTGTGTGTGTCTACATGATGTGTCTATACAGTATGCGTATATGTGTGCATGTCTATTGTGTACGTCACGGTGATGTGTGCTCTTTGTGTGTAGATGTGTAATTTGTGTTGCGTATATGGAGTAGTGTATGCAACATGAGTAGTTTGTTGCATATATGAGTAGTGTGTGCAACATGTGTATGTGTATGTGTGTGTTAATGCGCGTAGATGTATTTATGTGCATACATGTTTGTGTTGTGCGATTTATGCTCGTGTGAGTGTCTGTCCAATGTACATTCATGTTGATATGTGCATAAAGTGTTTGTCTGTGTGTGACCGCTTATGCAGCCACGTGTGTGCGTGCGTGTGGAAGAGAGACACATAAAGAAAGACAGGGGAGGTGTTTAGTGCCGGTTGCCAAGCGGGTTTGGTGTGTCAGTTGTTGTCTTGTAGAGTCCAAGAGAGTGAGTCGAGAAGTTAGAAAAGTAGGGTGCAGTACATAAATAATAAGAATGAAAAAGATTGCGCGATTTTTAGAAGAAGTTGGAACGAGCACATAGAAAATTGGTTCGTTCAGGGGGAGCTTAGAGTGCTTTGACAGTTCTTTTAGTCAAGATGTAGCAAGTGATCATCGCGCGGACTTTGGAATCGAGGAAATGGGTAACGTTACGTTTATCTATTTCTTAGAGAAAGTATTGTTTACCTGAAATGGACTACTTTTAGTTACGTTTATGTCTTCTTCTAGAAGATAGAAATGTTTACCAAAGTACGTACAGCTTTTAGTGACTGTTATTTTTTGTTAAAAATTGGCCAGGCATGTAAACAATTTTGGTAGGATTGATGTGGAACTTTTATATAAGATGCTTTGCGCAAAGTGGGAAGGTACTCTAATTTGACATGTTTGTTGATTTGAATTTTTTCAAAGAAATATCGGAATGTCGTGGGATGGTTTGTTGTGCCCCATATTGAATGGGGGAAAGTTAGATTTCATGCCCTTGTTAACGGGGCTATATATATGGTGACGTAATGCGCACGACTATTACGCATGGTCGCCCCTGCTCCACAATGATGATTAATACAAAGTGGGAGTCTGAGCCGAAGTCAATGCGGCTATGTGCGCAAACAGTAGTGTTTATTTTGAGTTATTTTTGGTGTGAACTTCTTATGATGATATAATTCATGCAAAATGATTTTTATGCCCTAAGAATTGTTTTACTTATACTTTGTTATGCTTTATGGAGTGAATCTCCATTTACTGCTTTATAATATTATCTTTCGGTAAAATTGCTATTTTGTTAACTGTGTTAATTTCTGACATGCTGAGATCTAACAAGTTGGGTCACTGGTAATTACTGAGCACGAGAAAGTTCACTCTTTACATAACATTTTAGGTTTAAGATTAAGGTGACAGCGACAATCGAGGGATTATAATTTTTAAGGTGGATCTTCGTTGTATTAGTCGACTTTGAGTTCTGCAGGTGTTCTTGTAATAAGGATTGTAATGAAATTGAAAATGCAGTCTTAATATGAAATTGTAATTGTAGTGTTACTGTTGTGGTTTTGTTTTTAGTGAGCAAGGACTAGTGGTACCCATGAGAGGTTGTCAAATGGGCCTATGCCCGATCACCCTCAAGCCTTTTGGACTCACCGCAGAAAGGGCCTAAGCCCTTTCCGCAGTTCCTTTCTTGCGGAAGGAACTGCATAAAGCGTAGGATGATCTTGACAAAGTTCGTGCTAACGCTGAAAAAGAAAAAAACAGGCGTGACCGCATTTGAAAGGACTTCTTTCATCTTGGTGAAGTTGGCTCTCGATGGTGAGGATCATATATTAGTAGAGGCCAAAAACCTAACCAAGGTTGGGGAGCAAAATGTGACATAACAGCTAGTCGTAGATAATGTAAGGCTACGTTTTCACGTTTGGAGTGTAGAGACTTCGAGATTTTTGGAGCATAATGTTGTCTCTTGAGGTTAAAGACATGAAAATTGTGAGGGATTATTCTCTTCTGGAACTCGTTATATGTGATTGTGAAATTCCAAAAGTTAATGAGTTAAAAAATTTGGGACTGTAGCTTTTGAAGTTAAAGTCCATTTGGAATGAGGAACTAAATTTCAAACATCATGGTCATCAAGTGGTGACCATATGCCACTGCTAGAGCGTAAGTGATGATTTGATAAGTTCGAACTTAGCGTCACGATTTGAACGAGACTTGTGACATTTGGATATTTGTGAGACATGAACTTTGGTACGGAGTTTAGGTAGTGCTCAGCTATTAAGTTGGTTCATATCAAAGTTACATAGTAAAAGCGTAGTGCTTGGGCGTTTTAAATTTGTGAAATTCGAGGACAAATTTCTTTTAACGAGAGGAGAATGTAATGCCCTGGTCTCAAATTGGGCTTACGGCCAGTTGTGATGAACTTGATTGCACTTTTGGCGACGATTGTTCATTTGGTGAGACTTCATTGTTTTGCGATGATTTAATTCTACAAATGAAGAAAGAATAAAATGTAGCGATATTCTAGCATGGTAGAGCATGCGATTAAGAATACTAATATTTGTTGTAATTTCTATTTGTGGGTTAAAGTTTGTTAAATGTGTATCTGACAGCAATGTGTTTTTTGGCGTTTAATGCATATACTTTATAAAGTCGCTCGAAGTTGTACCAGGGTTGCATGCCAAGCGCTTAAATGACTCTAGTTATGTAAGCACTTTAGGTGTTACGACACTTTGGTGTCTGAGATTAGGCATAATTAAAACAACAATCTTAGGAAAACCAAATGCCAAGGACCAAAATTTCTTTAAGGGAAATATAATGAAATGCCCTGCACATAGGGTTTGATTTTTTGTAAATTCAAGCATATTAAATGTTATTTCAGGCTAGTTGTTATAAGTGATATTATTGGATCTTTAGCGACAATTTTTGTGAGTGACATTATATGAGACCTTTAGCGACAATTTATAACAACCATAAGTTTCAAATAATAAAGTTGGGCGCAGTAAAATAGGCCAGTCTCTAGTTAATTCTTTCATTAAATGGGTTATATATACATAGAGGTCAACACAGAGAGGGGGGAGGGAGGGAGGGAGAGAGAGAGAGAGAGAGAGAGAGAGAGAGAGATGGTATTCTCAGGTGTCTAACTTCATACTGGTTGGCCTCTCGAATAGCGATTGGGCTGGTTGTTCAGATGATAGAAGAAGCACTTCTGGTAGTATGTTTAATTGTGGATCTGGGGCTATCACTTGGACTTTAAAGAGACAAGCAGTAGAGGTGTTGTCATTATCAGAAGCAGAGTATATGGCTGTAACTTCTTCACCGTGTCAATCAGTATTAGTGAGGGAATTGCTGGAAAATCTTCTTCAAGATCAAAGAGGAGCAACTGAGACATTTTGTGATAATGCATCAGCAATAGCAATTAATAAAATCCAGTTCTTCATGGGAGGTCAAAGCATAAAGACATTCGACATCATTTCATTTGAGAGCTGGTAGCTAATGAGGTGATAGCGTTGAAGTTTTGCAGTACAAGTGAGCAAGTTGCAGACATTCTCACGAAGTCTTTGCCCCAAGAAAAGCATGTCTACTTCAGATCAGGTCTTAGTGTGTGCCAGTTTGAATGAAGCGGTTGTGTTGAAGAGTAATTTAAAGTTTGAATAAGTCTCTGTTATTAGTTAAGATTTTTCTGTTTCTTTTCTGATTTGTTGATCTCCTGTCACCGGAATTGAGTACTCAATTCGACTACCATATCCCTCAAGCTCTGTATCGTCTTTTAAATGCCTATGAGCTTCTTAGTGGAAACTTGCACAATAATCAAAAACGACTTTAAGATATACATTTTGGATGTGTTCCAAAGCTCCTGTCCAACTGCTGCACATTCACCATCCATGGCCAGAAGGGAATGTTGTGGTTCACTGAGTGATGTACCAGAAAATCTCCTTTGGTACTCAATAAAAATCTGCTTACGAACAGCTTCTGTTCCTCTAGCTGTCCCATTTTCATCATTCATTCTGCCTATATATCTTACATGCCAAATTCTTATAATATTTTTGGGTGTGGGAAATGTGCATGTGATCCGTAGAGTGTGCTCTCCGAACTGATCAGATTGGTAGTATTAAATTTTGACCGTTAAATATCTATTAACATGTTGCATGAGCAATATCCGTAAGTAGTTAAAGGTGAATAGCTAAGATGGACTAGCAACAACCTTGATGGAAAATTTGGAAGGACGATTCCTTATCTCCAAGACGCCTGGAAGAAACACCAAACATAGCAGCATGGCAGAGCTCAAACACTTCTTCAAGCGAGTCTCAGCAACTAATTTCAATAGTTTAGCTACCAATATTAAGTAAAAAAACGGAAGTTCGTGTAAGTTTGACTTCCTTAAGGTGCGAAGGTGTGTGCGAATGGTGTGACTGCTTTTAACCACAGTCTTTGACCAACTTGTAGTCTCTTCATCCCTGGGAGGCTGATGGTCAGTGCGAGGGTCATCTTTCTGTGGTTTTTTGGGTTTGATTTTGGTGCTTTTGCATAGTTTTCCTCTAGTGTTTGTCTCGTCAGTGGGTTACTTGAGTTTGTGCTGAATTGGGTTCCATATAGTAGTTGTACTCCATCTGGGTTTTGGTTAGTAGATTGGCTGAGTTTGTGCTTGCTGGGTATTTATTGTATTTTAGTTTGGTTTGCGTTTTCTGAATTTGGTTGAGTTTTGGAATGGCAGAATCAGGGATCGACTAGTGTATCTGGAATCTCCACACTCACTTGCTCGGTATGGCCGATTATTGTGTTCGGAATCTGAGGTGATTGCTTCGCGGCAACAATTGTGGGTGAATACTTTGATCGGTCAAATTTATGATTCTCGCCAGCTCTCCGCCTCCTTACTCCAACGTGTGGTGGATCGGTTTTGGAATCTGCATGGGAATGTTCTGGTTGAATTACATCTGGGCAGATTCTTTGCGATTCATTTTGTTCTTAACTCTGACTTGGTAATGGTTCTGAAAGATAACCCTTGGAACGTGAGGGGGAAGCTATTGATCTTACAATGCCGGAAGCCCTTAATGGCTTTAGAGCAGATCGAATTTTCTCATGTGGACTTATGGGTACAGTTTCACCATGTTACTCTGGAACTGTTTTTCTTCGATATGGCTAGAATGCTTGGCAATGCGTTTGGTAGACTACTCGAGATTACTCTAATTAGGCAGTAGGGTCGACATTACTTTCGTATCTTTGTTAGGCTTCGTCTCCATGACCCACTCATTCTTGGTCTTTTCCTCCAAACTGACAATGGAGGAACACATTTGATTCAAGCGAGATTTGAAAAGGTGTCCCATGTTTGTTACAGGTACGGGGTACTTGGGTACAACATTGATAGTTGTCGCCTTCCGTTGCGGGTTGTGAGGGATAATTTGGAACTGATGTGCCTTCGTTATGCACCTGATGATAGAATTGGCATGCTGGCATTCAGGGATGAACCATGTTTCACGGTTGTTTTACGGGCTTTTGCGAACACGAATAGAAATCATACTACCCGTATTGTTCTCATTGACTCCAATGAATGCACGGATGTGAGCACAAGTGTGGACTCATCGGAGGACTTGATTGTCGAAGTGGTTAATCTAGCCATGGATTTGGATTCGCAATCCCCTAGTTTGTTTGCAAACGAGTTCTTTTTGGCTGAAAGTAGCTATACCATTGCATCAACTTCCGATGGCGATGCAGCACCAGAGGAGGCAGAGGGCGGCGTTTCAGGCATGGTTGGTGGACTCCTTGGAGGAGATGATAACGTGGCAGTTTCTGATTCGTCGCACGTGGTACACATAGCTGTCCTTTTCCACCTCACAGTCAAGGGTAGTGGAAGACTCGAAAGATGGCATTCGTACCTGTGTGTTGGCAAGAGTGGATATCCAGAGTGAAATTGTACCGGAAGCAATTTTTATCAGTTGAGCCGTTGGATACGAATTAAGCCACATAACAACCTGCTTTGGACTACATGACTGTGGTAGATGGATTTTTATGCAAAGGGCCTATTTTGGAACAGGGTAAATAGGCAATAAAGTTCTTGAATATTAGTCAGCCCTAGTGCCTTGGATTCGGCCCAAGCTATGAGTTTTGGAGTGCCTCACCGAGATGTTTATGGGAAGTTCAACCAATATGGATCTTATCTCGTGGCTCATGGTTCTCACAATGCAGAGGCAAGGCCTTTTCAGTTATTGTCAGCCTTTACGACTACGGCGCCATCTACGCTTTCTCCGTCTGCCTTCGTCCTATGTGTCCCAGAATATTCTTCTGATAACGATGACTCTATGCACAGACTGCAATAAGTAGAAGATTTGAAAGACATTATGTGCCGAATGGGGTTGAATAATGAACAAATTGAAGGTTTGCCCATCCGTTCTTTCTCTTCTTCATTTTCATCATTTTCAAATAAGTGAAAGTTGCCAAATGTGGTGAAAACAGCTTATATGGAACACAAGAAACAAAAGCATTCATTTGCACAGAAATGTGGAATCGCTCGCAGGGGCATGTATATGTAACACGGCAGTTGGACACAAGGAGTGGTGGCAGGATGCTTGGAAGTCATGATGGATATGCGGTGAATGCAATGGTGTCGCAGGCCCCTAAAATGGCCCTTTTGCTTGAGACGAGTAGTTCAACCTCCAGCGCCAGCCCATAAAAATGAGACACAAGGCTTATCCAGCGTATGATCTGTATTTGTCCTACCCTTAAACGTGTTTGATCAGGGGACATCCAGCCCTCAGAGCAGCTGCCGTGTAACGCCCCAACTTAGGGTTATCTCAACCCGACTGGAGCATTATAAAACATCAGCTAATTACATCATCCTAATAATACAACTCATTCTAACTCACTTGATAATTAAACCATATCATACAAAATTAAAGAGTTTACTTTTACAAAACACACCTAGCAAGTTCTCTGCCAGATCTCAGAGTTGACATACTGTTCTATTCAAGTACAACTTAAGTCACAAATGTACAAGTGTCCCCTTGCTCGTCTTCTCACTGTGCCTCACACATTTTTCTTACCTTTCGAAGGACCGACTACTTGATCTAAAATATTATGGGTATAAATCCGTCAGCCCACTTGTTCAATAAGATAATCAAAGACATTTAATGTAACTGTCAACTCAAGAATATTGATAATGCACACTATTGCAATTCAATCACATTAAATAGTTCTGCATGTGCCCATTACACATATCACACTTTTACACTTAGTTGAGCATTACAAGAGTTTTAACCTTCCCGAATTCAGTCACATCAATAGACCACCCTTATGTCACCACACTCGGGATATAAGTTCACAATCTTTGCCTCGGCGTGATATTACCTCGGGTAGCAGTCGGAGATATAAATATTCGGCTCATACGGTGCACTGCTATTCAAACACAATCAAATACCCCCAATCATTGAATGGGGTAACATAATAATCATCAACAATATATCAACCATCCCTTACAATGAAAGGATGTAACATGCTCATGTGCAAGAAAATATATCATTTCATAAATGTGGTTGTTATAATCTTCATTTACTTGTACTATAAAACTTAGCTATCAAATATGTAGTCACTTTCATCATGTAACATCATCTTCGTAACATTTTGAACATGTAATATAATCATTTATATTCAGCAAATTAGTTCAATTATAGAACTTAACAAACATGTCCAAAATTATATTCTAACCATGTCTAGTTTGATATAATTTCATAATTCACACATATCATAACATATTTCACGTCTTTCATAATCTCCAATATGTTAAACATGAATAGATTCACTTATTAACAAGTCTCTAAGAAGTATTCAAAATTTTGGCAGAGAATTCATACTAAAAGAATTACGCTAACATAGCATATATCCATATTCATGTCTTAAAAGCCCATTAAAAAGTTTTAACTATCTTTCCTTAAAGAAAGGATGAAATAACCAAATTTTTAGATTTGAAACACCTTCAAAACGCTGTTTGAAGCTCATAAAAACTTTCCAACTGCTTAAGGTTCCCTTTAAAAAAAAAAAAACCTTAATTCTAGATTTTGTAAGATTTTTGTTTGATTTTCTTGCAATTTTTTCTCAAAAACGAGGTAGGAAGATTTAAGCATGTCAATTTAGGTCTTTTTAACTCAAATTAGAGGCAAGTAGAAGGTGTCAAGTTGAGGTGAAGAGGTGGAGAAGTCAAGCATGATGAGGCTCTAAGCACGAGGTGGCAAGACACGGTTGTGCCACCTATCAAGCACGACAAGGCTCGAAGCATGATGTGTCACGACAGTGTGTTGACACGTCACAAGCACGAGGTGACACAATTCTGTGTAAAAAGCACAAACAATTCGCAGGCAGTCTGGTCAACAACTGATTACTCTCGACTAGAGTTTTTACCAAAAAAATTTCCAACTGTTCTAAAAATATTTTTAGTCATTCGAAGTGATCATTTATGGTTTCTAAACATCAAATAATCTTTTCCATTTCTAGCACTTCGTTCACCTTCTTAGACAAATTGCTCATTTCAATGTGTTTAATTTAACATTTAAACATACATTCAAATATGTTATCATGCATAGTTCATCATAACCATTTTCACATAGAGTGATGCATCTAATCATACTTAAATATGTAGTCAAAGTATATGAAATGTTGGGTTCTCACATACCAGGTGTGTTTAGCTTCTTAACGCTCTCACTTGTCTCCTGTTTTAATGGAAAATTTTACTGTAACTCTTGTTGCTTTTGTTATTTTTTATCATCTCTGCTTGCTTCGTTATTTTGCTAATGGGATGGGATTTGCTAATGTTGTGGGCTGGAGTAAAAACAGTGATTTGCGAGCTATGTTGCAATTTCTGGAGGAATTAGTAATATTGGGTCATGCGCGTAATGTTAGGGGTGCAATAGTTCTTGAGAGTAGGTTAGGTGTTTAGTTGTCTCGAGTTGAGCTAAACGGGAACGATGTTGGCTCAAATTTAGGGTGATTGTTGGCTTTGGTTTCTTCTATCATTTTCCTTGTGGCTTTGGTCGTTGGGCCTTACAAACTGCAAGTGTCTCAATGATTCTTGTATGCTTGAACTGTGGGGGCTTGGGGCAGGCTACCACAGTTCGTACAGTGTCTGGGCTG
The DNA here is from genome assembly GCA_033065855.1 of Escallonia rubra. Lineage (NCBI taxonomy): Eukaryota > Viridiplantae > Streptophyta > Magnoliopsida > Escalloniales > Escalloniaceae > Escallonia > Escallonia rubra. Next base: position 248,042 of record JAVXUO010002765.1, read on the forward strand.
ATTCATCAGCACAATCCAGACGTGGTTTTCCTTATGGAAACCAAAATGCTGGTCTCGAAAATAGGCATTTTCTTTGGAAGTTAGGTTTCTCTAGTTTTGTTGGTGTTGACCCGGTTGGTCTCAGTGGTTGGTTATGGCTCGGGTGGCTGCCTTCTCACCTTTTGTCGGTTGGTGTAGTGCATAAAAACTTTATCCTATCTTCATACAAAGGTCAAGATGATTATCGAGTTCACTATGGCTTTGTCTATGGTCATCCTCGGGTTCAGTGTTGACCTGAGGTCTGGCGTTACATGCCTCCGTTTCATCATTTCTTCTTAGACCTTTCTGTTTACCTAGGGATTTCAATCAGGTGGTCTCCCCGGATGAAAAATCCGATAGCAACTCAGCTACTATCCCTGGTGCTCAATCCTTAAGAGAAAATTAGGGAAAATTAGGAAAAAGTGGGTTTTTGGGGCAAAATTAGGAAAATTAGGCAAAAGCAACGCTTGTGCCCCCCGTAATTTTTACATAAAAAGACTGGGGCATTGGCAGAATCCGACATGCACTTCTGCAGAAAGTGACTTGTGTTTCTGCAGAAAGTGACTTGTTTCACCCAGACCGTGCTTCTACACCGTTCTTCTATGATTGATCGATAAACACACTCCGAAGCGGATCATTTTCTCCTCATCACCTACATGTATATTTGGGCCGAAAAAATGCGGCCTAATTGAGAGGTGACAAAATGCGGTGCTTTTCATTACAAAATAAGTTCATATATGATAAAAATTCTAACTTCTAAACATGGTTCATTTTGCTAACTGAAGTTCTAATGCTTAATTAATATGAGGTCAATTGATGGAAAAATAACATTCATCAAAATACGCATATTGATTGGCACAAGAGTCCGAGATCATAGTATTTTTTGTCCTATATTAACCCATGCACCCTCACTCTCGATGCCCAATTTTTAAGTGACACATGTATGCTGATTCTCATCGATACATGACATTAATGACGTGATGAAGAGTCTCTAAGCCTATTGATAGTACAATGATTAAATCGATGCACAACGAGAAATAAACACAGAGCATCGAATAAGATTTTCAATAAACGTGTAAGGCTCAAAACAGGGTTTTCAAGGCAAACAATGCGACTTTATGAAAATAACAGAATCCAAAAGAATAGCGATAACAAATCAAGAGAATGTACGAAATCAAATATAAAGAGTTTGGTTCGGATAAAAATCCCTTAATACGATCCAGGTTATGCGCTCGCTGTTATTCAACTTTGTTCAAACCTCGAATTAACCTAAATGGAAAAATTAATTATTATAATTCAGCCTAACCTCACAAACTATTAATATAATGCTTAATCTTAATCATTGCTCACTCCGACACTCTTAAAGTAAACGAAAACGAACCGGATTGCTCGAGCAGCTAAACCTAGCTAACCGATAACCTTGCACACTCTGTAACGCATTAAGACACTCTAGAATGATAATAAATTCTTATAAAATGGTTTTGTACCTTAAAACAGCATAACAAGTTACAATATAAATTTTCTGAATTTTTGAATATTTTCAAATTAAAAACGATTTTCTTAAATACCATAAAAAAAACCCAAAAAGAGCAATTAATGCTTCTAGCCCAAATCAGAGTCCCATAATTTTCATGATAGCTTCAAAATATATAAGAAAAATAGTGAAACAGAAATTAGGATTTAAAAAGTAACGAAACCATTTTAAAATCATCCATTTTTCTAAATCAAATGCGATATGGAATTAGTATCAAATCAACTCTAAAAATTACGAAACTTAAACAGAAACTTATTTACATCATAAAATCATTAAAATAATTTTTCCAGAATTTATTAAGAATTTTAAGAGCTCCAAATTAATTTTAGAGTAACTGAACTTTCAAAAAATATTGAAAACATTAAACGATATCGGAAAAATCTGAAATTTTAACAGTAATTCTATAATTGTCCTAAAAATATTCCTGTAAAGTTTCAGAATTTTATGAGATTTGCACGATGCCCCATAGCTACGTGGTACAACTGTGCAAGCACAGTGTACCACTCCCACTGCACAGACTTGTTAACCTTTACCCATCTTCTTCTTCTTCTTCTCTATGCCTTTTGTTTTCTCTTGGTGACATTTTCACCAAGAGAAAAACCATCAAGAAAGGGACAAAACAGGGGGAGGGATAGTATGGGAAATGAAAAGTCATCATTAGAAGAAAAACCATTTTTTCACAAGTCATCCCCTTTTTCAGAAATTTTTAAAAGTTGCCCCACTTTTTCACAAGTTTTCAAAACAAACCCATCATCCCCAAAAATTTTACCCAAAAACCCACTTTTTCCTAATTTTCCCTAAAAATTAACATAGGGCAAATTACACTTATATCCCTGAGGTTTGGGGGTAATTACACGCGAGGACACAAAGTTTCAAAATGTAACACTTATGTCCATTGACAAACGGAATACAAAAATACATAACGGATTTGACGAAAAGACTTCATTGCCCCTCAATAAAATTGAAACTCCAAATTTGTCCAAGTCTTCTTCTTCAACCTTACACACACATACCAATCGGCATGAAATACAGCTGGCACCCCCTTCCATCACGGCTCAACCGGAAAACCAAGCTCACGACCTTTTTTCTTCAATCCCAAAGGCCTCCAGCCTGCTAATCCAAAGATGGCCTCCACCCAAAACTCGAACGACACCACGCTCCTGGTACTGATCCACCGCCTCCCACGCTTCAACGTCTCCTTCACCCACTAGCTTAGGCCCAGGTTCAACCCACTCGACCCCGTTTGCCACCCTGGCACCCTCCGCACGGTGGGTGCGACCCTAGTTAACTCCGAGACCTTCGACAGGTTCCCGACGGTGGAGTGCGTGGTGCGGTCCTCAATCACATCGATTTCGTCGTCTCGGGATCTGGTCACTAGCGTCGGGGGTGGGTGCAATCGAAGGCGGTGGGGAAGATGAGAGTCAACGGAGGTGGGCAGCCGTGGGGTGAGGTTGAGGGAGGGCGGCGTTAGCTAGGGGAAGGGGGCGGCGGCGTGAGTTAGGGGGAGGAAGAGAATGAAAATTAAGGTAAAGGTGTTGGGGAAAAATGAACAGATCAAGATTTCCATATTTTGAAAAACTGATTTGCAGATTAAGAAATTTTTGTAAATTAGGGTTTCAGGAAAATCCTGATTTGCAAATTAGTGTTTCGGGAAAATCCTAAATTGCAAATTAGGGTTCCAGGAAAACCCTAATTTGTAAATTAGGGTTTCAATAATATCCTAATTTGCAAATTAAGGTTTCAATAATATCCAAATTGTGACTTTAAATTAAGGCTTGAAATTTAAATTTAAATTTTTAAAAAATATTCAATATATACAGTACAAGGGGTAGTATCGTCATTTTGAAAATACATATTGATGACATCATACAAAAAGTACAATTTTTGGATGGAACCCTAACGGATGGACACGGCTGATACATTTTAAAAGTGTTTGGTCACGGAATGTTACATTTTGAAACTCGTTGTCCTTGACTGTAATTATACCCAAACCTCAGGGATATAAGTGTAATTTGCCCTTAACATATGTTGCGAGTCTTGACTGTTTGGAGTAACAATAATTTTGGGCAACTAGAAAAATTAAAGAGATGCAACAACTTCTAATGTTTATTCAGGTAGGTTGTCAAGCTTCTTGCCTTTTTGTTAGGAAGAATTCTTGCTACGGTGTAAGCTAGGATTTCTACTCAGGGGGCTTTTTGGCTCAAAGAGCAAAGATTGATTGGTTAGAACAGGGGGATCGAAATACCAAGGTTTTTCATGCCTTTACTATCATTTGTCATAGGCCTAACCAAATTACCTCTCTTAAAGAGTGCTCAGGGTTACTAACCTCTGATGAGGATTCTCTAAGGTCTCTTATCATTGCACATTTCAAGATTATTTGTTCCTTCAGTGCGTCTCCTCATCCTAATGATGGCTCAATTCGAACCCTTTTACATCAGTTTTCCTTTTGTTCAGTTTCCTTCGTGCATATTTCACTTCTTAATCAGGCGTTTATGCTGGAGGAAATCAAAAGGGCAGTCTTCGAGTTGGGCGGTCTGAAAGCATCGGGACTTCATGGTATTCCAGCTCTAGTTTATCAGAAATGTTGGTCAATTATGGGACCCTTAGTCATTAGGTTGTCCTCTCCTTTCTTAATTAAGGTCAAATGTTATTTTAGGCCACCAATCTTTCATTACTTAGTATCCAAGATTTTGCATGTTGAAACCCCTGTTGACTTTCGCCTTATCAGTCTTCGTAATGTTATTTACAAGATCATTTCAAAGGTCCTTGTTACAAGAATGTCGCCCATCATGGGTGACATTGTTTCTCCTTTCCAAAATGCTTTCATATTTGGTTGTAGCCTCTCTGATAACGTTTTACTTGCATAAGAGCTAATTGACAGTGTCCGCAATCGGACAAAAGGAGGCGGCATTTTGGTTTCCCTCAAATTAGATATGAGCAAGGCTTTTGACCAAGTGACTTTTGACTTCCTACATTTTTGGTCAATTTGGTCCCCTAACGAGGATTCTATGAGGTTCTTCATTGCTTTGGTTTCCCTCCATTTTGGGTCAATTTGGTCTCCTAATGCATATGCACCGTCTCTTATTTGATTCTGGTCAACGGAGCTCCTACGACTCCTTTTAAGTCTTGTTGAGGTGTCCAAGAGGGGGACCTTTTATCTCCTTTTCTATTCAATCTATGTTCAGAAATCTTATAAATGATGTTACTATTATCTGAACAACAAGGGCACATCAGTGGCATTAAAGCAGGTGCCTTGTCACCTGCACTCATTTAATGTACACTGATGACATTTTTCTCTTTCTGAGACTTCATAGGAATGTTGCTCACAGCATCACCGCAATTGGAACGGTTCTGAACAGTTACTATTTGATGTCTGGTCAGTGTATCAATTGGGATAAATTTAGCCTCACGATCAGTCCGAATGCTTCAGAGGAATCAAGGACGGTAATACTTAAGGAATTTGAGTTCACGAAAAATGTGAACTTTGGGAAATATCTTGGAATTAATCTAGACAATGGTGTTAAGAAGAAAGATATTTTTGGGTATTATGCAAAGGGAACAAGATAAGTGTGTTCACTGGTTAGGTATTTTCCTTAATAAAGTCGGACGCGCTACACTCTGTTTACAGAATTCTGTCATCGGTGTGTAAATAGCTAGATCAGATCTTTGTGCGATTCTGGTGGTCAGGTGATATGAATCACAAATCAATTCACTGGGTTGTGTGGCCTACTTTAAGGCAGGTTGGGTTTCGGAGACTTCAAAGTATTTAATCAGACCTTGTTAGTTAAGCAAGCGAGGAAAATCTGGTCAGATCCACATAGTATCGTGGCAAGTGTTCTGCAAGGGAGACACTTTTCCCAAATCAATTTTCTTAGCGCGAGGTATCCTAGGCAAGCCTCATTGATCTGAAGAAGGCTCTTAGTAGGCCAAAGACATCTTAAGCAAGGTTTACAATGGAAAATTGGAAATGGTTGCTCTATTTCTGTCTGGATAGGTTGGTGGTCGCCATTAATCCCTCCTCATCATGATAGTAATCATCGCTGGCACATCGCAGGGTTACTGACCAAACCGTGTCATCCAGCAGCTGCCAACCTTACCTTAATGCAACAACCTACAAGCAAAGCACAGAACCCTCTCCACCAGCAATTTTCAGAACACCAACATTTCTAGATCCAATGGGGAGGGGGGTCAACAAGGGGGGAGGGGGAGGAAAGAACTCTAGAAGAAAAACCTAGATCTAAACTCACCCGTCCATCTCGAACCCAAGTCAGCCCAAAACAAATCATGACGGCAAAACCCACAGACCCCGACAGCAAAATCAAACACGCGAAGCCACCACAACCCGGTCGTAACTCCCGAGCAACCCATGAACCGAAATTACAATTCACAGGACCTGACAGCTTACCCATCAACCGTTGCCAACTCATCGCCCGTGCTGGAGAAGACAAAGAACCATACTACCAGATCGAAGAGCTCCGACATGACGACTACGCCGTCTAGCTCACCCATGCCTCCAAGATCCCACACACGAATCTTCACCTACACTACCACATCACCACCCGCCGGGAAAACCAGCGCGAAGACGGATGTGAGAGAGGAAGGTTTTGAGGAGATGAGAAGCTCGTGAAAATCGCCTCTCTCATAGGCTTCTAATGATTTTTCAATGAATCTCTGTATGTACTCTTTAATTATGATATAAATTTCTTACTTCTCTCAATTAAAAAAACAAAAAAGAAAAGGCAAGTCACAGCAACCAACTTCGTCTTCCAAATGTCATAGGCACAGGATGAATCCGCCAGCAGGGTTTAGACTTAGCATACCACCACAATAACTCTGCTCACGACAACCGGCCGCCGTCCCAAGTCCAAAAATAGATCCTCATACTGGTCAAGTCAGAAATGCTCCAGAGAATCAGATTGATAAACCCAGTAGAATCATGTGTCATGCTTTTTAATTTTGTCTAATCATCTTTCTTCCTCTTAATGCATGTTGCTGCATTCACTCGTAACATTCTCCAAGGGTCTCGATCTGGTCAAATATTCATACTCATTTCGTCCCGTGTGTCGTGGGCCAGCAAAACCATGTCAGTTCACAGTGACATGTTTCTTTTTTACTTATATTTTTCTTGACAAGTTTACCCTAAATTCAGTAAAATATTTTAAACTTCCGGGATCTTATTGGCCTAATTCTAACCCCTTCTGCTAGTCCCCGGCCGAGTGCTTAAGCCACTCAGTGCTAAAGTAGTTCATGGGATCTTATTTGCCTAATATATGGCACGCTTTATGTTTTCCGGTGAACGTTCCAGACCTTTTCGCTAGCTGTTGCGACCTTCTAGTTGCTCCGAACAAGGAGTACGGCGAAAATTAGCAATGTAGTTTTGATGTCAACGCCACCTTTTCGCTTCAACAAGGCCAGAGATTTGATAGAATCCACTATGCACAATACTACAATCGGTCACCAAAATAGAGCTAAGAAGCTGCAAATAAACTCATTAATAAATGGAGCTATAAACAAGGGTGATACCACCAACCCATTAGTAACATAAGAAATACCGCGCAGACAAAGATTAGCAACAGGAACTTTTTTTATGTGTCTTTCGAGTCTCGTAGGAGCGGAGTATTTGAACTCCTAACTAAAGGAACGAGATATTTGAGATAAGAAACTTTTATTGAGCTAATCTCACTCTTTTACGTTGAACTAATATCACTCGAGTGAAGAATCAGTTTTGTCAACAGACCGAGCGAAGGCAAGAACATCATCAGCGTCTTTAGCCACGACGCTGTCCTTCAAATCTCTACTGTCTGTGATGATGGTTTCCCGCAGGACCTCCTTGGCCTTAGCCATCGGATCTACAGACGGCGCGGTTGTGCCACAAGCCCTCCTGGTCTTCTCTTCTCCCTCTTCTTTACGCAGCTGCTCTCTTCTCTCATAGTTTGCTTCCATGTCTTTTGCTCTCTCTGCTCACCTCACTCGTCTAATCTCTTCTCTGTGGATGCCCCGTCGGTACTCGTTTCCAAGCTTCAAGATAGACCAAGTATAGCATATTAGGTTAGGTTACTAGCTCAAGATACACGTGTGTGGTGCAAAATCAAGTCGGGAGAGTGGTGTCACGAGCACGCAGGCAGGAATTCACACCTGGCTACGATTGTTTTGTTGCTTACCTCGAGGTTTTTGGTGACCTTATCTATATACATCAGATGTGAATGTTACGTCATATTCTATTAGCCTTTGAGTAAGACCATTTTTCAGTAGTAATCGTTTACATGAATAGTGACATCTTTAGCAACATTTTCAAAATAACTTTTAATAGCAATTCATTTCTCTGACTGCATGAACGCCCGAGGGGAAAACAATTCTTAATTGTTGGCAACTTTTTGGAATTAGTTATTTCAATAATTAATATTCACATTTCAGATATTTACGAAAATACTATTATATCGTAACTAATTAATTAGAGTTTTTTTTGTTGTATTCTTTATTCTTTGTGTTACCGGCCGTCATAATCTTCTTCGTTCTCATTCTTCATTCTTCCAAATCTCCAAATTACGGAGAAACACGAATTGATTAATGTGAGTTCTTTTGTTTTTAGTTTAATTCTTAGAGTATTAACAAATTCAATAGCTAATTATAGGATTAACGTATTCAATAATTACGCTATTCATTAGTTTAATTCTTATAGTATTAACGTATTCAATAGTTACGAAAAAAACACGAACTGAGCAATTTACTATGCATATAACCGTTTGATATAGACTCGATCATTGATGATTTTTGTGACTATAAAGAACACCGAGTTCCGCTTTAACCATCGATGTATACAGTTACTTTTCTTATACTTTCTTGTTTTGGTGAAACTTTGATGAATTACTTCTAATTTTAGTGTCTTTTATTTTTCATTTATGTGAACTTAAACCTTCTTTATTCTTTTATGTTAGCCATCAACTTTTTTTATGTCGTTTTGACCCCTTCCGATTAAACTTTCTGGATCCGTCCCTATCTCTGACATAAGCTCATCGGGTAGTAAAGTTTGTTCCCATATCCATGTGATGTCCCAGTGAATCGCAACTCTACCAACTTCTGTTGAGAATACTTGTGTATATTTGTACATAATCCAATTTTGAAAATACTAATCATACAGAATAAATAAACTTTTTAAAAGCAATAGAAAAATAGAATCAGAAAATAAAATTCTATTAAATTTACTTACTGCAGAATTAGTTATTTCAATAATTAATACTCACATTTCACATATTTACGAAAATACTATTATATCGTAACTAATTAATTAGAGTTTCTTTTTGTTGTATTCTTTATTTTTTCTGTCACTGGCCGTCATAATTTTCTTCATTCTCATTCTTCATTCTTCCAAATCTCCAAATTATGGAAAAATACGAATTGATCAAGGTGAGTTCTTTTGTTTTTAGTTTAATTCTTAGAGATTTTTATTAACAAATTCAATAGCTAATTATAGTATTAACGTATTCAATAGTTACGCTATTTTAATAATTACGCTATTCATTAGTTTAATTCTTATAGTATTAACGTATTAAATAGTTATGAAAAAAAACATGAACTGAGCAATTTACTATGCATATAACCGTTTGATATAGATTCGATCATTGATGATTTTCGTGACTATAAATAACACTGAGTTCCACTTTAACCATCGATGTATACAGTTACTTTTCTTATATTTTCTTGTTTTTGTGAAACCTTGATGACCTACTTCTAATTTTATTGTCTTTTATTTTTCATTTATGTGAACTTGAACCTTCTTCATTCTTTTATGTTAGCCATCAATTTTTTTATGTCTTTTTTGTCCCCTCTGATTAAACTTTCTAGATCCGTCCCTGTCTCTGACAGAAGCTCATCGGGTAGTAAAGTTTGTCTTCATATCCCTGTGATGTCCCAGTGAATCGCAACTCTACCCACTTCTATTGAGAATACTTGTGTATATTTGTGCAGAATCCAATTTTGAAACCATACAGAATAAATAAACTTTTTAAAAACAATAGAAAAATAGAATCAGAAAATAGAATTCTATTAAATTTACTTATTGCAGAATTTTAAAAATATAAAAGAAAGAATCGCGGCGTGAATTTGATTCACTGTTCTTAAGACTTTATTCATCCTACAATGGTGCTAACGGCCTCTGACAAGACAAAACTCTCTCAGGATGCAACGGGAGTAAACTTTTGAGAGAATATGAGCATTTTGAATTCGCAGGGCCGATGAATCAAGACAATGTATAACTCTTTATGTATGACACTTAGGAATACGGAGAACAGAAGAACAATTTTTTTCTGGCTTGTTATTATGAGCATGGACACTGTATCTATACAACGAAAGAATTCTCTTCACTGAAGGACACATCTATTGACGTGAAAATTTGCAACTTTTCATAAAAGAATTACCTAATTAAATTATTTATATAAAGTGTTTTAGTCCCATAATATTAAAGCCTGTTGGGCCCAAGCCCCAGCTCAGAAATACGGACCGGACCGGGACAGGACGGGCGGGTGGGCTTTGGGTCAATCCAGGTCCTCCTTCCTTACAAAACTTGGGTATCCCCATGGGATCCTATCCTTAATTTGTAATACCCCAAAAGTTTTCTTTTCCTTATGCAAAATTTTTATATTTTTTAATCAGTAGTTGGTGGTCTTTTTTTAAAACTAAGAAAATGAGTTGGGAATGTTGCTGAGATTTTTGGGCAGATGAACAGGAAGTTTTATTCGAATTTAAGAGGGTTTAGTCGACTAAAAGTGTTTCGGTCGACTAAAAAGTATTTAAATTGTGTAAATATGATTTTCTGGAGTTTTAGTCGAATTTAAAGATTTTAGTCGACTAAAAGTGTGTTTTCGGTCGACTAAAAGTTTTAGTCGTCGAACAGTGTTTTTGAACAGTAAATATTAGCAGTGACTTTGAACAATACTATGAACAGTGACTTTGAACAGTACTATGAACAGTACTTTTCAGTCGACTAAAATGTGTTTTCGGTCGAATTAAAGGTTTAAAATTTGTGTTCCCTAAAAATAGTGTTCTATTTCATTCCTAGCCCTTTTGTTCTTGCTTTCTTACTCCTTTGCGGCGGAGAAAGAGAGAATATGAGGCTTGGAAAGCTCATTGGCGCTAGAGTGGTGCTTTAAGGTTTTCTTTGGTTCAAAAGCTTGTTTGAGGTAAGGGTTTATACGATTTTTGCTGTGGAAAGGTATCTTCGAAAATCCGAAGGCTTATACTTTCATCACTTTTGATTCATCTATGCTCGTTTGTAATTGATTTCTCCACTTTTGCCTTCTTGAGAACATTGTTCACCCTTTCTCATTTGTGCCTTAATGATGCTCAACTTTGAATTTGTACATTTGTGACCGTCAATTTAAGATTGACATTGACTATGTTGAACAACTCTCAAATTGAGAGGGTCCTTTGGACACATGTTTGTTATACTAGAGAGCCGAAGTCTCCTAGTATGCTCCGGAGCACACGTTTGATGTTTGATGTTTGGTTCGACATTTGGGTCTTATGACCACCATAGTCATCCCATGTTTGTAGCGTACCCGACATATAATTGAAATGTGTTTTGGGTTAAACGCTTAATGACGTTTGCTTTGGTATTTGACAGTAAGATATGATTGCACTTTCGTACCTTCGGGCTTGTATTTGATTTGGGTTCTTTGGACCACCTTATGAACATTTCGTATATTTGATTCGCCTTATTTGCATAGTGGTCAATTGTTATTAATTGTTCGGCAGATATTTGATTTTTTTTTGGACTACGAATCATCATATTTGCTTCCCATTTGTTTTCCCCACTTACTGGGCTATTCGAGCTCACCCCCTACTCGTTTGTTTTGTCCCTTACCACAGGTATCCGACGTGATTTTCGGGCGTGGCATGTTTGGGGGAAATTAGAGTTTTTAGTCTTTGTTAGTATATTTGAGCAATGTAAATTATTTCACCGCTGCGTTTGGTAATTTATTTTGTAAAGGAATACTCAGTGGAATTATTTTGGTGAACGGATTGTCTTAGACTTTTGTTTGTGGAGATATTTTATCTTAGAGGATTTAGTTGCTCTGTCTATACCGTTATCTTTAGAACTGTAATGGTATATAATTGAGTTTGATGTTAGTCGCGGCCTCTCGTTTTCAGGGCATGACATAATTAGTCCAAAACTATGTTATATATGGAGACAACCTTTGTTTTATTTTTCCAAAGTGGGATTAACATTTTCCTTTCAAGATGATTCACCAGCTTTAACTTCAACTTAATCATCCACTTCTCATTTGTTTTAAACTAGTCAATATGCTATGATTTTCTAATTCAGGTAGACGAACACGTCTTAACTTATTCCTAACCAAATTATGGTGCAGAACCCGGTTGAAAATTAAGTTAAAGTTGACTCTCAAATTGAGTTTAAAACCCAAAAGTCATTAGTCCCCCACAAGAATAGACAATTGACTGCTCACTAAACGCAAGAAGAAACGCTGACACTAGAAAGAGTTCAAATAGAACAACGCTATATTTTGATAGGTAGCTGATGGCTTTGAACTTTCCCTAGTGAGAACTATCGGATATTGGCTAACTAGTGAGGGTGATGTCTTGAGCTGTTCAGCCTTTAGTGTAAATCAAGACAATAGAACTTCACACAGTGCAACTGAAAGACTATTTTGAGGTTCTCAATGTTGTGTTCATTTTGGCCCTGAATAACTCCTATATTTTCATGAGTACTCTCTGACAATTTAGCCTTGCAATTATCAAAGAGTACTGCCCACTTCTTACTCACATATGTGACTTCTTATTAAGAGGTTCCAACTGTACCCCTACTTGGTTTTTGAAGATATAAGAGTCGATAAAAGCATTGCTTAACCTAAACTTGTGTAGGTGACACAGTGTGCTCATCATAGGAATGGATATGAGATTTTAACCGCCCACAATCCTTTGTCTGAATCACAATTACATAATTCCATTTTCCCTTTAAACCTAGATATTGAGATCTCCAGTCAGCTAGGTGGGGTTTCCATTATGGCAACTATTTCGCTCATAGGCTTAAAACCCACCCCACGATGATGTATTTACTCTCTCTCTAGTCAAAGCTTTTAACGGATCCGCAATATTATCCTTTGACTTCACATAGTAATAGAGATAATTCCATTAGAAAGTAATTGCTTAACGGTATTGTGTCTACGAAGTATGTGTTTAGACTTATCGTTATACATACTGGTTTGTGTTGTTCCAATTGCAGATTGGCTATCGCAATGTATATAAATTGCTGGTACAACTTTTGGCCAATTTGGAATATCCTCCAAGGAATAACGAAGTCACTCTGCTTCTTCTCCTGTGTCTAGTAATGAATTCAGACTCCAAAGTGAATCTAGCAATACATGTCTGTTTTGAGGATTTCCAAGAAACAGCTAGTCCTTTCTCAACAATGCTACATTTTCTATTGCCCAGATTCTTCATAAGTCACGCATTTTACTTTCTCACATTAAAGTCACAAGTTCCTTTCAGCGTTGTTCTCGTAAAGTTTGACGCATGTTAGTTTTCCTCCTGTTCGGGAACCTGTCAGCTTGGTTGATTTTTCTCATTCTCTTTACCCTATTCATTTCTCCCACACCTGCGATTGTGTGTTAACCTCCTCTCCAGTGTTTTATGTGATTTTAGTCCCCGGTCCTTCTGTTGACAGGATTTTTGTATTTGGTGTGGTTTTGTTGAATTCCGTTGCGTTCCGGTTGGGACACTTACAGATAGTATTGATGTGGCAAATGAGCTTAGTGCTTTTCCTATGGCTATTTGTATTGCTATATCTTGGTTGAGTCAACTCCAGTGTACTCACGTTATTAACCTCCTTCCTCACTCTAAATTTATGATGCAGATGGAGAATCCTGATAATCGGAGTTTATCATTTTCCAACCTTTTGTGCATATCTAATTATATATATATATATATATATATATATATGAAAGTCAAAGTTGAGAGAAAGTTGCCACATCACTGCTTATGTGGACACTCTCTCAACTTGCCCACGTAGACTTTTCTTTTATAACTTTTTTTAATTCTAACCTTAAATGTCTTCTCTTTCTCTAGAGACAATCTACAGTATAGCAACCTAAAATTTAGTTATTATTATCTTCATACCTGAAATATCTAATCTTATTGAAGAAAAGATTTAAACCTAAGTAATTATCTCCTTTGGTGATTTTTTTAATGTCCTTTTTATGTTTACTTATATATCCCTTTTCTTTTTTAGAATTTTGCTATGACAATCTAACTTCAAAATGGATTCTAAAAATTTTAAACTCAATGATCCTATTTAAAATTCAAAAATTATCTCTCAGAATAAAATATTAAGTTGACCTTTTCCTCCCTTAGTTTGAGAAAATCACCTTTTATAAATTCTCAATTCGTAAAATTGATTTTCAAAAATTTTTAACCTACTAATCCTACTTAAGTTCTAAAAATATCTCTCACAATATGATAACAAATTGACCATAGCCTCTCTGGCGATAATCTCATTTTATGAAACTTTAAATTTGACAATTACCTCTATGGTAAGTCTCTCTCTCTCTCTCTCTCTCTCTCTCTCACACACACACACACACAAATCGCTTTCCTCTTTTATTGCTTTATTTCTTTTTTTATTTCATCTAGCCGTCATATTTTGTTCTCTCGGTATATCAACGCTCATTTTGTGATTCAAATGACCATCTCCACGTTTCTATTCCTCTATATTGTGCCGATATTTTTTGTCGATAGATTTGATTTGATGTTCATAGTTTTTCGATCGATAGAATTGTTATTTCTCATTGTTAGATTTTGTTGAATTGTTGTACTGTATATAATGGGCTGAGAGATTTTCCACCAATTAGTTTTGCCGTTGTGTTTTAATCTTAGATGTTTATTTTAGGTGACCATAATATAGATTCTATCACTTTTTATTTCATTCTTTGTCAAAGACTTTAGTATCGTGCTTTTATTATTTTATTTACATAATTTATTGACTATACGCACGGGATCAAAACTAGTTACAAATGAACTGCAGGATTTTGCACTCGCTGCATATCACCCAGGAAAAAGAAGAGGTGTTATCTCTAGCTACTGCATTAGCATCTTTTGTTATCTGTTCGAGTTTTGGGATTCAACAGGTCTGGTTTGCGGGTTTAATACACGTGCTTCCTCTTCCTTGTGTCCGTTTTGGTCCCGATGCTCCCCTAGTGGTGTTAAGTTTCCTAGTAGTTCTTACTGGTTCTTGTATCTTTCTTTTGTATTAGATGGGTTAATCATCCAATTGTTGGTTGGTCTGTTGTATGGAATCGTTGATGTAAATTCTTCTTCTTTTGATTTGGTATATATTCCTAACTTCCTTTAAAAAAAAAAAAATACTATAACCAATCTGCAAGCACTCATTTGTGGGTAATCTCACCATCAATCTTACACTAACGGCAGTCACTAGGAAGCAACGAGACTAATCCTAATCGAACAAACTTTGGCTCCTACCCGAGTTGTAGGAATCTTCCTTCAACCCCATGTATAGTGACAATTAATTATCATTAGATGTTTCAAGTGATCTTTTTTTAACACTTTTAACAACAATTATTAGTGGCATTTTTTTAGCGTTACTAAATAAAAGCTACTAGAAATATTTAGAGACAATTAATTGTCGCTATATAAGGGATAAGAGAAAGATTCCTCCGATCAGGATAACAGTCAAAATTTTTCCACTCACAAATACGCGATCGCACAATGACGAGAGAGGCACGCCCAAGGAGGAAAAAGCCAACTTGTCTAAAAGTTCTACATCAAAGATATTAGCAACTCCCAGCGACACTTCAAAACCCTGTAATAATAATATAATAATAGTCTAATGTTTAAGACCAATTTTGTACTTGGCACAAACAAGCTATCTATTAGTAACTCGAAAGTAATGTCTAGCAGCTTTGAATCATAGCAAAACAAACAATTAATCTCTAGTTCTCTTTGAAACAAAAACTCAGACATCGGCTAAGGATTGGAGTCGAATCATGCTCACCTCCAAAGGTAAAAGCAACTAAAACAACACCGACCTTTAAATGTGAACGGGGTCCAGAAAAAGGCCTCAGTTCATCCTCCTGATAAGCTCGTTGATGTAATCTTCACGGTTACCAGCATCACCTCCTTCAACGTAATGATTCCTCTTCTTTTTCAGACCACCCAGGGGAGCCTTGAGCTTGAAAGGCCATAAGAAGTTGTTGGCCTCCTTGAAGTGCGGCCCAACAGTCATGATTTCATGGACCAAATCTTCAACGCAAATGATTCCAAACTTGCCCAAAGCCTGTTGTCAGACGATGCAATGTCATGACATTCAACAATTGACCATGTAAGCATATATAAATACATCAAAATAGTAAACAAACCTGCTCAACGATAGAATTGTCAGTTAACGCAGTTCTTTGCTTGTTCAGTTTCCCATAGCCCCTCTTGTAAATCAATTCTTTTACACTCTTTAGGTTGGGGTATCTGGAAAAAGCATTAATTGAATAATTTAATGCCCTCGAAACAATAACAAACCCTGAGATGTAGTGAAAATTGAAAGTTCGCATACCCATATGTCACGTAAGGCTCAACCCTGTGCAGCATGTTCGTTGTTGCTTTGTTCACTTTCAAGAAGACACCATTAAATATCTGAAACAAACAAAGGATGCATTCTTTACATAATACTAACGTGGAAAAAAGAACAGAGCCATTTAAAGCAGAAAAACAATCCCATTCCTAGCTTGCGAGAGGAAGAATGCACTATAGACACTATGACAATGTTCTAGAACCACACACGTCAATAACTTCCCCATTTAAGCAAGGCACCTTGAACAACTAGATGCAGCTAGTGAAAGCCAATTATCACTAAGTTTTCAGATCATGGACTGAAACTTCCAATTCTCCAAGATGTAAGGTATACTTCCAAGTGTTTTGGTTTTCAAGTATCACCAGCATTCTGCGTAAACCAAACAGATCAAAGGCACTAGGCCACCTCTTCCCAAAAAGAACATCGTATACTCAATGTGCATCTATGAAGCACGGACACGGGTACGGGTGCGAATATGACATGAGTGCAGATATGCCGATACCGCATTTTGAAAAAAAAAAACAGGATATGTGTGAGGCTAGGATACAGCAATTTTTTTATAATTTTAAACAGTCAATATTTGTTTTTTAAATACATATGTTTAATAAGCTCTTGTACAAATATATAGAAATTATGGGTCATTTAGTCATCTACTCATAAGAACAAATCCCCAAAAGAATATACAGCTGCTGCACACGTGGAGTACCAAAGGCCACAAGTGACAAAGCCCCACAACATAGAGTTGCTCCCTGCGCAAGACTAAATAAAGCTGAGCCAAAAGAATCCATAAAAAGAAAAAGAAGTCTCTGGTGAAGGAGGAGAGAGAGTCGGAGAAGCAGCCATTGCCGCCGTGTTCACCATTGCCAGAGTTCTTCTTCTTCTTCTTCTGGTGGTCAGTCGTGGCTACTTCGCCACCGCCGGCGCTGCTTCTCTCTCAGAATCTCCCTTTCCCCTCTTTAAAGATCTGTTCATTTAGGTTCTTTACGTAAATGTTTCATTATCTATAATTTGACCCCCCCCCCCCCCCAACAACAAAACTCATTTTCTATGTGAATATTGGACCCGCACCCGAAGTGCACCCAGTGCCGGTGCTTCACCCCCAGTGTCGCACCTGTGCTACAGAGATGTGCATCCTACTGCCACCACACTTCATTTTAGATAAGCTTTTGTTTGATATTACAATTTAGTAAGCCTTGGAGGCAGCTAAAATCCTTCAACAGATAGAAGGCCAAAAAAAAAGCTTAACAACAGAAGAATTCTCACTGATCCTCTTAATTTCATTCTTTTTCTAATGATACTATTAGGAAACACCATAGCGGCATAACGCCAATGAAATTGCAACCTCTTGTACTATATTGAATCCTCAGCATTATTGACCGAAAGCAGCAGACCATTCCAAACTAAACCCCATAACTAGTAGAAGACAACTCAGATCTAATATGCTACACAGGGCTATGGTCAAAGGAAGACATGAAAGGGCATGTCTATGAAGGAATTTATCTATGAAATGGCAAGTGTATAAGGACATTCAGCAATTTATGATCTGAAAAAATGAAAAAAGGAATATCAACTAACATCTCACAGAACCACCTGGCCAGCAACAAAATACGTTTCAGAAAATGTCGGAAAGTGAAAACTAATAGCCTGCCAATATTTAAGTCACAGATGCACAAAACATCTATCCAGGAAACAGAAAAGTGCAGCAACTTACCAAACATGACAAATTAGTACTTGTACAAAATAGAAATCATAAAGGAAATATGATCAGCTAGATAGTAAACCCCCCCCCCCCCCCCCCCCTCTTCTTATATAAAAACTAATACGTGAAATAATCACAAACAGAAATACTAAGTATTTCTAAGTACTACTTCTTGGTTTGGTTCTTAGGTCTTGTGAAGGTATCTGCGCGATTCCCCAATTTGCATATCAGTGAAGTCGGTACTGAATGGTGAACTTAACCAAATTGAATGAAAGAATTGAGTCTTTTGAACTTATATTGGGTACTTAGAGAAGGGAGGAAATTTCATCAAGGAAAAAGTTTATTGTTCCATAAAATGGATAATTGTTTCTCCACCTACAAATATTACTATAAAGAAAGAATTTTTACCTGCCTCAACCGCAGGAGCTGCAAAATCTTTTTGGTCTTTGGATCAATTGCATTGATCCTACAAGTTTCAAGGTGAAAGCATCACATACTAGTTCACACACATTCTAGAAACTGCAGATACACATTGTCTCTTACCCACGAATCCTAACAATAAACAACAGCTTTGCCTCTGGGCTAACATAAAAGCCCCCCTTCAATCTTGCCTCGCGTTTCAATTGAATCAACTCCTTTTGCTGAAAAATAAGAAACAAAAACCACTAACTAACTAGAGACTTGAACTATACACAGGCCCTTAGCCACAATAAGAATACGTAATACAATACCTGCTCGTCATACTCCTTTGCGTACAGCTTAGCTCTATTAAAGATCAACTTGCGGTTCTCGGCATTTTTTTTCTTTGCAGCAAGAAGAACTTGCTTTTTCGCAAGAGCCCATTCTTCATTCCTTTTCTGCTTCTTCAGGACAGATTCCGGAACCACAGGACCTCCTGCCATCTCGACTTCACCCATCTCCCTAAAAAAGAGTCCAGAATACCAAAAATCCTACTTCAAAATCACAATTTTACAGATTTTGTATCCTCAAATACTGAAATGAAAGCCGTTTAATACGAAAAGACGCATGACCTTAATTATCTCCAGGAAAAAATTATTTCCAGTGGTAATTTATATTGTTTTGTGAATACCAATCAAATCCTGAGCTTTGCCCACAGATTTCACTTTAACCCTAAAGTTTACGTACAGACTATGGATGTTCAGATATAGTCTAAAAGTAACAAACGGTAACAGTTTCCAATTGGATTGACCCCAATGCAAAGAGTTTAGATTAAAGCACATGCATCTCATCACGGTTTCAGGCATCCAAGCTACTAAAAAGCTTACAAGGTCCATACAGTCAGTAATCAACTACAGGATATGCAGGCAACAATAGAGCATACTGCAGAGTCTAAATGATAGTTGATCCTTATTCGAACATATACTAATCTCTCTCCAGATAGTCATACATGATTACATATGTCCAGTGGGAAGCAAAACTCCCTTTCAGCCTGACAGATTTTCCCTAGTGGAAGACTTTTTAGATACAAAAGATTAGAGCTACTAAAGGTCAGCCAATACACCACTGGAGGGCATACACACATATTTAACATATGTATATATGGATGTGTAATAATGAAACAATCATATAACAGGGGCCAAGAAGTAAAACAAAGTTAAATTCCTGTACTATGAGGATATCAAAATCAATTCATACCCAGTTGAGCAGTCAAAAACAAAGCCATAGCACAAGTGTGCACCTAGGCAAAGCCAGCGCTTAGCTCTTCGTTTGGCTTAGGCGGAGCCCCTTCAATGAAGCCCACAGCCCTTCCAAAAGCGAGCTTGTTCAGTATTAGTCACAACTTAAGCTTTTTGTTATCGACTTTTTTCAACACTGACTAACTTGACTACAAACTATTATTGTATCATATAAGGAAGTAAAACAATCTGCTGCCCTAAATACGCGTCAAAAATAACCCAAAAAGAACAAAAAAAATGCTTAGTCGACCCCTCACTGTAGTCTGTTCAAATGAGTATTAAGAAGAACCAGAGGCAGGCTTCTTTCTCCTTTGCTTTGTCTTTAGTTGCTCACCAATGATGACTGCAAATTGCCTAACTTGGCCAAATGAATAGCCAAATTTTGCTATGAAATGCCATGTTAATGAAGCTGAATTGTTGGTTTCGATATAGTATGACTACTTTTTGGTATCATACTATCTAAAAGTGTGCAGAGCTTAACTACCTGTGCTTGCTCTTTGCGCCTAGGCTCCAAGGACCCTCTGCGCTCAACCTGAACTTGAGGTCTTTCAATAACTAGTCAATCTGACATACTATATTCTACACAGACGCGCCCGCAAACTATTTTCAGCCAACAAACATCATTTCCAGCAACTAAATCTAAAGCTGACATTGTACATTCCACACACAATACTCAAGAATGCTACAAAACGAGGTATTGGGAAGAACAAAAGATAAAATAGCTCGCTTTTCAGATCCTCCAACATCAATTTATAAATGCCGGTTTATAAAGAAGACGCAAGAGAATAAACTCAAACGTTATGAACTCCATTTGCCACGAGAAATAAGCAGAAGCCGAGAT
Source organism: Escallonia rubra (assembly GCA_033065855.1). Taxonomy (NCBI): domain Eukaryota; kingdom Viridiplantae; phylum Streptophyta; class Magnoliopsida; order Escalloniales; family Escalloniaceae; genus Escallonia; species Escallonia rubra. Next base: position 268,424 of record JAVXUO010002765.1, read on the forward strand.
TATGTCTATGGAAAGCAATTCCTCAAAGTTTCTTCCCCAGCAAATCATATTTCGAACCCAAAATAATTCCAATCATATTTTGACAAATTCGGTGAAATGGGGAGTTTTTTCGTCGTTTAATTCCGTAGCAGGAGCACTACTTCGTAACAAATGTGTCCTCCAATAACATCTTTCTTATCTCATAAACCAAAAAACTACGGGCTATTATAATCCTTACTCCAACCAATACACGTACAGTGGAAAAGAAACAAAAGGAAAATCAAATAGTTTTTCTAATGGGGGAAAATAAATTGGATGAATACAATGTGGAGGAAAATAGCCATACTTTTATAACAACCCCCAACCTTTCCATTTCCTAAGGACCCATTAAATCGATAACAGCCAACTTTAACAAGAAAAATGAAAGCCCATGAAAGAACTAAGACAATTCAGAAAGATCCTCAAATAATTTAGCCTTAAAACCATTTTCAGATGCCAAATCTAAGCTAGCACATGGAAATGGATGGTAAGAAGAGGTACTTACAAAGCATAAAAGACTAAGAAAAAACTCACCTTTTTGATGCGGAATCAGTGAATCTGGGCTTGGAGGGGGCTGGGTCGGAAGAGGAGTAAAGGTTTAGATGAACTTAAAGATACAGTCGACAAGGCATTAGGGTTTCGTAGGTGTTGTTTAAGAGATCCAGCGGCTGGTGTTGCGGTTTACTTGAGCGAGTAGATATCAGCCGTCCGATGGATCGAGTCGTGCTAAATGTCTGAACTAGCCTTAAATGAGGTGTTATTGTACATGAAACCACTTCAAACTAGTAAGTCTACAAATTGTCCAGGTTTTGGCGATAGAGCATTACATTATTGGTGTGAGATAGGATGGACAGATCGGTTATAATTTATCGCGATCCTAATTGTTGTTGATTATGAGTAAAGAAAGGATTTACCATATCTTTTTGTTTGTTTTTAGGAGGACACCCCCGTCTTGAGGGGCATAACAAATTAACCATTAGCTTTTCCTCCTTGGTCATTGTTTTAAAATTTTGATTTTTAGTTATACACCGTTAAATCTACTACCCAGTTAGATATGGGAGTGCAAAGGATTGGTCACTATCACCCTCCCTGTAGAATTGTGCTCTCCTCTTGAACTAGAAGATGATGTCGAGCTTATTCCCAATCAAAGGCGGCACTTTTTCTCTCGCTCGACTATAACATTAATTCCTTTTATGGGGCGACAATTGTGGATTGAAATAAGCATAATCAAATTTTGTCCTTGTGAACCGAGGTGACTTAGATCAAAGGATATCCAACCTACGGTTTAGCCTAAACATGGTAACTGGGCCAATAGGATATAAGTGGGAGCTCTGTGCACCAACAACAAAAAGAAGTGCATGCGATTTCATAAGAGCTAGATGACTTAAAATGTGAAAACTAAAAGTTTCATGCCAACAATTGATGTCTACCTAACCATCTCTATGTAAAACATGTGAATAGTGATTTGATTGAGAATATTCCTAGTATAAGGGAAACCGCACACAAATATTGAGCTTAGAAATAGAAAACAAAGATTTGAGCAACGAGGTTTGTGATTTCAAGAATTGCCTTGATAGGTTTGTTTATGGATAACAATTTAGATGTGATGCTTGGACACCAAAGAATTGTCATAAACAAAGGTGGTGCAGGATTTGGTCCCTTCACCTTGCCTCAAATACCTTCTAAACAACAAGATTGAACGTTCTCATAAGGCAACCAAAAGACCTATTGCACATTGTGGTTGGTGTAATAACAAAGAACATACATCTAATCATTGCCCTTGTATAATTATATATATTAATGGAATAGAGAAAATGTGGGTGTTAAAGAAGTTTCTAATGTTGCTAGAACTAACATGAACCCAAGAAAACATGGGTACCAAAACCTTGACCTAAATTGTGTTTGGAGATTATCCGAAGCTAAGGCAAATAGCAACTAGAAAAATGCTCCAAGAAAAACTTGAAAAAGGATGAGAAACATGCTAAATTCTAGGGAGCGTAGGCATTTAATAAGATCGGAGATGCTACTTCATATGAGGACATATGAGGAGAGCCTCTAAGTTTGTCAAAGAAAATTAACTTCAAGAATGACTTCTCATGATCTCAATACCTCGGTATTCACCAAGAGGGTAAAACTCGATGCCCTATTCGACATTCTGTTAAATTTTATATATTGTTAAATATGTTTAAGTTGTCATATTTATTTCTTGTGATATAAATAGTTAGCTTGTTGAGCCTTCATGTAAACCATGGTTTAAATTTTCATATCCTTTACTGTTACTTTTCTATCTCATAATCTTGGATATATGTTGAATTAGATGACAGTATATGGTTCCATCTTGCACTTATATTGAAAATATTGATTATTAATGACCATTATTGGCTTTGTTGGAATTCATGTCGAATAGTAATTCTTATGTCGTCTTAATGCCTCACATTGTCAATCCTACACACGCACATTTTGGTGATGTCAAAATGGGAGCATGACTTGACTACAAATTTCATTTATTTTTGTTGGATATTATTGGCATTAATTAAAGGGGAGCATATTGAACATGGTACATGCATGTGTTTTAACTAGACAGGGGGAGCATACATGCTTAAATCACATGCTATCTTGTGTTCTCTTAAAAAGTGCATGGAGTAGGATTCTTAAGCTACATTGTATATGTCACGACTCCGCCCCAGATGCGGACCTTCACATACAATTTCAAAATATTTCTGCTTACGAGAAATATATTCAAAAAATACTTTACCAAAATTTAACCTCAAAAGAGTTAACTGGAGCTCTAAAAACATAATAAAAATTCAGCGCTCACATTTATCATAAATATCTAGCAGTTGCGGTGATAATCTGACACAAATAATCACTTCTTAACCATTGAGGTTTCAAAATCTACTTAATCAAACTATTGCAAAGCTCTTACTCTCAAGTCACTAAGAACAATTCTACATCAAAGTAAAACTCCAGGCTCGTGCATATAGCTACTAGCATTCGGTCCTGTATTTTTTTTTTTCCGATCATTCACGTTGAAAGAGGCTGAAGAGATAAAAGCAAAGACGAAAACTTGCAAAAATTTTCGGCGAAAAAACTGGCGAGCATACTCCTCCTCTATTCTAATCATGATGGATCTAGAGGCATCTCATGATGCCCTTTATGGTAATGAACCCCCATCTCTAGAGTCCTTTCGGGTAGACATGGAACTAACTGAAGAAGAAGAAGCTGAGGGAGATCCACCGTAAAGAACTTCAAAGAAACCCAAAAATGTTCATCCGGAAACTCAGTAAAAGCCAACCATTAGTAGGCCTCACGCAAACGAGCCCCAAAACCTGAAAATCCCAACCTAATGTTATTCCCAAACCCAAGTCCTGCAGGGAAGCCGCAGACTTTGCTTCTGCAACATCGACGATACCATTTGACCCTCAGATCTTAGACATTTCTTCTGAAGATGAGTGTGATAATGATGAACCCATTGACGAAGAAATGAATGAGGATAATGATCTTGATCCCTCTACACCCAAAAGTAGCCTCTCACCCGGCCTAAACAAAAGAATCAGAAAGCCAGTTGTTGGGGAAATTTATTGGATATAGAGCTCTAACAACTAGGCTTCATAATCTATGGAACTGGATTTTGAGATGATTGATCTTAATGAAGGCTTCTACCTAATCAAGTTCAATATCATAGACGATTATCACTATGTTGCTAATGGAGGACCTTGGATCATATTGAATCATTATCTAACGGTGCGAAAATGGGAACCTGACTTTAAACGTTTGGAAGTTACAGAGATCAAAATAGCAATCTGGTTACGACTTCCTGAACTATCGATCGAGTATTACGAAGAAAAGGCGCTATTTCGAATTGGTGAACAGATTGGCAAACCAACCAAATCGACATCAACATGCAACTTCATTAAGGGGAAAATATGCCCAAAATTGTGTTGAAATTAACATAGCAAAACTGTTAATTCTTGCTTTTAATTTGAGACAACGAAAGAATCGAATTGAATATGAGTACATTAACAATTTTGTGTTTTCTTTGTGGCAAGATCAGGTACCGGAAAGAATGGTGTAGAGAAACAACGGCTAAAAAATTTAAACGTAATTCACCGGAGAAGAAGAACAGTAACGATCTCAACGGTAATAACTCTAACGGTAACATGTCCAACGGTCTAAAAGACCCACCGTCAAGACAAGCCCAAGGTCATGCTGCCATAGCTCAGATTGATACGAGTGAAAATGATTTTGGACCCTAGATGATTGTAAAAAAGAAGGGGCTCAAAATGTTGCCCAACAAATCCCTTAGGAACATCAGTTCAACCAATATGTTCAGCCCACTTCAAATGGACCAAGATGAAGTAGACCAAAAGAAAAGGAAGGATAGAATGGACCACCATAAGAATACCGAGCCCAGACATATTGGTCAAATGAAGAACCAATCCGACTAGAAAGGTAAAAGCCTATGCTAAATGAACCAGCCCCAGAAGCCCATAGTGACCCAAACGAGTCATTCAGTGACAAGGCCTAAGAAGCCTCTCTAGGTACCCGATCAGAGGCAAGTTTTGGTCTGGTAACAAAGGAACGGTAGAGATGGAAATTGAAGATCATCCAATAGTGGAGAAGGAATCTAATACAGAAACCCTACCCATGGATTGATATCAAAGGGACACAACCCTAACTTGAACAAGAAAAACTTGTGGCTGCCGTCTCTTGCTGAACTCCCCCACAGGGGCAGCATATCCAAAACCCTAACCAACCCTAATCCATATAGTGAGGCCTTTTCCCCTCCTCTTAGACCTAGTTCCCTAGAAGATAAACCTCCTGATTTAACCTTTGATGTATTTGTGACCAATAGAAACGCTCAACTTCCATCGATCGAATTTATGCGAATCGATCAAGGCACAGACATAAAACCTCAAAGTTTTCAACATCTTTTGGTTGAACGAAGAGATAAAACTAAAAAAATAAGTAGCAGAGAACACGAAAGAGGAGGAAAAATTGCACAAGACCTAAATTGCATCAGTGCAAAGTCGAAGACAAAAAGTGAAGAGGATTATGTCGATCCTTAATCTACCCAAATGTAATTCCGTCCCTAATTTAAAATTTATTTGGGTAATGGATATCTTGATATGGAACTGTGATGGAGCTGGCAACAATAAATTCCGAAACGAGTTTAGAGAGATAGTTAGAAGATTTCACTCCAATCTTACTGTTATCCTTGAACCCATTGTCTAGTACTCTTATATTGTCAATCCGAAGGGTAGATCTAGAGGCATTCGGTTGTTTTGGATTCTACCCAAATAAACATCAACATAATTGAAGCCAATAGTCAAGTATTCCATGCTAATGTGGCCATACGAGACAATGAAGACTAGATTCTATCAGCGCTGTACGCGAGCCGAAATCCTAGGAAGAGAGAAAACTCTGGGAAAACCTAAATAGATTTTCCAACACCAACACAACACCTTGGGTGGTTAGAGGCGATTTCAATGACATCGTTAATCTGTCTGAAAGAAAAGGAAGAGGAAAAGAGGGTGAAATGAGCAGAATCTAAAAATCATGTAACAACATTGATAACTATGATTTATTGGACTTGAGGTGCACGGGACTGAAACTGACATGGACAACTAGAAGAGGTGCATGGACAAATATTCAAAAAAGACTCGACTGATGCCTTAAAAAACCCTGAATAGAATGAAGTCTTTCCAGAAGCTTAAGTCTGCAACCTTCGATCCACTAAGGTATTGAGCAGCGGTGTAGGATCAGATCCCAAAGATAGTAAGTATTTTCTTTCTTATGAAGGAAAGTCTTTTTCAAAAATTCTATATAAATTTCTATATGATATGAAACCGAGATAGTTACTGAAACCAATAAAATAACCCTAGAGGGGGGGGTGAATAGGGTTTTAAGACTACTTTAAAATTAACAACCAACAAACCTCAATCACAATAACTCAAATAAACAAACAACCAATCTCAACACAAATATAGAACGATAAAGTAAAGAGACAAGGGTTTAGAGATACTTGACAAGGAGAATTAAATGATTCGGCTTGATATACCCACAAGCCTACGTCCACCCCTTCAAGGAAGTCCCTTAAAAGGCCCTAGAATCCACTAGTATGATCTTCCTTACGGGTCAAGATCGAACCTCTTACAATCCCTTGATGCTATGCCCATATCAAGAACAAGCTTTGACAAACCCAAAGCTCCAAAGCTTGACAACCCCAAGCTTTGATACAAGAACCTTTCAATGAAGAAATGTGTACAAGATTTCACTCTTAAGAAGTAGATGAGTACAAGTTGAGGTACGTAGAACAAGAGAGATGAGTGTATGATGACTTATGAAAGTGTAACTCTCTCTAATGTAAGCTCACAATAAATGCTCTCTTGAAAAGGATGAGAAATCAATGAAAACAAGAGAGATTTGAACAATTGCTTTGATCTTTGAGAATATGAAAGATATGAGAGCTTTGAATGCAATTGATGAATGAAAACAATGCCCAAGATGAGTATTTATAGAGCTGGGAATAAATATGACCGTTTGGAGTTAGGTGGGGCATTAAATGCGCCAAACGGTAAATGCAGTCGACTGCAATGCCCATTGCAGTCGACTGTAACCCAAAAAGTAGCCGTTGGAAATTCAAATTTCCAACTTGCAGTCGACTGCAATGCAATGCGGTTGACTGTAAAAGGCTACTGGAAGTATTGCAGTCAACTGCAGTCCAATGCAGTCGACTGTAATACCCTACTGCCCAACATGCAGTCGACTACATCCCAATGCAGCCGACTGCATTCCTGAAATGCAGTTTCCTTATTTTTAAAGCATGAAAAACTGTATATGCATGCAAGGGAAACCTATGGGCAAGTTCTAGGTATACAGTCATCGTAACGATCATCTCTCTATGTCTAGTTTACAAAGACGGAAATAAAAGTATGAAAACTTCAATCGACGAATTTCCTCTTTGATGCGTTCCGTTGAGAGTCTTTGACCGTGTTGCTCGTCTAATAATCCGTTTGCATGAGTATGAGATTGTTCTTATTGCTTCATCAACTCAATGCATGTTAGACAGCATAATCATCAATGTTAGTTATCATCAAAATCAAATATAATCCTAGGTTAAATAACCGTAGGGTTAACAATCTCCCCCTTTTTTATGATGGCAAACATTGATTCAAATAATATGAGATATATAAGATAATATGCGAAATGAAGCATAACAATCTCAATTGAAAAACCATAAGGAGTCATGAGAAGAAATCATAACAAAAAGCTCCCCCTATCTTAAGCAATATAGGGCTCCCCCTAACTTAAGTAATATATGCTCATATCAAGTCCACACAAATATGAATCAACAATATTTTCTCCCCCTTTTGACATCATAGAAAAAGATCAAGGGTGTGTGTGAAAGTGATCAACTTATGTATCCATCCATGGATAATCATTATAGCCAACAAGGGCATTCAAAAACAAGAAGGCATAAGTACTTGAATAACCATCAAAAGGTATATCAAGACTGGTAACAATAGCACATAAAAACGTAATATAAATCAAACGTGCAGCAAGAGAAGCGAGAATCAAAGTGCTAAATTAAACCAAGTTTTAATAATACTACGCATAACATCCATGACAGGGTTTGAAAAACATAAAGGAGTCTGAGAGCATAAGCAAATAAAAACATAAAGCAAGTCCTAACGCCTAAGGACCCGATGGTGGAGGTGGTGGATGAAAGATGTCCTCCTCGGGACACTGAATCCCACAATGATCCTCCATGCGAGAAAGGCGTCGACTGAGCTGGCTATGGGCGAGATCCATCCGACTGAAACCAACATGCATATGCTGCTGCATCATATCTAAGCGTGCGAGGATCGCGTCATATCCAGGAGCAGAAGGACCGGAAGAAGTGCTCACCTCATGTGTACTCGGAATGATCAACGGAGGTGGATCACGATCAATCCCGTCGTCGGCATCTCTATCAGTATCAGCATCAGCATCAGCATCAACAGCATCATCCTCATCATCATCACCATCATCTCCATCAGCCTCATCCTCATCCTCATCATCATCGACAAGGACATCGTCCATGTCAGGCTCAGGTAAGAAGCGGTCATGATCATCTAAAAGGCCCTTTCTACGAAGGGTAGAGCTGTCTAGTACGATGTGCCTAGTAACCTCAATATACTCACCCAGAAGAGGTATGTCAAAGGCAGCAAGAATGCGAGTGAGTAGGAGGCCATATGGTATAGCTAAGGCAGGATGTGAGGCGCTCCTAATCATGTTTAACATGATGAGACGAGGGAGGTTAAGCGATGTGCCTGAGTGAAAGAAAGTCAAGAGCTGAACGTCTAAGTAAGAGACAAGTGAAAGACCGCCGGTTCTAGGAATGACGTTATGAGCGATGATATGATGGAACAGACGAGAGAGAGGTGGTAGGTCACGTAGGTTGGGCTTGCTCACAACCCGAACCTGTCGACAATGAAATGTGTGTCGAAGCTGCTCCTGAATAGTAAAAGGTCGGTCAAACCAATGTGATTGACCAGCGACAGGTATCATTTCTAACGAAAATGAGAAACCACTATCGGGGAGGTCTAGAATAGTGGCTAGACGTGACTGTGAGAATAAAATGCGGCGTCCAAAAACATAGGACGTGAGGGTACATGACTCAGTAGAAATGCTCCAATTCAAATTCGCATAAAATAAGCGGATTGCATCAGGATGATATAGAGTACTGTTCCTATCAGTGAAGCGATCTAGATGACAAGCCTGAAGGTATCTAAGAACACCTATGTTGAAAAGGAATGGAGTATCCAGTCGCAAACCTGGAGTCAAAGGGGAAGAGAGTTGTGCAGAAAAGCGATCGGCAGCCTCGCGGGTCCGATATCGATTTTGATCAAATTCTACCGCGATAGGCTCAGGCTCAGGCTCGGGCGCGGGTGCAGCTCGTGAGCGAGATGAACTGGCACGTGCACATTTCTCTCTTGCCATTCTTGAAATAGTCTAAACAGAGAAATCATAAATGTAAGATAAATGAAGATGCAAAAAAAAATGGAAAAAAATTAGAAGAAGATAAACCCTAATTCATGCAATTTGGAAAAAATTAATTTTGGACAAATCGAATGAAATTAACCATGTATAATCGAGCAATAGACATAACTAAGCATGAATCAAGTGATTAAACATGTAATTGCATAATCAATTTGAAGAAATTTTGACAATTGAAAAACCCTAGTTTATGAAAATTGGGGAAAAACAAATTTTGCATGAAAACATGTAATTAAACTATGTAGGAACATGTAATAAGCAGCCCTAAACATGAATCAAGTGTTAAATCATACAGTAGCATGCTTAACTGGAGTAGATCTGAAGAAATATAATATATAGAGCAATTTCAAATTTCAACAGATTTTGAACAATGTAGGTGTATTCGATCAGAGAAAGTGCATAAAAGACGAATATAACAAGATTAGGGAAGAAATACATACCAATATCAAGCTGAATGCACGAGAATTGAGGTCGTATGAGAGAAAAGGGTTCGGTTCGAAGAGAGAGTGTGGAGAATCTGCTGAAATCTGAGATCTGGGCTCGATTTATGCCATTTCCTCGTAATGCAGTCGACTGTATTCCCAAATGCAGTCGACTGTAATGACCAATGCAGTCGACTGTATTGCCTAATGCAGTCGACTTCAATGCAAAAAATCAAGCAGTCTTGAACATGATTATGCATATGTATATTGCAATAGAAGTGTGTGCAAATCATTTTAAAATAAATAAAAATCAATAAAACCAACGTTAGTTTGGAAAGAGAAAAATCAACCAAAGCATGCTATAAGCATATGAGATAATGCTCAAGCATGAGAAGTGCAACTTGCATGATTATACACAAGAGATATAACATTTAGTCACATAGGTGAAGACATGCCAAGTTCTCTTCTAAGAGCGGTAAACCTCTTCGAATCTAAAGGTTTAGTGAAGATATCCGCTAATTGGTGATTTGTGTCCACGAAATCTAGAACAATATCACCTTTTTGCACATGATCACGGATAAAATGGTGTTTGATTTCTATGTGCTTTGTGCGTGAATGTTGGATGGGATTTTTGGTCAAGTCAATGGCACTAGTGTTATCACATAAGATAGGTATGTGATCATACTTGAGTCCAAAGTCCAAAAGGGTTTGTTTCATCCAAAGAATTTGTGCACAACAAGCACCAACCGCCATATATTCGGCTTTGGTGGTAGAGAGTGCAACCGAATTTTGCTTTTTCGAACTCCAAGAAACAAGAGAGTGACCTAGGAATTGGCAACCTCCACTAGTACTTTTCCGCTCGGTTTTACAACCGGCATAGTCGGCGTCGGAGTAACCAATTAGGTAAAAAAATGAAGTGTTTCTAGGAAACCATAACCCTAAATCGTGAGTGCCCTTAAGATATCTAAGGATTCTCTTGACGGCAATCAAATGAGATTCCTTAGGACAAGCTTGAAATCTAGCACATAAACAAACACTAAACATTATATCGGGTCTACTTACGGTAAGGTAAAGGAGTGATCCGATCATACCTCGATAGCGCTTAATATCAACATCCTTACCCTTTGCGGCTTTATCAATCTTTAAAGAAGAGCTCATTGGAGTGTCAAAAGCATTTGATGCTTCCATGTCAAATCTCTTTAGTAGCTCTTTGGTGTATTTGGCTTGGTTGATAAAGATTCCATCCTTGCTTTGTTTGATTTGCAATCCAAGGAAGAAGGTGAGTTCTCCCATCATGCTCATTTCAAACTCCATGCTCATTTCAAACTCCTTACTCATACAAGAAGCAAACTCTTCGCACAAGGATCCATTAGTAGCACCAAATATAATATCATCAACATAAATTTGTACCAACAATAAGTCATTGCCCTTAGATTTTATAAAAAGAGTGGTGTCAAGTTTTCCTCTTGAAAAACCATTTTCTAAAAGAAAATTACTTAGCCTTTCATACCAAGCTCTAGGAGCTTGTTTTAAACCATAAAGAGCTTTGCTAAGACGGAAAACATGGTTTGGAAATTTTTCATGTTCAAAGCTGGGAGGTTGAGCCACATAGACCTCCTCCGAAATAAAACCATTTAGAAAGGCACTCTTGACATCCATTTGAAAGAGTTTAAAATCTCTATAGCAAGCAAAAGCTAATAGCATTCTAATAGATTCAAGTCTAGCTACCGGTGCATAAGTTTCATCAAAATCAATTCCTTCCTCTTGGTTATAACCTTGGGCCACTAATCTAGCCTTGTTTCTAACCACGACTCCGAATTCATCAAGTTTGTTTCTAAAAATCCATTTTGTGCCTATAATCCGAAAGTTTTGAGGTTTAGGCACAAGGGTCCAAACTTGATTTCTTTCAAATTGAACTAGCTCTTCTTGCATAGCAAGCATCCAAGATTCATGATGTAGAGCTTCAGAGAATTTCTTCGGTTCAATTTGGGAAAGAAACGCTATATTAACATGTTGTTGAAGAGAGCGTCGAGTTCTTACCCCACTCGAAGGATTACCTAAGATTTGATCGCTTGGATGATCCTTTTTGTAAGTCCAATCTTTTGGTAATTCTTGAGAGTTGTCCAAGTTTGAAGCATCATTGATTGCTTCCTCGTTTCCCCCTTGAGAACTTGATTGTTGCTCCCCTAGATCAATTTCTTTGGGGTTGCCTTCTAGTGTATCACTTATGTCCAAAGTTCTCAAGTCATTATCCATGTCATCTACATTAACAATGTTAGTCCTCCGAAGAAAAGGATTAGTCTCATCAAAAGTAACATTAATAGATTCTTCAACAACCAAAGTACTTTTATTATAAACTCTATAAGCCATACTATTATTAGAGTAACCAAGAAAAATACCCTCAAAGGTTTTGGAATCAAATTTGCTAAGGTGATCCTTGGTATTTAAAACAAAGCATTTGCAACCAAAGACTCTAAAAAATCTCACCTTAGGTTTCGTAATATTAAAAAGCTCATAAGGGGTTTTTAACAAATTTTTTTGCAAGATAACTCTATTAAGAACAAAGCAAGCACAATGGACCGCCTCCGCCCAAAAGTATTTAGGTAAACCATATTCGTTAAGCATTGTTCTTGCCGCTTCTTGCAAAGACCTATTCTTTCTTTCGGCAACACCATTTTGTTGAGGAGTTCTAGGAGCCGAAAAGTTATGTGATATCCCAAAGTCATCACACAAGGCTCCTATTTTTGAATTTTCAAATTCTCTACCATGATCACTTCGAATGTTTGTAATCAAATAACCTTTTTGATTTTGAACACGTTTTGCAAATGAAGTGAACACATTTAGAAATTCAACTTTGGTAACAAAAAAGAAAGTCCAAGNCTAGCGATAAAAGTCATCAACAATAACAAAACAATATGATTTACCACCAAGACTCGTAGTTGCGATTGGTCCAAACAAATCCATATGAAGTAATTGCAAGGGTCTAGAAGTAGATACCATTTTCTTCGGTTTGTGAGAGACCTTCTTTTGCTTACCCATTTGACAAGCATCACATACTTTATCTTTCTCAAACTTGATCTTCGGGAGACCCCTCACAAGTTCTTTGCTTGAAATATCATTCAAGTGCTCCATATGCATGTGAGCAAGTCGTCGAGGCCAAAGCCAAGATGTGTCACTAATAGCACTAAGACACTTGACATCTTGGTTAACTAAATCATTTAATTGAATGGAGTAAACATTATTATCTCTACTACCAACCAAAATAGTTTCATTGTTCTTCAAGGATAGTATAGTGCATTGAGAAGCCTCAAAGATAACTTTAAAACCTTTATCACTAAATTGACTAATACTAAGCAAGTTATGCTTCAATCCTTCAACATATAACACATTCTCAATTGAATGTGGTTCCTTACCAATAGTTCCTTTACCTTTGATTCTTCCTTGAGAATTGTCACCAAAGGTCACATTTCCTCCTTCCTTAAGATCAATCGATGTGAAAAGAGATATGTTGCCGGTCATATGTCTTGAGCATCCACTATCAAGAATCCACTTCTTGCTACTAGATTTTGCTTTGAGACATACCTATAAACACAAATCAAGTAGTGACTTTTGGTACCCAAATTTTCTTGGGTCCTTGGATGTTAGTCTTGCATTTGTATTCTTGACCTTTCACAATCCACATTTTCTTTCTACCTCTAACAAACACAATTCTACAAGGACAATGATTAGTCGTATGCCCTTTCTTGTTGCACCAACCGCAATGTGTAAAAGGTGTGCAATAATTCTTTGGTCGTTTTGTATGACTATTCAACCTAGCTTGTTGTTGCAAACTTTAGGAGGCATAGCCATGTGATCTAATCCAAGACCACCTTTGTTTAGGCCAATTCTTTGGCGTCCAAGCATGACATCCAAATTGTTTTGACCATCAACAAATTTTTCAAGACATTTTCTTAAATCACAAATCTCAACTTGTAAATCTTCATTTTGTTTTTCTAAAGCCAAAGTTTTGGAAGAGATTTGTTTTGAGCTAGGAGTGTTAACAAGTAAATCAACCAAATTATTATTCACATGCTCTACATATAAATGGCTAGACATGCATTCATTCTTGGCATGCAACTTATCATTTTCCATTATCAACTTCTCAATTTGCTTATTAGCTTCAAGAAATTTTTTAGACAAAATAATATTTTTCTTGAAAATTTTCTTGGATTCCTCATATAAGCTATTATAAGCATCTTCAAAACTTTCATTATCACTATCACTACCGGAAGAAGAGCTTACCTCATCATTTGCCATGAAGCACACATTTGCTTGATCATTCTCTTCATCACTTGAATCAAAGTCACTCCATGTTGAAGTGTGTTCGGCATTCATTGCTCTTTCCTTCTCTTTGTTCTCTTTCTTAGAGAATTGTCTTCTTTTAGCTTTTTCCCATACATCTCTGCTTTCCTTCTTCTCCTTTTTGTAGATGGGACAATCCATCTTCATGTGTCCCGGCTTGTGGCATTTGTAGCAAAGCCTATCTTCGTTGCTAGCATTTTGTTGCCTTCTCTCATCATTTCTTCTAAATCTTAAGAACTTCTTGAAGTTCTTTGCAACCAATGCCATATCCTCTTCATTAAATTCTTCATCATCATCACTTGACTCAAGGTTTGAAGATGAAGCTTTAAGAGCAATTGATGTAGGCTTTTTCTTGACGTCCTCTTGATCAAAGGTCTTGAGTTGCATTTCGTACGTCATGAGTGAGCACATCAATTCATTAAGAGGAAAGTTATTGAGATTCTTCGATTCTTGGATGGCAGTGATCTTTGCATCCCAAGCTCTTGGTAAGGACCTAATCACTTTTCTCACTAGATCACCATTAGTGAATTCCTTACCCAATTGCTTCAAAGGGTTCACAATGTTAGTAAAACGAGTATTCATATCCGTAATAGATTCATTTGAAAGCATATGGAATAACTCATAATCTCTAAACAATAAGTTCATCTTGGAATCTCTAAGAAGAGAAGTCCCTTCATGAGTGACTTGAAGAGTATCCCAAATATTCTTAGCGGAATTACACATAATGACTCTATTGAGTTCATTAGTGTCTAAAGCACATACAAGATAATTTTTTGCTCTAGCATTCATACAAATCATCTTCTTGTCATGATCACTATGCTCCGATTTTGATTTAGGTTCTTCAACCTTGTCAACCACTTTTATCGGAACGAACGGGTCATTATCAACAATATCCCACATCTCATAGTCTTGAGATTCTAAGTAGATTTTCATCTTAACTTTCCACACACTATAGTTGGTCCCATTAAACAATGGAGGCCTAGTGGTAGAACTACCCTCCATACCCCCAACATAAGCCATGATCGATTAACTCTCTTGGCGTTACCCAATATAACAAGAGCCGAGGCTCTGATACCACTTGAAACCAATAAAATAACCCTAGAGGGGGGGGGGGGGGGGAATAGGGTTTTAAGACTACTTTAAAATTAACAACCAACAAACCTCAATCACAATAACTCAAATAAACAAACAACCAATCTCAACACAAATATAGAACGATAAAGTAAAGAGATAAGGGTTTAGAGATACTTGACAAGGAGAATTAAATGGTTCGGCTTGATATACCCACAAGCCTACGTCCACCCCTTCAAGGAAGTCCCTTGAAAGGCCCTAGAATCCACTTGTATGATCTTCCTTACGGGTCAAGATCGAACCTCTTACAATTCCTTGATGCTATGCCCACATCAAGAACAAGCTTTGACAAACCCAAAGCTCCAAAGCTTGACAACCCCAAGCTTTGATACAAGAACCTTTCAATGAAGAAATGTGTACAAGATTTCACTCTTAAGAAGTAGATGAGTACAAGTTGAAGTACTTAGAACAAGAGAGATGAGTGTATGATGACTTATGAAAGTGTATCTCTCTCTAATGTAAGCTCACAATAAATGCTCTCTTGAAAAGGATGAGAAATCAATGAAAACAAGAGAGATTTGAACAATTGCTTTGATCTTTGAGAATATGAAAGATATGAGAGCTTTGAATGCAATTGATGAATGAAAACAATGCCCAAGATGAGTATTTATAGAGCTGGGAATAAATATGACTGTTTGGAGTTAGGTGGGGCATTAAATGCGCCAAACGGTAAATGCAGTCGACTGCAATGCCCATTGCAGTCGACTGTAACCCAAAAAGTAGCCGTTGGAAATTCAAATTTCCAACTTGCAGTCGACTGCAATACAATGCGGTCGACTGTAATAGGCTACTGGAAGTATTGCAGTCGACTGCATTCCAATGCAGTCGACTGTAATACCCTACTGCCCAACATGCAGTCGACTGCATCCCAATGCAGTCGACTGCATTCCTGAAAATGCAGTTTCCTTGTTTTTAAAGCATGAAAAACTTTTTATGCATGCAAGGGAAACCTATGGGCAAGTTCTAGGTATACAGTCATCGTAACGATCATCTCTCTATGTCTAGTTTACAAAGCCGGAAATAAAAGTATGAAAACTTCAATCGACGAATTTCCTCTTTGATGCGTTCCGTTGAGAGTCTTTGACCGTGTTGCTCGTCTAATAATCCGTTTGCATGAGTATGAGATTGTTCTTATTGCTTCATCAACTCAATGCATGTTAGACAGCATAATCATCAATGTTAGTTATCATCAAAATCAAATATAATCCTAGGTTAAATAACCGTAGGGTTAACAGTTACCTTTTAGAAAATTCTAACAATAAGAGAAAATGGCTCTTTTGCTACCTCGGACTACCTCTGATCAATGTGCACTTTTTTTTAGTGAACAGTGTCGGTGTGTTTTCCCCTTTGCACTTTCAATAGACCTTTTCGTATTGAAGCTGCTTGGATGCTTGATGATAAATTCTCAAATTCGGTGCAAAATGGGTAGAATAACAATAATGTTTATAACTTTTTTGTTGTCACTCAGGAATTCAAAAAACAAGTTGCCGCATGGAAGAAAAGTGATTTTAGTAATATATTTAGAAGAAAAAGGCTCCTTATTGGTAGGTTAAGAGAAATCCAAAGTGCCTTGGGCGAAGAGTGGTCCCATAATATGGAGCTCCTGGAAACTACATTGACACTCTTAAACAAGATGAAACATTATGGCTCCAGAAATCCACAATTAAATGGAATTGTGAGGGTGAGAGAAATATAAGTTTCTTCATATATCTACTATTACTCGAAGAAAGAAGAACCAAATAAATGCCCTCATCACTGAGCAGGGTAATTAGATTGCTAGCCTTATCTCTCTTGAGAACCACATTAATGTTAACACTTTGCCAAACTTTTTAGGCAGGAAAATTTTAGGGACAATACTAGAGTTAATATCACTTTCAATGACTATTACCCCAAGCTCAATGACATAGATGCCAAACTGTTAGAAAGCCCCTTATGTAATGCTGAAATAAAAAGGTATGAATGCTATGTTCAACCAAAATTATTGGGAGATTGTGGAGACACCTGTTGTAAAATCTTAAAAAGTTGCTACAACTTTGGAGTCATGCCCTATGAAAATAATAGAGCCTTGGTCACTCTAATTCCAAAGATTGTAAACCCCTAAAAAATTAATCAATTCAGACCTATTAGCCTACATAATCTGACATATAGGCCTTATCTAAAATGATTATTGCTAAATTTAGACCCCTTTTTGAAAAAACTCACAGGACTTGCCGAAAATAACTTTGTTCTAGGTAGGAGTACCTCTGACAATGTTATCACAACTCTAGAAAATCCTTCATACTCTCATAAATATGAAAGGTAAAAATAGGAGGGCTGATTCTAAAAATTGATTTGTTAAAGGCTTATGACTTAACTAGAATTTTATTCAACAAACCCTGATTGACTTTGATTAACCTCCTCTTTGAATCAAAATTATGATGAGTTTTATCACTGGTAATTCTATTTCTTTTCTATAGAATGGTGGGCCTCTTAGTCTTGTCACCCTTGATAGGGGTATTAGACAAGGAGACCCCATATTCCCTTACATCTTTGTCCTACGTGTTAAAAGGCTCTCTCACTTGATTAATGACTGTAATAAGAACAAGAATGTGATTGGCCTTAGGGCCTCTAAAGGGAGAGCTCTTATCTCTCATCTTTTCAATGCAGATGTTTGATTACATTTAATAAAGAACATGGAAAGGAATGCAAGATAATCATGGAAATTCTAAACAAATTTTGTGACTTCTCTGGACAAAAAATTAACCTTCAAAAGTCTAAAATGCATGTCTCCCCAAATGTGCCCAGACAAAGAACCCATAAGTTAAGCCAAATGTGCGGTATTCCCTTAACTGAGAACCTAGGCATCTACCTTGGTATTCCTCTAGTCCATAAAAGACTCCCTCAAAGCCTCTTTGATAAAATTGTGCATAAATTACAAAGTAGATTGGCTGGCTGGAAAGCCAAGCTTCTATCCTTGGCTGGTAGAACCAAACTAATTCCAGTTGTCACGGCTCCTATCCCTACTCATATCATGCAGATCTAACCTTTCCCAATAATGAAGATCAAAGGATACACCTTGTTAATAAGGATAATATTTTTACCCTAAAAGAAAATGGAGGTTTAGTTATTAGAAAGGCTAAATTCAACAACCTATCCTGCCTCACCAAACTTGGATAGAAAGTGGTTAATAATGAAGATCTCCTTCGGGTTAAAGTGTTAAAATATAAATATATCAAAGATGAAAAGCCCAAAGAATGGAGGAAGAACTGTAGATTGTCTTACATTTGGAGGAGTATCCATAAAAATAATCATATCTTGTTGAAGGGTCTCAAATGGAACATCAATAAGGGTGACAAAGTGGAATTTTTGCATGACACGTGGTGTGGAGAAGGACCTCTAGCCTTAGAAAATGAATCCCAAACTCAACGTCAGAAAGTAGAAAATTTCATTATTGGGGGAGATTGGGACATTATTAAAATTCTTGATCTTGTTGGCCATGAAACTCTTTAACAAATCCTTGAAATCTATCTCCCCAAGGAAGATAATGAGGATAATGGACATTTTTCGGATAGGCACCCCAGTGGAAAATTTTCTATCTCTAATGCTTACAACACCATTCTAGATTTGGAAAATCATAATAGCATTGAAGTTAAGTGGAAGTGGATCTGGAAAATCAAAATACCGCAGAAGATTAAATTGTGGAGGAATGTCTTCTCTACACATCAATTGGAAGAGGAAGATACCATGACTTTAGAGGACTGGCTTCACAGGAACGTAAAGAAAAGAGAAAATACCACTTTCTCTGACATGCCATGGCAACACGTGTTCAGTTCCATCTTATGGAAAATATGGAAAAGCATATAGCTACTAGCTCTTCAAAGTTGCCTCAACTTAATTACCTGAAATGGGAGGATATAGGGGGAAGGGGGGGGGGGGGTGTGGTGCGCAAAAAGCTCAGCAAAGATCACACACACACACACCCCCATGGAGCAGAACACATGTATTCAATAACATATAGTTGAGCCAAAATGAAACATATGGAACCAAAAGTACCAAAAACAATCTTGGCACACTAAATAATTTCATTTTGAGATATTAACCCATCAAAGATCAAATCAAAGTCAAGAGAGCGCATTCGAATAATTGAACGAGTAATCAAATACGATACAACAACGTAACACACGACTACAAAGCACGTTAACCTAAGCACGCGAATGTTCTAAGTTCAAAGTTTTCATACAGTTTGCTTTGTATCATTTCATGATTACCACGTTAGCCTAAGCATGTGAAGCTTTTAAACATTATTTTAATTCAAAGAAATCCAGTGGACGTCAAAATATCTTAAAGGCATAAGAGCCACAAAGCATCAAAACCTTGAATTTAAAAAACAATGACTTAGCAATTTCAAAAAATACTCGATTTCAGACTCAAATCAAAGAGGACGAAAAGAAGAACTTAAAAAGAACTGGAATCGCTTGAATCGGAGTTCGTATAAGCCTAAAGTTGTGTGTGTGTATATATAAATATATATAGGCAAAAAATCAACAAAAGTGTGTACACCACTCAAACGATGATACATGGCACATTATTTTTTATGTTATTGGGCTGAAATAAAGGTTCTTGTTGAAAAGGAGAACCCTAGGATCTGACATCAAACAGATGGACAGGTACAACTGCTCTGCCGAACGGTACACTGTGTTTAGTTAAAGGTACTTACTGAATCAAACCAAGGAACCAAAAAAAAAAAATTACAGTAAAAGACGTGTTTTACATAACTGACATGGGTGAATAAGAAACAATTCAACAAAATAGGTATCATGCCTTACGAAGCAATATAGTGGGTAACGATCAAAATTGATTTTTTTTTATCCGAAACTGAATTATGAAATAGTTCTCACAAGAAAGGGTATCATGAATGTAACCCTTACCCCGGTTACGTAACAACCTTCACAAATCAAAATATTCAAAAGTAGAATTCTAATTTGTTTATAATCATACTCATAATTAAAAGTGGATTTAGGATCATTTATCGATTTTGGGTAGAAATTGTAATCCTCAAAACCCTAGGTTTTCCTTCTTCTATCCTCTGCAAGCCAAGAATGAAAGTATTGATAAAACTGAAATTAGCTAGCCCTTTAAATCTCTAAATTTGGCAAATAATAAATGACCCCTAAAGATATATTATTTATTCAAGAATACCCCAACAACGAAGGTAACCCAAAGCATAATAATAATTATTAATAGATTATTTAGGGTCTTACATTATATCTTTCTTTGGATCATGAAGGAATTTTAGATATTATCCATACAAATTCATGAGTTATATGCACCTTACGCCATTATCTTGCTTATAACTATCTTTCCACATTGCATAACATTGTCTTTTTATTTATGACAAAATGGCAAGAAATAATGTTGATATATATATATATATATATATATATATATATATATATATATATATATATATATATATATATATATGATACATGCTTTGTATGTTGTTGATAGAAAATTGAAGGAAGAACACATCTTGTTTTAGCCAAGGAGCTAGCTATAAGCTTAAATCATATATGAGATGAGTAAAAATAGCTTGAGTATAATAAGAGATGATTGAATGAGTTACATAATATTGTTCTGCTTAATGGACTATAATTTGATAAATCTTATCTTATATTGTCATCATCAAACGGGGGATGGGTGGGGGGGGTGGGGGGGGTGGGGGTGGGGGGTGGGGATTGAGCCCTAAGGTTGGATAACTTAGGTTTGCAACTTGTTTAGATGATAATAACACATTAATTACGTTCTAATGTGTGCTTTTAATGAATGTTAACAGGCATAGGAATACATACACATGAAGTCACAAGAAATTATATATGTAGATTGAAATCAAATGAGCTTAAAGCTATAATGGAAATGCTAAGCTTCATGAAGTCCAATGTCAAAGAATAACAAAGAATGCTAATACTAAGTTACATCTCTTCTCATTTTGGATAAACATCATTCTCGTTTTCATGTCCTACCTGTGAATCTCAACATGCCATTTATAGTTTTTTTTTGCCCAGTCTATGATTTTGGATGCTCAACTTTTTTCCATCCTTAAGTTTGTGAACATGGATGCACCATTTATTAGTGGTCCTTGTAGCGAACCGCCTCGAAAATGAGAGTTGCCATCTTATTTTATAACCACAAGAAAATAAGAAAAACATGAAAAATGACTCTAAAAATATTCAAAGGACGACTAATCTAATGAAAACAAAAAAATGGGTTCGGGGTCTAAGTTATACGACCGGAAGGTGTTAGGCAACCTCCATATTATTTCAGTCTCTACTTCATTCCTATCAATTTTTTGCCTTTTAACACATAAATAAACATGCATAAAATAAACCCTAAGTTTAATTTCAAGTATTGGTTTGAATTCAACATCAGGGGTCGAGTGGCATACGCATTCGGTAGGATAAACCAGAATCAAAACCATCGTAATTTGTCTTGGACCCTACGGGAGGCGACCTACACTTCGGTCTAGACTCAAACTTAGAAATGAAAATACTCTTTTTAGTAGTTTTTAGAAATGAAAATGTGACTCGAGGCGAGGGAATAATTCTATACCCTTATGCTAGACTAGCCTAGAAAGCGATAAAATGTATCTCGCGAGTCTGCTCACTTGGAAGACTCAGAAATGCTTTGTGATGGATCAAACATTTCCCATTCCTTAGTCGGTAAGATATGTGGCATCCACTTTGGTATCTTATTGAATAAAAATTGTGATGCAAGTGAGATAGGAAGTGCTAGTTTCTCTTAAGATATGATATTCTACTTCTGGGAGAAATGATATAAAAGCTCTAGGGAGAAAAAGCTGGTCCCTCAACATGTAGGCCAATGGACCTACTTATAGAGGTCTAGGGCGTCATAAATGATAAAAGATGACCATCTCAATCTATGATTTGATGATGAGAAATAATATTTGATAAAAATTACAAACTGAGAAAAGTCAACTAACCAGCTGGTTTGTCGAAAATCGGCCCATTCATCCTATAATCTAAAAATACTTTTTTTCAAACTTTGAGACATTATCTGTTCCTAATTCAGTAATTATCTCTGATTTAATCGGATGTGATTACCAAATTCGGGAATTATCTCTATATTTGATGTAAATCAAGGATTAATTAGACCACTTGCATCAAGGATAAATCACAAATTTTTCAGAAAAGCTTCGAAGTAAATCACACTTTTGACATGTGGAATGGACTCACTTAAATGGACCGGAATGAGCCAAAGATTAATTGGACTAGACTTTTAGATTGGATCAAGTTAATTAAGTTGAAAATATAATTAGGCTAGAGTCATTATAATAAACTTTAATTAACTATAAAGGCAAATAATTATTTAGTTAAAAGTGACTAAAAAATAGGGTGTCGATGCGGGCAAATATGACCGAAAAACAACACATTTTTTGTAGTGAAAAACAAAAAATTCCACGACACCCTGAACGAACTCGCAAATGATCATATAGATATGAGCTTAGACCTTTGTAGGGTTACCTACGTATTCCCCGAGGAGGAATTAGACCAACGTAGTTCGGAGAAGGTGAGGGTATCGTTTGAAGCCGGATCCAACAATAACAATAATTGGTCGTCGATCAATATCAAAAGAAAAGTGAAGTCAAACGTTATCTAGTGCCAGAGCCAATGGTAATAACTATTGCTCATCAGAGAAAGGCATATGCTTAGAAGCTGGAGCTAACGGTAACAACAATTGATAGTCTAAGAATACTGAAAAGGGTCATCTCTAAGAGCCAGAGCCAACAGTAATGACAGTTGGTCCTTTAAACATAATCCGGAAAGCACATCTAGAAGTCGGAGCTAACGGTAATAACAATTGGTCGTCTAGACACACTGAAGGCTGATGACTAAGAGTCAGAGCCAATAGTGCTTTGAATAGGTTGGTCGCTCATCCACAAAAGGTGAACCTAAGAGTCAGAGCCAATAGCGTGGAAAACAATTGGTCGCTTAGGTACACTAGAATATATCCAAAATCCGGAGCCAACAACATGTGAAAGCAGTTGGTTGCTTGAACATATGAACTTATATCTAAGAGCGAAGCCAACAACATGCACAAACAGTTGGTCGCTTAGATACACTAGAATACATCCAAGAGCCGGAGCCAACAACACGTGGAAGCAGTTAGACGCTTAGATACAAATATGAGAAATATTTAGAAATATCACTCAAAGCTGGAGCCAATAATATCCGTGGCTAGTTGGTCATTTTGTGCCAAATCTATCAATTAACTCAAATTGAAATATTAAATATCTTATTAGTGAATATGAAACTCACAGGGGTGTGAAATCAAATCATGTAAGGGTAACATCTTTAAACATGGGTTCATGCCAACATGCTATAAAAGGAATTTCAAATGCAGGAAGATTTTTTTTATTTTTATTTTAAAGGTGACCTAAAACCAACCGGATGATCAGAGAATTGGGAGGGCCAAAATGACATGTCAAAAATCATCCAGCACGACAAATAGAATGTCAACAACCGATCTGTTAGTTAGTGAGTTCGATAGATAAAACAGGAAAAGTGCTCAACCGATTTTCCCATTCAATTTTTGTGCTCGATTTCAGGGTTATCACATGCTTCAGATCACAAATTACTCATTTTTTCCTCTCAAATTCGAACATAAGAATGAGTTCTCCTATTATAATCCCTCTCCAATTACACTTCCGCTCTAAAATATCCATAATCTCTCATTCTCTTTCATCAATATCGCACATTGGGATGGAGTTTCAATGCACAGGATGAGGCATGAAGGTGGGCCAAAAATTGGGCAAATTTTGCCCTTCCGGCCGATGATTTGGACCGACGGCCATTTGATCCTCAGACCAGATTAAGATGCACACCTCAGACATCATTTTTTCATGGATGAGGAATGTTTTCTACTGACAGTCTCTTCTTTCACACACTAGACATTCCCCTGCAAAGTAGGACCCCCAATGATTTTTCTCTTTATTCTCCATGCATCCCATGTAGGAATCAGACGGTCTTTGAAATTGTATCCTTTTTTCCCTTGATTTTATGCAGCCTTTCCCCTCGAATATCCGTTGTGGGGCTTCCCGAATCTGGTACGAGAATAGCGGGGAAATGTACCAGATTCAGTGGAGAGTAGGATAGCCGAGACTGGCTTCGACCTATTCTTGAATGGGTTACATGCTTTTACCAGAAGTAAAAAGAATTCATTGAGCTTTGTAGAATGTTGGTGGGATTCCATTAACTCGTTCCATCTACCGTTACGGGAAGCAACACTTATCCCGTACGATTTAGCAAATATCATGAGTATTCGCACTCGAGGGAGGCTTATCCCATGGGCCTATGATCTCGACAAGGACATTGAACTCGTGGTCCGATTACTTGGATTCAAGTCGTCCTACAAAAAGGGCGGTTCTATTTTTCTTGGTATCCTTAGTTCCCACTATGAGGGTATGATCTTTGAGGACACCGATGAGGCGTCTATCGATTATTATGTCTAGGGGTTCCTACTGTACGTCATAGGGGAGACTTTGTTTAGCCACCGCGGATGATATAGTGCATGTCTGGTGCTTGAGAGCTTTGGAGAAGATAGGGGAGTACGAATGAGGTTCTCCGGTTACGGCCCATCTATACCACTCGATAGGCTCGGTACCCCAGGGGCAGCCCTCGAGCTTTATGGGTTACTGTGATATTTGGGAGGTATGTATCGACACTTGAGAGCTTTTTTTGATTGTTTTCTCATGCCGATAGCATACCACTCGTAATTTTTCTTTTAATCACAATATTGGGATTTTGACTTTTTCGTGTTGCACTCAACGCGACTGTTAGGGGTGTATAGTCAAAACTAGACCTGCGACGTACTTGTAGAATTTTCGTGATGAGTGAGTTAGGGCTTCGGTGATGGCCTACCATGATAGATTTAATGGCTTGAATCAACACCGGGTGAGTTTGTTATTTAGATTTTATCCTTCAAATTTCCCTTGATGTTTATTTTAGTGATACTCACATCCGTTCAACGATCCCTAACCAAGTGGTAGGGAGAGGAGTTTTACCCGGAAGAGTTGGAGCACAATTGGTGTCAGGCTCTACTGGTTGGGTACTCTCTAGAAGAGTTCTTTTTGGGTGATAGGGTGCTCTTTTAGCATCACTCTGATGTTGGGCCCCAGTCTCCTGCTGCTCCTCTAGTGGAGATATACTAGACAGAGACTCTAGACCAAGGGCTGAGGCAGAGTTTAACTAGAGGTATCGTGTTTTCCTCCCTGTATTGGCCGAATGACCCTCGTACCTACGAGGCATTTGTTCCACAGGATCTAGCCCCTCCTTTGACAGCATAGTGGGTAAAGAAGATCCAGCGGACCAGGCCGGCTCGGGATAGGAAGAGAAGTGCAAAAAGGATGAGGAGGCCGCCGTGGGGATCCTGTTCCATTCTTGGTCGGTGCCAGTATTAAGGGGTAAGGGCCAATAGACGGAGCCAGTCCCCCAACCAAACAGGGATGAGGACGTGCCAAGGCTAAAGGAGTTAGCCTGCATCAAAATGGTAAACTCGGCTTTTAACTTTCTTACATGCAATTGGCTATTATCATTTGACTGTGATCCTACGATTTTCCTTCAGCAGGTCTCGAGCGAGCTACTAACGAATGCCTATCGGATGATTCATAGTATAAAGGACATGGTATCCACTCTACGAGACTTGATGGAGGTGTACATTCAATCATGAAAGACGATAAAAGTGCCTACCCTAACCCCATCGATACCATTGTTGAGAGGTGGATTGAGCACCTGACAATGTGAGAGTTCCGCAGAGACTACTGTTACTGCCATTTAGATCCCTACAGGCAGACTTCCATTACCATGGATGGGATCTCGAAAGAAGACAAAGGGCAAGAAACTGGGTCCTCCTCAGGCCTATGCGCAAACCAGAGTCTGCACCGCCAATGGAGAAAGATGTAGCGATCGCTATCAAGGAGAAAGCCCGTCCCCCTCATAGATGAAGAAGTTGTCTTTCCGCCAATAGACTCGGGTTACGACCGTGCTATATAGGACTTACGAGAAGCCCAATAGATCGACCGACTGAGCCCCTAACGTTGGAGTCATCCCCCGATCCTGAGGATGAGGACTGTGAAGAGGGTGAGATGAGGAGGCCTCAAGATCCTATAATGAGGAGGAGCCCAGCCTGGAAATTGGTTAGCTTAGCCTAGGATTAGAACTCAGAGTTGATTAGCAACTAATTGATTGGACTATATGTGTGTGTGTGTGTGTGTGTGTGTGTGTTGTAATGAACTTCTCTTTTATGTTAGTAAGGATTCCTAAGTTTTTAGTAAACATTCTTATGTAAATGTTCTATTCTATTGTGTAGTAAACATTCCTATGTAAATGTTCTATTCTAATGTGTACACACACACACACACACACTTTTGCATAGAATGAAAGGAGAATGGTAAGAAAATGGGATTTGACTTAAGTTGGAGTTGGAATGAGAACATGTATAGGGTTTGGCTTCCAAATAGGCAAATTATGCAAAAAAATCCATCAACACTGACCAACCGGCCGGTTAGTCAGTAAGATTAATGATATATATATATATTTTTTTTTCTGATTTTGGGCCTAAATCCAGCCTTTTAATTAGAAGAATTCCCCCAGTTTTCGATAAAACGGGACTATTGCTCAGAGAGATAGGTCTTCACAAACATGAATAACAAAGGGAAACCAGTTTGTCAAAAAATGTCTAGCTTGTCCGATAAGTTTTTGAGAATTTAAAATTTTCAAATTTTCAATCCTATCACTATAGAACTTAGGGTTTTTTTCCTATATATATATATTCGAGATACACCCCTCAAAGGAGGCAAATGACTCTTATTCTCCTAGACTAACCCAAATGGCCTCTAAAGGCAATCCGACAATTTTTGAGATTCAGTTCCGATCAATCATCGACTCTTTCAACATAGTTGAACTATTTCACTTGGATGGGCGCTTTCATCTGAAGACGGCTATTATTTTAGGTATCGTTGTCGTCGATGAAGATATTTACCGAGCTGCTTGCAAATTTTGGGATCCCCAGGATCATATCTTCTAATTTACTCTTGACGAGCTTTGCCTTAAATATGAGGAATTTTTGGCTTTGTTGGATATCCATGCAAATTTGCCCATTTTTATTCCTACTATCCAAGATGGATATCTTCTGTCCTTTATAAGCTTGTTGAAAGTTAGCAGTGAACAGGCTAGGTCTTTCATTCTATGTGAGAAAATTCTGTTTTCTCATGTGATAGAATATTTTTCTACTAAACCGAACAATCGTGATAAACAACATGCGAGCGGCTTGGTGGCTCCTTTGGCACCTGTGCCTAGTTGCCAAGTATCTTACCATTACGGGCCCACGGGTTGCTTATGTGAGGTTAGCTGCGCTCATACCTTAGATGTCTTTATGAGGGAAAACCTTAATTACGGTAGTGGTAGCTGAAACCATTAATGCTATTTCGAGTTTGAATGAAGATCCTAATGCAGCATTTGCGGATATCCCTTTTCTTCTCTACATGTGGCCCTTGGATCACAAGCGGCTAATAGCTATACCTGTTAAGGTGAGGTATTACCCTTGCTCCTTTTGTTCTAGGCATTTGTTCTTTGAGGGTCATTCAGGTATAGATGCTTGGACTCATTTTTTTCGTGTCCGAGAATTCATGGATATCCGCTAGTATTGTTGTAACGCCCTAACTTAAGGTTATCTCAACCCGGCTGGAGCATTACGACACATCAGCTAATCACATCATACTGATAATACAACTCATTCTAACTCACTTGGTAATTAAACCATATTATACAAAATTAAAGAGTTTACTATTACAAAACACACCTAGTAAGCTCTCTGCCAGATCTCAAAGTTGACATACTGTACTATTCAAGTACAACTTAATTAGCAAATGTACAAGTGACCCATTGCCCGTCTTCTCACCGTGCCTCACACATTCTCCTTGCCTTTCGAGGGACCGACTCCTTAATCTAAAATGTTATTATGGGTAAAAAAACCCGTCAGCCCACTGGCTCAGTAAGATAATCAAATACATTTAATGTAACTTTCAACTCAAGAATACTGATAATGCATGCTATTGAATCCAATCACATTAAGCAGTTCTACATGTGCACATAACACATATCAAATGTTCACTCTTAGTTGAGCATTACAAGAGTTTATCATTCCTGAATTCAGTCTCATCAATAGCCCACCCTTATGTCACCACACCCGGGATATAAGATCACAACCTTTGCCTCGGCCAAAGGCAAAGTAACCGAAAACAATTAAACACCGATACTACCTCGGGTAGCAGTCGGAGATACAACTGTTCGGGTCATACGGTGCACCGCTACTGAAACACAATCAAATCAACTCCCAATCATTTGAATGGGGTGGCATAATAATCATCAACAATATATCAACTATCCCGTACAATGAAAGGATGTAACATCATCTTCATAACATCTTGAACATGTAACATAATCATTTATATTCAGCAAATAAGCTTCAATTATAGAACTTAACAAACATGTCCAAAACCATATCCTAACCATGTCTAATTTGACATAATTCCATAATTCACACATACCATAACATATTTCACGTCTTCCATAACCTCCAATATGTTAAACATGAATAGATTCACTTATTAACAAGTATTTAAAAGTTTGACAAATGATTCATACTAAAAGAGTTACACTAACATAGCATATATCCATATTCATGTCTTAAAAGCCCATTAAAAAGCTTTAACTATCTTACCTTAAAGAAGAAATGAAAGACCCAATATTCAGATTTGAAACACCTTCAAAATACTCCTCAAAACACGTTCAAAACACTGTTTGAAGCTCATAGAAACTTTCCAAATCAACTGCTTAAGGTTCCCTTTAAAAAACAAGCCTTAATTCTAGATTTTGTGAGGTTTTTGGTTGCTTTTCTTGCACTTTTCTCTCAAAAACGAGGTAAGAGAATTTAAGCATGTCAATTGGGTCTTTTATATCAAATTAGAAGCAAGTAGGAGGTGTCAAGTGGAGGTGAAGAGGTGGAAAAGTCAAGCACGATGAGGCTTTAGGCACGACGAGGCTTTACGCATGCGGTGGCAAGACACGTTTGTGCCACCTAGCAAGCACGACAAGGCTCAAAGCACATGGTGGCAAGACACAGTTGTGCCACCTAGCAAGCACGACAAGGCTCAAAGCACGAGGTGGCAAGACACAGTTGTGCCACCTAGCAAGCATGACAAGGCTAAGCAAAGCATGACAAGGCTGGAAGCATGAGGTGGCAAGACACGGTTGTGCCACCTAGTAAGCACGACAATGCTAACCAAAGTACGACAAGGCTCGAAGCACGACGTGTCACAATGCTAGTGAAACCAATAAAATATCCCTAGAGGGGGGTGAAAAGGGTTTTAAGACTACTCTAAAATTTAACAACCAACAAACCTCAATCTTCATAACTCAAATAAGCAAACAACCAATCTCAACACAAATGTAAAACGATAAAGTAAAGAGAGAAGGGTTTAGAGATACTTGACAAGGAGAATTAAATGGTTCGGCTTGATATACCCACAAACCTATGTCCACCCCTTCAAGGAAGTCCCTTGAAAGGCCCTAGAATCCACTAGTATGATCTTCCTTACGGGTCAAGATCGAACCTCTTACAATCCCTTGATGCTATGCCCACATCAAGAACAAGCTTTGACAAACCCAAAGCTCCAAAGCTTGACAACCCCAAGCTTTGATACAAGAACCTTTCAATGAAGAAATGTGTACAAGATTTCACTCTCAATAAGTAAATGAGTACAAGTTGAAGTACTAGAACAAGAGAGATGAGTGTATGATGACTTATGAAAGTGTATCTCTATCTAATGTAAGCTCACAATAAATGCTCTCTTGAAAAGGATGAGAAATCAATGAAAACAAGAGAGATTTGAACAATTGCTTTGAACTTTGAGAATATGAAAGATAAGAGAGCTTTGATTGCAATTGATGAATCAAACTAATGCCCAAAATGAGTATTTATCGAGGTGGGAATAAATATGACCATTTAGGGTTAGGTGGAGCATTAAATGCGCCAAACGGTAAATGCAGTCGACTGCAATGCACCATTGCAGTTGCCTGTAACCCAAAAGTAGCTATTGAAAATTCAAATTTCCAACTTGCAGTCGACTGTAATCTAATAGGCTACTGGAAGTATTGCAGTCAACTGCATTCCAATGCAGTCGACAATGCAGTCGATTGCATTCCTGAAAATGCAGTTTCCTTGTTTTTAAAGCATGAAAAACTTTTATGCATGCAAGGGAAACCTATGGGCAAGTTCTAGGTATACAGTCATCATAACGATCATCTCTCTATGTCTAGTTTACAAAAACGGAAATAAAAGCATAAAAACTTCAATCGACGAATTCCCTCTTTGATGCGTTCCGTTGAGAGTCTTTGACCGTGTTGCTCGTCTAATAATCCGTTTGCATGAGTATGAGATTGTTCCTATTGCTTCATCAACTCAATGCATGTTAGACAGCATAATCATCAATGTTAGTTATCATCAAAATCAAATATAATCCTAGGTTAAATAACCGTAGGGTTAACAATCTCGCCCTTTTTTATGATGGCAAACATTGATTCAAATAATATGAGATATATAAGATAATAAAGCCAAAGAAGCATAACAATCTCAATTATAAACCATAAGGGGTCATGAGAAGAAATCATGACAAAAAGCTCCCCCTATCTTAAGTAATATAGGGCTCCCCCTAACTTAAGCAATATATGCTCATATCTAGTCTACACAAATATGAATCAACAATATTTTGTCCCCCTTTTGACATCATTGAAAAAGGTCAAGGGTGTCTGTGAAAGTGATCAACTTATGTATCCATCCATGGATAATCAATATTGCCAACAAGGGCTTTCAAAATCAAGAAGGCATAAGTATTTGAGTAACCATCAAAAGGTGTACCAAGCACTTTTTACAAAGATAGCACCAATAGGAAGTGTAAAGGATTTTAGAAATATGAGTGTGTGCAAATCAAATGAGATTGAATGAATATCAACAAAATCAATAATTTTGAAAAAAAAAAAACATCAACCAAAGCATGCTTTAAGCATATTAAATAATGTTCAAGCATGAGAAGTGCAACTCGCATGATTAGCACAAGAGATATAACATTTAGTCACATTGGTGAAGACATGCCAAGTTCTCTTTTAAGAGCGGTAAACCTCTTCGAATCTAAAGGTTTAGTGAAGATATCCGCTAATTGGTGATTTGTGTCCACGAAATCTAGAACAATATCACCTTTTTGCACATGATCACGGATAAAATAGTGTTTGATTTCTATGTGCTTTGTGCGTGAATGTTGGATGGGATTTTTCTATGTGCTTGCAGTTGACTGCATTCCAATGCAGTCGACTGTAATACCTCTGCCCAACTTGCAGTCGACTGCATTCCTGAAAATGCAGTTTCCTTGTTTTTGAAGCATGAAAAACTTTTATGCATGCAAGGGAAACCTATGGGCAAGTTCTAGGTATACAGTCATCGTAATGATCATCTCTCTATGTCTAGTTTACAAAGACGGAAATAAAAGCATGAAAACTTCAATCGACGAATTCCCTCTTTGATGCGTTGCATTGAGAGTCTTTGACCGTGTTGCTCGTCTAATAATCCGTTTGCATGAGTATGAGATTGTTCCTTTGCTTCATCAACTCAATGCATGTTTAGACAGCATAAACATCAATGTTAGTTATCATCAAAACCAAATATAATCCTAGGTTAAATAACCGTAGGGTTAACAATCTCCCCCTTTTTGATGATGGCAAACATTGATTCAAATAATATGAGATATATAAGATAATAAGCGTAAAGAAGCATGACAATCTCAATTATAAACCATAAGGGGTCATGAGAAGAAATCATGACAAAAAGCTCCCCCTATCTTAAGCAATATAGGGCTCCCCCTAACTTAAGCAATATATGCTCATATCAAGTCCACACAAATATGAATCAACAATATTTTCTCCCCCTTTTGACATCATTGAAAAAGGTCAAGGGTGTGTGTGAAAGTGATCAACTTATGTATCCATCCATGGATAATCAATATTGCCAACAAAGGCATTCAAACACTAAAAGCATAAGTACTCGACTACCCATCAAAAGGTGTACCAAATACTTTTTACAAGGATAGCACAAATAGGAAGTGTAAATATGAGTGTGTGTGCAAATCTAATGAGATTGAATGAATATCAATAAAATCAATAATTTTGAAAAGAGAAACATCAACCAAAGCATTCTTTGAACATATTAAAAATGTTCAAGCATGAGAAGTGCAACTTGCATGATTAGCACAAGAGATATAACATTTAGTCACATAGGTGAAGACATGCCAAGTTCTCTTCTAAGAGTGGTAAACCTCTTCGAATCTAAAGGTTTAGTGAAGATATCCGCTAATTGGTGATTTGTGTCCACGAAATCTAGAACAATATCACCTTTTTGCACATGATCACAGATAAAATGGTGTTTGATTTCTATGTGCTTTGTGCGTGAATGTTGGATGGGATTTTTGGTCAAGTCAATGGCACTAGTATTATCGCATAAGATAGGTATGTGATCATACTTGAGTCCAAAGTCCAAAAGGGTTTGTTTCATCCAAAGAATTTGTGCACAACAAGCACCAACCGCCATATATTCGGCTTCGGTGGTAGAGAGTGCAACCGAGTTTTGCTTTTTGAAACTCCAAGAAACAAGAGAGTGACCTAGGAATTGGTTACCTCCACTAGTACTTTTCCGCTCGGTTTTACAACCGGCATAGTCGGCGTCGGAGTAACCAATTAGGTCAAAAAAGGAAGTGTTTCTAGGAAACCATAACCCTAAATCGTGAGTGCCCTTAAGATATCTAAGGATTCTCTTGACGGCAATCAAATGAGATTCCTTAGGACAAGCTTGAAATCTAGCACATAAACAAACACTAAACATTATATCGGGTCTACTTGCGGTAAGGTAAAGGAGTGATCCGATCATACCTCGATAGCGCTTAATATCAACATCCTTACCCTTTTCATCTCTATCAAGCTTTAATGAAGAGCTCATTGGAGTGTCAAAAGCATTTGATGCTTCCATGTCAAATCTCTTGAGTAGCTCTTTGATGTATTTGGCTTGGTTGATAAAGATTCCATCCTTGCTTTGTTTGATTTGCAATCCAAGGAAGAAGGTGAGTTCTCCCATCATGCTCATTTCAAACTCCTTACTTATACGAGAAGCAAACTCTTCGCACAAGGATCCATTAGTAGCTCCAAATATAATATCATCAACATAAATTTGCACCAACAATAAGTCATTGCCCTTAGATTTTATAAAAAGAGTGGTGTCACTTTTTCCTATTGAAAAACCATTTTATAAAAGAAAACTACTTCGCCTTTCATACCCAGCACTAGGAGATTGATTTAAACCATAAAGAGCTTAGCTAAGAAGGAAACCATAGTTTGGAAATATTTTATGTTCAAAGCCGGGAGGTTGAGCCACATAGACCTCCTCCGAAATAAAACCATTTAGAAAAGCACTCTTGACATCCATTTGAAAGAGTTTAAAATCTCTATAGCAAGCAAAAGCTAAAAGCATTCTAATAGATTCAAGTCTAGCTACCGGTGCATAAGTTTCATCAAAATCAATTCTTTCCTCTTGGTTATAACCTTGGGCCACTAATCTAGCCTTGTTTCTAACCACGACTCCGGATTCATCAAGTTTGTTTCTAAAAATCCATTTTGTGCCTATAATCCTAAAGTTTTAAGGTTTAGGCACAAGGGTCCAAACTTGATTTCTTTCAAATTGAACTAGCTCTTCTTGCATAGCAAG
Organism: Escallonia rubra; assembly: GCA_033065855.1. NCBI lineage: Eukaryota > Viridiplantae > Streptophyta > Magnoliopsida > Escalloniales > Escalloniaceae > Escallonia > Escallonia rubra. Next base: position 302,236 of record JAVXUO010002765.1, read on the forward strand.
CATCCAAGATTCATGATGTAGAGCTTCGAAGAATTTCTTCGGTTCAATTAGGGGAAGATACGCTATATTAACATGTTGTTGAAGAGAGCGTCGAATTCTTACCCTACTCGAAGGATTACCTGAGATTTGATCGCTTGGATGATCCTTTTTGTAAGTCCAATCTTTTGGTAATTCTTGAGAGTTGTCCAAGTTTGAAGCATCATTGATTGCTTCCTCATTTCCCCCTTGAGAACTTGATTGTTGCTCCCCTAGATCAATTTCTTTAGGGTTGTCTTGTAGTGTTTCACGTATGTCCAAAGTTCTCAAGTCATTGTCCATGTCATCTACATTAACAATGTAAGTCCTTCGAAAAAAAGGATTAGTCTCATCAAAAGTAACATTAATGGATTCTTCAACAATCAAAATACTTTTATTATAAACTTTATATGCCATACACTATTAGAGTAACCAAGAAAAATACCTTCAAAGGTTTTGGAATCAAATTTGCTAAGGTGATCCTTGGTATTTAAAACAAAGAATTTGCAACCAAAGACTCTAAAAAAGCTCACCTTATGTTTATTATCATTAAAAAAAGCTCATAAGGGGTTTTTAACAAAATCTTTCGCAAGATAACTCTATTAAGAACAAAGCATGCACAATTGATTGCCTCCGCCCAAAAGTATTTAGGTAAACCATATTCGTTAAGCATTGTTCTTGCCGCTTCTTGCAAAGACCTATTCCTTCTTCCTGCAACATTATTTTGTTGAGGAGTTCTAGGAGCCGAAAATTATGTGATATCCCAAAGTCATCACACAAGGCTCCTCTTTTAGAATTTTCAGATTCTCTTCCCTGATCACTTCGAATGTTGGTAATCAACTAACCTTTTTGATATTGAACACATTTTGCAAATGAAGTGAACACATTTAGATATTCATCTTTGGTAGCGAAAAAGAAAGTCTAAGTATAGCGAGAATAGTCAGCAACAATAACCAAACAATATGATTTACCACCAAGACTAGTAGTAGGGATTGGTCCAAACAAATCCATATGAAGTAATTGCAAAGGTCTAGAAGTAGATACCATTTTCTTCGGTTTGTGAGAAACTTTCTTTTACTTACCCATTTGACAACCATCACATACTTTATCTTTCTCAAACTTGATCTTCGGGAGACCCCTCATAAATTCTTTGCCTGAAATATCTTTCAAATGCTCCATGTGCATGTGACCAAGTCTTCGATGCCAAAGCCAAGATGTTTCACTAATAGCACTAAGACACTTGACATCTTGGTTAGCTAAATCATTTAATTGAATGGAGTAAACATTGTTATCTCTACTACCAACCAAAATAGTTTCATTGTTCTTCAAGGATAGTATAGTGCATTGAGAAGCCTCAAAGATAACTTTAAAACCTTTATCACTAAATTGACTAATACTAAGCAAGTTATGCTTCAATCCTTCAACATATAACACATTCTCAATTGAATGTGGTTCCTTACCAATACTTCCTTTACCTTTGATTTTTCCTTGAGAATTGTCACCAAAGGTCACATTTCCTCCTTCTTTAAGATCAATCGAGGTGAAAAGAGATATGTTGTCGGTCATATGTCTTGAGTATCCACTATCAAGAATCCACTTCTTGCTACTAGATTTTGCTTTGAGACATACCTATAAACACAAATCAAGTAGTGACTTTTGGTACCCAAATTTTCTTGGGTCCTTGGATGTTAGTCTTGCATTTGTATTCTTAACCTTTCACAATCCACATTTTCTTTCTACCTCTAACAAACACAATTCTACAAGGACAATGATTAGTCGTATGCCCTTTCTTGTCGCACCAACCGCAATGTGTAAAAGGTGTGCAATAGTTCTTTGGTCGTTTTGTATGAATATTCAACCTAGCTTGTTGTTGCAAAACTTTAGGAGGCATGGCCATGTGATCTAATCCAAGACCACCTTTGTTTAGGCCAATTCTTTGGCGTCCAAGCATGACATCCAAATTGTTTTGACCATCAACAAATTTTTTTATACATTTTCTCAAATCACAAATCTCAACTTTTAAATCTTCATTTTGTTTTTCTAAAGCCAAAGTTTTGGAAGAGATTTGTTTTGAGCTAGGAGTGTTAACAAGTAATTCAACCAAATCGTTATTCACATGCTCTACATATAAATGGCTAGACATGCATTCATTCTTGGCATGCAACTTATTATTTTCCATTATCAACTTCTCAATTTGCTTATTAGCTTCAAGGAATTTCTTAGACAAAATAATATTTTTCTTGAAAATTTTCTTGGATTCCTCATATAAGCTATCATAATTATCTTCAATTCTTTCATTATCACTATCACTACCGGTAGAAGGGTTTACCTCATCATTTGCCATGAAGCATACATTTGCTTGATCATTCTCTTCATCACTTGAATCAAAATCACTCCATGTTGGAGTATATTCGACATTCATTGCTCTTTTCTTTTTCTTGTTTTCTTTCTTAGAGTATTGTCTTCTTTTAGCTATTTCCCATACATCTCTTATTTCTTTCTTCTCTCTTTTGTAGATAGGACAATCCATCTTCATGTGTCCCGGCTTGTGGCATTTGTAGCAAAGCTTCTCTTCGTTGCTAGCATTTTGTTGCCTTCTCCCATCATTCCTTCTAAATCTTAAGAACTTCTTGAAGTTCTTTGCAACCATTGCAATATCCTCTTCATCAAATTCTTCATCATCATCACTTGACTCAAAGTTTGAAGATGAAGCTTTAAGAGCAATTGATGTAGGCTTCTTCTTGACTTCCTCTTGATCAAAGGTCTTAAGTTGCATTTCGTACGTCATGAGTGAGCACATCAATTCATCAAGAGGAAAGATATTGAGATTCTTTGACTCTTGGATGGCGGTGATCTTTGCATCCCAAGCTCTTGGTAAGGATCTAATCACCTTTCTTACAAGATCACCATTAGTGAATTCCTTGCCCAATTGCTTCAAAGGATTCACAATGTTAGTAAAACGAGTATTCATATCCGTAACGGATTCATTTGGAAGCATATGGAATAACTCGTAATCTCTAAACAATAAATTCATCTTGGAGTCTCTAAGAAGAGAAGTCCCTTCATGAGTGACTTGAAGAGTATCCCAAATACTCTTAGCGGAATTACACATAATGACTCTATTGAGTTCATTAGTGTCTAAAGCACACACAAGACAATTTTTCGCTCTAGCATTCATACAAATCATCTTCTTATCATGATCACTATACTCCGATTTGGATTTACGTTCCTCTACCTTCTCAACCACTTTTAACGGAATGAATCGGCCATTCTCAACAATATCCCATATCTCATAGTCTTGAGATTCTAAGTAGAGTTTAATCTTAACTTTCCACACACTATAGTTGGTCCCATTAAACAATGGAGGCCTAGTGGTAGAACTACCCTCCATACCCCCAACGTAAGCCATGATCGATTAACTCTCTTGGCGTTACCCAATATAACAAGAGCCGATGCTTTGATACCACTTGAAACCAAAAATATAACCCTAGAGGGGGGGGGGGGTGAATAGGGTTTTAAAGCTACTTTAAAATTAACAACCAACAAACTTCAATCTCAATAACTCAAATAAACAAACAACCAATCTCAACACAAATGTAAAACGATAAAGTAAAGAGAGAAGGGTTTAGAGATACTTGACAAGGAGAATTAAATGGTTCGGCTTGATATACCCACAAGCCTACGTCCACCCCTTCAAGGAAGTCCTTTGAAAGGCCCTAGAATCCACTAGTATGATCTTCCTTACGGGTCAAGATCGAACCTCTTACAATCCCTTGATGCTATGCCCACATCAAGAACAAGCTTTGACAAACCCAAAGCTCCAAAGCTTGACAACCCTAAGCTTTGATACAAGAACCTTTCAATGAAGAAATGTGTACAAGATTTCACTCTCAATAAGTATATGAGTACAAGTTGAAGTACTAGAACAAGAGAGATGAGTGTATATGAAAGTGTATCTCTCTCTAATGTAAGCTCATAATAAATGCTCTCTTGAAATGAATGAGAAATCAATGAAAACAAGAGAGATTTGAACAATTGTCTTGATCTTTGAGAATATGAAAGATAAGAGAGCTTTGAATGCAATTGATGAATCAAACCAATGCCCAAAATGAGTATTTATAGAGGTGGGAATAAATATGACCGTTTGGAGTTAGGTAGGGCATTAAATGCGCCAAACGGTAAATGCAGTCGACTGCAATGCACCATTGCAGTCGACTGTAACCCAAAAGTAGTCGTTGGAAATTCAAATTTCCAACTTGCAGTCGACTGTAATCCATTGCAGTCGACTGTAATAGGCTACTGGAAGTATTGCAGTCGACTGCATTCCAATGCAGTCGACTGTAATACCTAACTGCTCAACTTGCAGTCGACTGCATTCCAATGCAGTCGACTGCATTCCTGAAAATGCAGTTTCCTTGTTTTTAAAGCATGAAAAACTTTTATGCATGCAAGGGAAACCTATGGGCAAGTTCTAGGTATACAGTCATCGTAACGATCATCTGTCTATGTCTAGTTTACAAAGAAAGAAATAAAAGCATGAAAACTTCAATCGACGAATTCCATCTTTGATGCGTTCCGTTGAGAGTCTTTGATCGTGTTGCTCGTCTAATAATCCGTTTGCACGAGTATGAGATTGTTCATATTGCTTCATCAACTCAATGCATGTTAGACAGCATAATCATCAATCTTAGTTATCATCAAAATCAAATATAATCCTAGGTTAAATAACTTTAGGGTTAACAGCTAGGTTGACACGTCACAAGCACGAGGTGGCACAATTCTTTGCAAAAAGGAAAATAATTCACAGGCAATCCAGTCAACAACCGGTTACTCCCAGCAGAAGGTTTCACCATTTTTCGTTTCCAACTCTTCTAAAAATATTTTTGGTCATCCCAAGTGATCATTTAAAGTTTCTAAACATCAAATACTTTTTTTTTTTTTTTTTTCTTCGTTCACCTTCTTAGACAGTTTGCTCAATTAAAGGCATTTAACATTTAAACATATATTCAAATATGTTATGTTGCATAGTTCGTCATAACCATTTTCACATAAAGTGATTCATCTAACCATACTTAAATATGTAACCAAAGCATATAAAATGTTGGGTTCTCACATGCAACTGGTGGAGGCCTCATGGACCCATTCTACGGACCTCTGGGTATCATTGTGTTTGCCTTTTGGGACTGCGCTCTTCGTCGTTTTACTTTGCTTGTCGGATTTTGAGGAGTTTAGTTATGAGCAAATCGTTCTGGCATCTTACAGCGATTTCTCTATGATGGAAAAGCTCACTCCTTTGCTGATTAAGACTAATTTTCAAGTTTGGGGTACCCATTTTTATTGGCATCATTCCATAGAAGCTGTGATGTTTTTTTTTTACAGATATAGACCCGATTACTCCATTGATATCAGATTCCTACATCCATTGGCTCTGGTTTCGCATTCAGGAGACGGCCTTATCTACTGAGAACAAACTGTGGGCTGAATTGGACTGGAATTTTCCGAGTGACAGTGAGATCAAGTTCTTGAAAGAGCTGAGAAAAAAGCTCGTTCGGAAGCAGGTATAGGGCCTAACCCCTAGGACTTCCGTATATCAATGCAGAGTATAGTTCAGGGTTTTCATTAACCTCAAGTGAAAAAGGATACTCGAGTTATATGGATTTAGCACTCCTGGATTGGTTCTCAGTTGTTTTAAGAAAAGTTCAATGTGGACTGGAATCAGATACGGGCTTTACACATTTTATAAACCTCGGATACTTATGATTTCTGCCAGCTTGGAAAAAACATCTAAAAAGATGGCTGACTGTACTCCGTACTCCAAAGACGGCGTAGATGCATATGTCCAAGGTCAGTTTGATTGATGGCATAGAGATGGGGTGAAAATTTGGAAAAGCTGGGAGCGATTTAGTGGCTGAAGCTGAGATTCTAGAGGCGAGGGTTCTAGTAACGGATAGGTTAACTTTAGGAGGGATAAGTGAAAATTTGGCTCTGTTATATTACAGGATGAAGATGATCTTCCTTCCTCGAGAACGAAGACAGGGACATGATGACAATAGTTTACTCTTAGGTTGTTGATAGGACTTAGAATTTTTTTTCTTTTGGCCTAACTTTTTCCTTTCAACTTTTTTTTTATGTTTTTACTATTATTTTTTTCCTACTTCGCCCTATTTTTTCCCTAGGCCGCCCTTTGCTGGGTTTTCGTCCTAGCGACCTTTTTATCATTTTCTCGAGATTGCAATCGAACTCATAGCCCGTGGAATATAGATTTTTATTAAAATTTAACCACACCCGAGGCATCTTTACGGGCTGCCTACGTACCTCAATTTGAAATGTTACATCAAAGTGTGTGTGCTGAGTGGCGTTCTAAAAGAGGATCAGTTCATCCGTAGATCATTTCCAATTCTCTTTCGGACATAGTATTTCTTTAGTCGGTCTAGGTTGACTAATTGTGACGCTTCGATTCCATCTAAATCGACTAATAATGTTGCACCTCCCATCATAATTTTCTTGACCATATAAGGGCTTAACCAGTTAGGTGTAAACTTCCCTCATGGCTTCTAGATGTTTTTTGATATTCTCTTTTAAAACCAAATCTCCTTCCTTTAAGCGACATCCTTTTACTCGTTTGTTGAACGCTCGGACAATTCGCTTTTGGTAACCCTAAATGTGCTAAAATGCTTTTAATATATTCTCGTCAGCCAATGCTAACTCTTCAAAGTAGTGTCATACCCCATCTTCCTCTGCTATCTGATTCTCCAGCAGTACCCTGAGAGTGGCTACCTCTGATTCTGCTGGAAGGACTGCCTCCATGCCATAAACTAATGAAATATAGGGTAGTCCCAGTAGATGTTCTCATTGATGTCCTATAGCCCTAGAGGGCATAGGGAAGTTTATTTGGCCAACTCTGGTAGGAGTCCATCATCTTACTCAGACTATCATACTTTTTAGCAAAATCCGTGACCTCCCATTTGAAATGCAAACCATTATCGGAACCAACCTCATGAGGGACACCATATCCATAGATAATCTCGGTGTGAATGAACCCACCTTCTTGGCATTTAGCACAACGTATGAGGGGGCTTCTATCGAGTTCATGAAATAATCTATGACCACAAGTATGAAATCATGCCCTTTTGAAGCTTTCGAACTGATCTTTCTTATCATGTCTATCCCCAAAACTCAGAAAGGCTAGGAGATGTCATTTGTATAACTCCCGAGGATGTACACCTGGCACTTGTGATACTTTCTCACATGCTCAATGCAATGTCGTTCCATCGTACTCTTATAGTAACCTTGTCGAAGTACTTTGTAACATCCCGACATTACCGGAATGTTAATACTCCCTCAATCATACACGCTAAGACAATAACATCCTTAATACTTAACCAAATAATCCCATCAATCCGTCAGAGCAACTAGCAACTAAAACATCGAATAAGACAATACTCTAAATGTACAGTGACAATTGAAACATCAATTATGAGTCAAAAAATCTAAATAGCAACATTGACCCATGCAGGGGTTCTAATTACCAATACTAAACTTAAATTCTCTTTCCCTCGCTCGGCTCAAATCTAATCCACACCAAATGTGATCTATTGTTTATTGATTATCACATGCGAAAAAGAAGTCAAACGAGAGTGAGCTTTTGAGAACTCAGTAAGGTCGCTCAAATTTTTTAGTAAAAAGATACGAAAAATTTACAGATTTAATACGATTGCAATATGGAGGAGATTCAGCTCAATGCCATAAACCAGATACAATAGGAACATTTTTCAGATACGATGCAAACAATCACGAATAATATTGAACATGAGTAGTTGCAAAGCCACACAGGCAATGCAGGGTAATCACTTAGCAAAGCCACACAGGCGATGCTCACTGACACTTTACACCGGCTAGTCCATCAAGGTACTAGTCTACACCAATACACCGGCTAGTCCGTCAAGCACTACAAGAAAAACTACTTTTTTCGACGGATTTTTAACGACGGAATGAAATCCGTCGCTAAAAGTGACTTTTAGCAACGGATTGTCCATCACTAAAAGTCCGTCTCTAAAGACCTTTACCGACGGAATATTCCGTCGGTAAAGGTCTTTAGCGACGGGTTATTACCGACAGAAATATCCATCGCTAAATGTATTTTTCGTATTTTCCCCTTTTTTCTTGAATTTTTTTATTATGGAAAATAACATTTTTTTATTTACTATAAATTCATCAAACGCTAAATTTTCTTTCATTTCATTTCCCCCTGCCGCTCCTTTCTATCTCCCCACCCTTTGCCCTTTGATCTCTCTCTCTCTCTCTCTCTCTCACGCCTACCGTCGGCCACCACCCTCTCTGCCGCCTCTCCTCTTCCTTGGCTGCCTCCCACCCCTTCTACTGCTGTTGCCCAATCGACACACACTTTGCGTCGCTACCGCTACGACGGATCTGCCAAGAGCGTTACCGTATAGGTAGCTTCCATTGTGACTTCTTGCTTCCACAATTCAAACGTAGGAGAAAAAGACATATATGGTAGAATCGTAACCATTCGTTATGGCCAAGAACTAGATTTGAACGTCCAATTGAATTCAACAAAAACTCTTATCATTTTTCTTTCATTGATTTGACAAATTAGAGGACGTATCGATGGAAAAGAAATTGCGTTCAGGTTCATTATCTTTCTATTTCTGTAGATCAATGCGTTGTCTCCACAAGTACCATTCGGTTCTCTCACAAATCTCATCTCTCTGTCTCAATTTCTCTAGGTTAGGGGTTTAGCCCATTCCTCAATGTTGCACCAGCTACGTTGAAACTTCAGCTTTTTTTTTAATTTGATTGAATATGGTGTAATTTTACCGGGTTTTGGTTGGTGAAGATGGCTGTGAGATGTTTCTGTTATGCTGGGTGTGGGATTCATATTGGGTATGTTGCGAATTGATTCCATAATCTGTGACTTTGGGTAGATTTTGTTTGTAAAATCTGTATTTTTGTTGAACATGTATATGAGGTATTCATGTTGTTGAGTGTTGATTGTGGTGGGACTAAGAAAACGAAAATAAAAATCTTGAAGACACCCAAGGAACTAAAAAAATAGGATCGTTAAGAGATGGATCAATAATGCATTAGTTATTCTTTTGTTGTTTATTGTTTTTTTTTCCTCCTGTTAATCTTAATCTGTGTTCAAGTAGTATGTGAAAATTAAGTAACTAAACGTTGATTTACTTTTGATTGCATTCAGCAACTCTCTGCATTTGATAATGCATTCTTGTGAAACTGCCTTAGAAGTGATCATCCCAGAATAGACATGGTTGATCACTTCCAATGATTTAATGGTTCGCATATACTCTCTTGAATTTGGCTTGGATGGGTGGTTCATTTGTTTCAGCAGTCTTTAATACAATATTTTCTCTTGTTGAGGTGGTTCTAGTGACTTCGTATGCACAACTTGACTTGCACTTAGGCTACATATGTCCTCTGTGTGCATCACAATTTTAGGTTCGGAAACTCAACTTTCGGTAAGAAACAATTACCAGCTCAGGTAGGTATATTTGAGCCATGATTTATCAATGCAAATAAGGTGAGGACATGAGGACATCTTAAGGTAACGTTAGGGAGAAGTATAACTGTTTGTAAAGAAAAAAACAGGTCTAGAGTGTGTTAGTGAAAAGTGTAAAGGGTTAGGCACAATGTATTTCGAAAATGGGAAGACGGAAACAAAAAACGAGTCATAATCTAATCTTTTCACATGAGTCACGGTCACTCATTTTAAACCAAGAAGAAATACTTACAATTAAGGAATATGAGCACTAGACAAATTTTTATTCATTTTGTTCATTGTAAAAGAATTTGTACAACTAATAGTCTTTTTCAGGTTGTGATTGATAAAGGTAATCAAGTAACAATTATGGGCAGAGAGATGTTGCGCAAGCTTCGGAGCAAGGATCTTGACTTATATTTTTGTAGTTTCAATGAAACTTGTAACTTTATTTTTGGGATTTGTATAATGTGATTTATTGTATTTAGTGAACATGTAATTTGTTGTATTTATTGTTAGTTGGTGGTGTATATGAATTAAATTTTATTTGTATTGGTTGGAATTTAGTAAATGATGAATCTTAGTTTAAGAATTAAATTATTGTTAGATTGGTTGGTTAGGGTTAATCGTTTGAAATATGTATGAATTTATAAAAAAAATAGCTAAACTGAAAATAGCCTTTTTTACTTTTAGCGACAAAATTTTGTCGCTAAAATTAAAGTCCTTTTACAGATCAATAAACATTTTTAGAGAGATTTTTAGCGACTAAAGATTTTTGCGACGGAATTTTCGTCGCTAAAAGATTTTTTTCAGAAATTCAGAAATTAAAAAATATAGAAATACCTTTTAGCGACGGAAAATTCCGACGCTAAAAGTAATTAATTCCGTCGGTAAAAAGAGATTTTTTCCCACAGATCACCAAATTCCGTCGCAAAACTTTTAGTAACGGGGTTATAGGGTAACAGACTTTTTTGGCGACGGACAGTCCGTCGCTAAAAGTCTTTAGCGACAAATTATCCACTTTTAGCGACGAAAAAGTCCGTCGCTAAAAGTGGTTTTTCTTGTAGTGAAGGCACTAACCCACACCAACATATCGGCTAGTCCATCAAGGTACTAGCTCACACCAATATCCTCCATTATGCACCAACTCCCGCCAAAACACACCAATGCAAAATCTCATCTCAATAACCAGAATGACAACAATTGATAATACAACGAATCAATTGATGCCCGACGAGTAACAAATGCTGAGCATCGATAATGATTTTCAATAAACGCTTAAGGCCCAAAATAGGTTTTAAAGGCAAAACAATGCACATTTCAACCATAACGGATTCCAAAGAAAATTTGATAACAATAAAGAAAAATATTTATGAGGACAAATAGATGGAACTAGGTTTCGGATATAAATTCCTTACCTCGATCCAAGTGCGATGAAGCTAAAACGCCCTCGATCAAATACTCGAAATTAACCTAGGTTGACAAATCATCCATCAGAACGCTATCCACACTGATATATTAGAAATCTAATATAACTACCCAGAGCATACTCATCTCTCTACCCGGAACGACAACTTTCGAAACGTCCCACACACGGCCAACCTAACCCGGAAACTAATCGCACTCGTCGGGGCTTAGAAATACTTTAGAAATTTTTTTAATTTTAATTAAACATTCTTTAGGGCTTAACACTGCATATGGACTAAAAATATAATTTTTGAATATTTTTGAATTAAAAATAATTTCTTTAAATACACTAAAAACCCATAAATTGCTATAATTACTTCTAGCTGAAAATAAAGGCTCATTATTTTTATAAAAGACTTAGTATATATATCAAAATTATAGAAATAAAAATCAGAATTTAAAAGGCACTAAAACTATATCTTTATTTTTCATTTTGCTAAATTTAATGCGATACATAAAATGATAGTAAATCAACTCCAAAAATTATGAAATTTTTACTGAGTATTTATTATACTGTAAAACCATTACTCTAATTTTTCCAAAACATTTTCATGGATTTAAAAGCTTTAAAATATTTTTATAGGTCTGAACTTACAGAAATTATAACACATACATACGATATCAGAAAAATATGAAAATTTAACGGTCCTTCTAATATCATCTTGCGACTCTTCCTCTAAAGTTTCAATATTTTATGATAATTACACAATCTCTAACATCCACGTGGTGTAACGGTGCATAACCCCTTTTTCCGTTAGCCCACTCTTCCTTGCATTTTCCTCTTCCTTTCACTGCAGTTTCAATTCCACATTCATCCCTTCATTTTCCAACACTCACTTCACATGCAAGCATATATATATATATATATATATATATATATATATATATATATATATATATATACACACCTCACTATACTACACACACTCACCCATTTACTTATGCACTCACACTTATACACATCATATATATATAAACACAACACACATTATATACAGGGGCGGAACCACGCTTGTACGAGGGGGTGCTGTAGCCCCCCCTCAGATTTAAAAATAAATAAATACATATATATATATATATATATATATATATATAGAGTTTTTTTTTCATTTGCAACTTTCCCTTTCTTTCTCTCTCTCTCTCCTCCTCTCTCGGCCGGCTCTCACACTCACAGTCTCACAGTCACCGGACACGGGACACCGGCTCACCGGCCACCGCGGCACCTCTCCAGCTCTCCTCCTCTCTCGGCTCTCTCAGTCACCGCGGCACCACACAAAGGCCACGGGCCACCGGTCATCGGCTCGGCAGTCGGCAGCCTCGGCTCATCGCCGTGACGCCGTAAGGTAACGCACTGTACTTACGCCGGTCGGCTGTCGCCGTGGCGTCAAGTGAAGCTCTCACGCTGTGACGCCGGCATCTCTCCTCCTCTCTCGGCTCTTCAGCCACCGCGGCTCGCTGCACCACCCGTACGCCCGCACCACCCACCGACCCACGGCCACCGGTCGTCGGCTGGGCTCATCAGTTGGTCACCGTCCCCCGATTCCGAAGCGCGAAGCCGGCGAAGGCCCTCCTCAGTCCGGCCAGTCCCCACCCAACTCCGGCTAGTCCCCATCCAACTCCGGTGCCTCCGGCCAGATCAGATCTGGGCGGCAGATCTAGCTTAGATCTACCGTCTACGAGCTGGCAGACGAACCGAGGAAGTTCCACCACTGCCATTCGGCGGTCACGTCGCTTGAAATAGTGAAATTGCAGATCTGACTTTGAGTTTCAGTCACCGACGACATTGCGACAACGACGCCATTCTGATTTCTGATGACTGAGGTCAGTGTGCATTTTGAACAATTTCTTTTGCTATTGAGAATTGATTATTTGATTAATAATTTTAGGATAGTTGTGTATTTGATAATTTGGATTATTAATTGATGCTTATGGATGTTAATCGTACTTAGATTTGAGATTGTTGATGGATGATGGGACCCAATTAGATTTTTATCCCATTTGAGCATTGATTATTTGATTGATAATTTTAGGTTGTGTTAATTGTGCATTTAAAAATTGAGATTATTTTCATGCTGATTATCTGTTGTTAATTGTGCATTGAGCACTTGAGAATTGAGATGGTTGATGGAGGATGAGACCCAATTGGAATGAGATGTCGATATATTTTTAGCTCCCCCTGTGATGAAATCCTGGTTCCGCCACTGATTATATATGGCACACATCTTCCACACCGTGAGGGATGTGGGTCTCCTTTCATTTGTTAGTTTAACACTCGTGCACTCCAAACACATACACAGCACTGGTTCACTCAAATACACAACACACATAATATATATATATATATATATATATATATATATATAAACCTCCAGGTATAACCTTCACCATTTTTCCAACGCCCAGCACAGAGGCAGTGGTTCTTCCTGCCGCCACCCTTTGTCCAACGTCTCTTCTTAGAAAACTAACACCCACTTACCCTCAAGTACATGCACACACTACACAATCATGCACCCTTGGACACCCCCATGCACCCTACCCCACGCTGCCTGTGGCAGCTTCTCCTTCAGCCCCTTTTTCCACTTCACTACACATAACACCTACGCACACCATGGCTGCCACCATGGCAGCCCTTCCCTTTCTCATTCCTTTGTATGCACAACACACGCACAGATTTCCACACCACGGCTGCTCATTATCTCCCAATACACAACTCACTCACACACAGCACACACAAACACACAGCTCATCTAGATCATTTCACACCCACTGCCTCACGGCAGTGGGTCTTCTCTCCCTCCTCTTTTCTTTTTCCATCACACCCAATCACTTAATCAACCAGCCACATAGCACCCAGTACATACTCCGTCCACAATATTCACACACACAGTGATTTATACTTACATATACCCGTTTTACAAACGCATTTACTCACGCACCAACACACTTGTACACTCTCACACCGACAGCCCATACCCTTCCACGCATCTCACAATCCCATAAACCCCATAAGCACCGCTGGATCACCTAGCAGACACCACAAAATCACCACTAACAGGCAAACATGCACCACCCAACGATCACAGCCACCACCAAATACGCAACAACCACAACACAATCATCACAGCCACCACCCAACAGTCCCGTATCACCTTCAAACGATTGCAACAACTACTCACCATCAAACAACTATCCCCACCACGTATTAACCATTGCAGTCCTCTTCACCCACAAGCACCACGGCAGCCACATGGCTGCTCTCTCTCTCTGTCTCTCTCACACACACACACCTATGAACGCACATAGAACACATACATACAACCTACCGCAGTCCCCTCTTCTCATAGCCTCTCACAGGTTCTCTCTTGCCCCTCTAAAACTGAAACCTATCAAACGAAATAGAGAGAGAAAAGATTAAATAACTTACCGAAAATTTTTATCAAATCGCCGGAAGAATCCTTAGTCTTCTTTCCTCTTCTCTCTTGGTATCTCTCTTTCTCTCTCAAGGTGGATCTGATGAAGTTGGAAACAAGAGCCTTGGACGGCTGCCCTAAACAATACAGATTTATATATAAAAACCCTAATTAGAAAAATTACAAATCCCCCCTACACTTTCGTTGGTCGCTAAAAATTTACCCGAAGCTTTTATTATTGCGAAAAAGACTACAATAATTTATTTACTATAGTTTATGTGCTAGAAAATGTTTGATACGTTACCCCGATTCTTTATTCGTCACTAAAAGAATATATTCGCCGCTAAAATTTCTAATTAAATCCGAAAAGTCTCGGGGAGTTACATACTTTACTTGCTAGCATCTGGCCGTTCATATGCAGTCCACACCTGAGTGTATATGTTCTGTGATATGGTAACCTTCCCTCTATGTGACACACAGTAAATGTTCGCCATTAGAATGTGTCTTGGACAGGTTTCGGTCGTACATGATAAACTGCGCTGCCCATCTTCTCAAAGAAACACGATATATCGTCAGGCTCCTTCAGGATATTTTACCATCTTGGATCAAGTTCTAGATATCTATGTACCATAGTTCGACTATCTCAGCTTCCTCTATGGGTGCGATCATGAAACATTAAGGGTCAAATACACGTAGGTACCCTGGAACTACCACAAAGTCTCAATTAAGGGTCCCAAAGTTTAATTTTTACACATAAGGGCCTGTAACTCCAAATTTGCAACAAGTAAGGGCATCCGTCCACTTTCTTAACGATCCAAGCTTTTCCGTCAGGGGCATTTTTGGGTTTCCATATTTGGGTTTCATTGTGAGACAGAGAGACTGTGAGAGAGAGTGAGTTTGTTTCAGGTGGGTCTTTAGTACACATGAGTTGGATTGGCTAATGGAGATCGCAAAAAACGGAGGCCAAAGCAGATCGCGAAAAACAGACGGAATTGGCGTAGGATTCGAACCGACGGCGAGTAGTGGGTGGTCTTTGCCGGAGGGTGTTGAGCAGTTGGGTGGTGGTTGCCGAAGGGTCTTGCCAGCGATGGAACAATAAAGAACCAAATTGCAGGTAAGGTTTTGATGGTCGTGGTCATGGGTTTGCAGGTAAGGTTTTGGGTGGTCGTGGGTTTGCCGGTAAGGATCTGTGGCGATTGGTGGTCGTGGGTTTGCCGGGATCTGGATTGATTTAGTTCATCGGCGATGGCTGTTGGTGGGTTGGCATGATTGGTGGTGGCTGTTGGTGGGTTGGCATGATTGGTGGTGGTCGGCGGCCGAAAATGTGCCGCTGTGGTTGTGGCCGGCGGTTGGTCGTGGTAATGGGGTGGCAGGGCCACTACCGGCGGGGTCCCCAGACGGTTTTGGTCGACGGTGGATCGTGGTGATGGGGGAGCGGTGTTGGTCGCCGAACGGCGTTGGTCGGCAGTGGATCGTGGTGATGGGGGAGCGATGGCAGGGACAGTTGCCGGCATGGTAGCTGGATGGTGTTGGTCGTGAGTGGGCGGCTTTTAAAACACCCAATTATGGAAACCCAAAAATGCCCCTGACGGAAAAGCTTGGATCGTTAAGAGAGTGGACGGATGCCCTTACTTGTTGCAAATTTGGAGTTACAGGCCCTTATGTGTAACATTAAACTTTTGGACCCTTAATTGAGACTTTGTGGCAGTTCCAGGGTACCTACGTGTATTTGACCCAAACATTAAGCTGGTCGATTCCTCTTCCTGATCACAAAAGGCTTTACTTCCTGTTCTTCTGGTTTCTCCACCATAGATGACATGGTTGCTAAAGAATCATCAAAATTATTCTTGAGTCGAGGCAGATAATGGAACTCCACATCTTCGAATTGGTCTACAATCTTTTCCAGTGCTTGTAAATGTTCATCTCTAATCCTCCATATACCATATACAATGTATCCGATGTATGATCAAGGCTACATCATAGTACATTGTAATTTTTCTGACTCCCAAGCTTAGAGCTATTTCCAGACCGACGATAGATGCTTTGTATTCGGTGGTGATGTTAGTATCGTCGAAAGTTAACTTGATGGCTATAGGGGTATGGGCCCCGTCTGGTGAGATTTACAGTATCATTCCGAATCCCTTACCGTTTACGGTTCCATCGAAATATAATTGCAATTAGGTCTCCTTTTCTATGACACAAACATCTTCGTCCGGGAATTTTGCCTCTCATCTACTAGTACCCTCTATTGGGCAATCGGCTAGCATGTCAGTTACGAACTTTCCTTTCACGAATTTCTGAGTGACATAGGTAATTTCAAACTAAAAAAGTAGTAGAGTCACTTCGCTATGCTGCTGAATAAGTCAGGCTTCTCAAACATGTATTTCATCGGATCCATACTAGTCAACAACTTGATGGAGTAAGCCAACACGTAATGTCATAAAGTTTGCGTTACCTAGACAAATAATATCCATGTCTTCTCGAAGGCCGAATAGTTCATCTCTCCCTGGTCAACTTTTTACTGACCTAGTAAATGACCCTATTGACTAGTGAGCTCTCTAAATGTTGAGCCAACATAGCTTCAGCTACGGTATCAATCACGGTGGAGATGCGCTATGGGTCACGGTTAAGTATAGCAACAAGGGATTACTGGGTACTAGATGGCTCAAGATTGGGGGGTTATTTAGGTACTGCTTAATCTTATCGAAAGCCTCCTAGAAAAGGGGGCTCCACTCTTTGGCCGAATCTTTCTTCAACAACTTGAATATGTGCTTGCAAATCATGGCCAGTTGGAAAATAAAAGGGCTGGTGAATTGCATCCTACCTAAGAGTTCTCAGATTTCTTTCCCGCTCCTTGATTGGGGCATCTACACTTTTATGGCCTTAATTTTGGCTGGATCAACTTCTATGCCCCGCTTACTGACCATAAACCCTAGTAGCTTACCGGTTGTAACATTAACCACACACTTCTGTGGGTTGAACCTCACATTTCTGTGGGTTGAACCTCACATTATACTGTCTCAATCTCTCAAAATATTTTCTCAGCTATGCAATGATCTTCCCGTTTTTTTAAAGTTAATGATCATGTTGTCTACATACACTTCTACCTCTTTATGGACATATGGTGGAACAGGGTAGTAGTGGCATTGATAGGTAGCCCTACCATTTTTCAATCCAGAGGGCATCACTTTGTAGAAGAATGTGCCCCATGGTCTAGTTTAGTCTCTCTCTCTCTGTCTCCCCCCCAAATCTAGGCTAGCCCCTATTTTAATTTCTTTCAAATTTTTGGGTGTGCCTAGGTTGACTTTCACTGTTTCTTCTACCATTGGCTTGACTCGACTACACTCACATTTTCCTATTTCTTTCAGCATTTCTTTCAAGTGTTTTTTCTCTTCCTCGTCCATTAGTTGTGATTAATCGTTAACTGTGTTGATTAGTTTGATTTCAAGGAATGTGGGTTCGTACCTACGTGGAGGTGCCACAAAGATTGCCGTCCGAGTCAGCTTCCAAGTATGTAAAGTGAGAGACAGTGAGGGCGGAGTAAGGGCAGAGAGCAAGGCTTCCCAGACAGGCCACGAGGGCTGGCAGTGCTGCGCAGACAAGGCAAAGACGAACAGGGCTGGCAGTCGACAATCTAAGCTAGGGTCCGAGTCAGGGGTCCAACGTCAAAGGTCCGATGTCAGGGGTCCAGCGTCAGAGGTCCGAGTCAGGGGTCCAACGTCAAAGGTCCGATGTCAGGGGTCCAAATATGTTTCTCTTTCTAGAATTCCAGAAAGAATGGGTTTTCTAGAGAGAGAAAGTGAAAATGTCAAATGAGATAGAGCCTCCTCTAAATGAGTTCCAAAGTCCACTATTTATAGGCAAAAGTAAGCATATGTCATCAGCTGACATGTGTCATCCCCTGGGAGTGACACGTCACTAGGGGGTCCGCAAATACCGGTTCTTCGTTGGACTGCCGGTTCCCAAATTCGTACTGCTTTGCCTCATGTAGCGTCTCTCTACCTATCTGAGAAGACTGACCACACACGACGGCATGATCAGAGTAAGCCCGTTGCCCCAGCCACTGGCCCAAGCCCTTACTGAATCCCACAAGGTGTATCAAGAGACGTGCAAAGAACTTGACAGCGGTGAGGGTTGCCCATGTAGCCAACTACCAGGCGGACTAGGCGCGATGCCCTCCTAAGACCTGCTCCTGTCTCAGAGTGACCTGGGGGTCATTATCCTGGGGGGCGCCGATGATCACCAGTAACGTGAGTGGATGTGGTCGTAGCTCAAACGTGCCTAGTGTCATGCAAGTCACCCCAGGCAGCGATAGCTTTGAGATAACGAGGACATTCTGTGGCGGGAATGGCTTTGTGGTAACGAGCCCATCCCTCGATGGCGATGGCTTTGAGGTAACGAGCCCATCTCGCTGCGGAGGGTCCTCGTGTCAGAGCACTACGAGCGGAGCCCCCCGGAATGAAGACGGCGATGGCTTTGTGGTAACGAGCCCATCCCGCGGCGGCGATGGCTTTGTGGTAACGAGCCCATCCCGCTGCGGAGGGTCCTCGTGCAGGAGCACTACAGGTGGAACCCCCAGAATGAAGACAACGATGGCTTTGTGGTAACGAGCCCATCCTGCTGCGGAGGGTCCTCGTGCAGAAGCACTACGAGCAGAGCCCCTCGGAATGATGTAATATGGTTGTGGCACATGGGCGTGGTGCCTACAGCACGAGACATTGATTGTGGCGCGTGGACGCGGGGACGACCGTCGCGAGACAATACTTGGTGCCGGGGGTACGTCCTGGAAGTGGCGTGGCGCATGGGCGCGGCAGAGTGTTGGAGACTGTGCGTGGGCAATACTCGTCGCGGAGACGGTGCCCAGACAATAGTGCGCGACCGTGAGCGATTGTCATCATGGCGATATTACGCGGGTAACAACGAGCGTCGTGTGGCGATATTTGACAGGTGAGCATTGGAAAGAGAGCGCTTGAATGAGATACAAAAGGTGATGGCTGCAGCCTCTCCCAAAAAAGAGCGGTCGACCCCCCTTGAAGGAGGTGGCCGACCCCCTCTTTAAGGAGGTGGCCGACCCCCTTTTGAAGGAGGTGGCCGACCCCCTTTTGAAGGAGGTGGCCGACCCCCTCTTTAAGGAGGTGGCCGACCCCTCCTTAAAGAGGGTGGCCGACCCCCTTTTTAAGGAGGTGGTCGACCCCCCTTTTTTGAGGGAGGTGGCCGAGCTCTCGAGGCAACGGTGGTCACTTGCATGCTTTTCAAGAGTTGATGCCGCTGATGTCGCTACTTTTGGTAACATGATATGTTTGTCATGAATCGTCATAAATGTTCGATGGAAGATGTATTTTGACCAGTTGACATTGTTGAATAATTGACCGTTGAACACGTGATGTGTCGCGCAAAATGGGTCCCCTAGTGGGCCCTGGGGTGCGACCTGAATAGGTTGGGAACATAAGCCCCCTGCTTGTGGTGTGCGCAGAGGGGCAACCCAAGCGGGTGCCGCANGCAAAAACAGTGTAGCTTGCAAACGGGTGGCGTGAATTTTGTAAAACAAGCGAACAAGAAAGTGTAATGCAAATGATGTACGTAGATGTGTTTCGTAGTTTAGAGTAAAAAAAGAGGAATGTAGGGCTAAAAAAAGAAGTTGCGTTGCGAAAATGGGGATGCGTGCAAATTTGGATAGTGGAAAATATGAATTTTTTTTAAATGTGGTGGCGAATTTTTTTTAATGGAAACATAGCGCGCAAAAACAAAGTAAGCGCTAAAGGGCTTATCCGTTGAAAAATAGAGTTGTTGGGTTTTCGGGGGAAAAGTTTTGATTTGAATTTTGAATGGGTGGTCAAGATTGAAAGTTAGCCAACCTATATATAAAGAGAGAGAGAGAGAGAAGAAGTCTTGCACAATATTCATTTGCACATTCCATTCAAGAGAGAAGAGAGAGAAGATGAGAGATGGTGAGAGAGGGAAAGGAAATGGTCAAGGGCTGGGCCGGTGTAGGGGATCGGCGGGTAGGGGTCAGCCGCTCGGGGAGGGTCGGCGACCGCAGGTGGGTCGGCCAATGCAGGGGAAAGAGAGAGAAGGGGGAATGAAGGAAGAAAGAGGGGAGATGGGAGTGTCGGCCGCCCGTGGTGGGTCGGCCAGCCATGAGAGCTCGGCGGGTGTAACTGGCGTGGGGGGAAGGGGAAGAGGGGAAGGAAAAGGCCCTGTACCCCGCGTGGGGGGGTCGGCGGGGTCAAGGGGGTCGGCGGCAGTGGTGAGAGAGAGGGCCACGCCTGCCGAGCCAACTCTGGTGCTGAAGAAAGTGAAGCAGAAGATGTGGGCGAAGCCACGAGGTGCGGCGGTTAGCGCATCGCGACCACCGCGGGTCATGACAACGGCCCCCGTGCCAGCGCCGCAGACAGATGAGGCCACAGCTACACCGGGTGAAGAGATGGGAGTGCCATTGACCTTTGACGATGGTTCGGTGATGACGTATGATCCGGACCCAGACAAGACAAACACACTGCTGGGAGTGAAGGAAGTGGTATCGTCCGTACCTGATTGGGAGCTGTGGAGGGAGTTGGCCATCCGGGTGGCTGATGGAGCTTTCACGGTACCGTGGAGTGGTCCATCAATGGGAGAGGAGCCACGAGTTCCGTTGCCATATTTACGGGCTCCGAGCTGGGATGAGTCGTCTGTGATGTCGCCGAGGTATGTACCGGGGTTGTTGGTGGAGAGGGAGGATATACCCTGGTCGCCTGTGGTTTTCAAAAGCCATAGTGCGATGCCGATAGGGTGGGACTTTTGGTGCGAGCATATGGTGGAGACGCCGCGGTGGGCAGGGCTGTTGTAGACATTAGGGTTACTGCCAGCGATAGATATTACTGCGAGGGGACTGGAGTTGTATAGGGATACGCCTGGGATGACCCTACTGTTGTCGAGGTGGAGCACACAGTCACATACCTTTGTGACCGAGTTTGGAGAGATCGGGCCGACGCTGCTTGATGTGCTGATGCTGATAGGGCTGTCGATGCACGGGGAGTTGGATGCGCGGGTGACGCAGCTGAATGGAGAGGAGCGGCTGTTGCATACACAACTACTAGATATCCTGGCAGAGACGAGGCAGCAGCGGAAAGGGACGTACGGTGGGTGGCTCTAACTGTTCTATGGGACGCCGTAAGCGAAGTCAGGACAGAAGTTGGGCAATGCCGCCCATTTCGTGATGGGGCTGTATCATAAGAATGAACGGTACGAGATGGTGGCGTTCTTGGTGATGTTCTTGTCGAGGTAAGTGTTGTACGGTCAATATATGTTATACTTGTATATGCGGTAGGCTACTCTTGCATTGTTTAATGAGTTGCTATGTGTTTGCAGATTTGCGTTTGAGGGGACGCCAGAGGACGGTACTTCCCCGATGGTGATTCCCCTGGCTATTCGGATGGCGCAGGGCAAGTGTGTCGGGCTGGCTCCCGTATATCTGGGCACATTGTATTCACGGCTGGATCAGTTCTTGAATGACGTGAAGAGGTCACATGGGCGGTATCAGGTGGCGACATATGTTGACTGGATGTTCCTGCAGAGATATCTGTACGAGTGCTTCCTAGATTATCGGTCGACAGAATACCTGCTCGAGTATTCGGCATCGACGATGGCTATGGTGACATGGGCGGGCAGATCACGGGAGGTTGTGATGTGGATCAGCGGGTCACGGGTATTTGCATGGGTGGGCATCAGAAGGCCAGAGTGTCCGTTGGCACGGCTCGTAGATACATAGGAGGCCTGCGTGGCACGGCCGTATAGAGGCAAGCATGCGTCATATGGAGTACCACCCTGGTTGCACGTATAAGAGATGATGACAGACCTGACTAGGAGAGGCGACCTGGGGCCAACACAACTCGTATTTCTAGTGGCCTATTTTCCAGGCTGGCTTCCTGTTATGACAGATGATGGCGGGAAGCCCACCGAGAACTTGTACTATGCGGCGAGGTATAGCCCGGACCGATTGTCACTGGCATTTGGATATGATTTAGAGCCGCCGTGTGGGTATCGTAGCCCGTGGAGTGTGACGACTACTTTGGGTATACGCGATATGACAGAGTCCGCCAGTGGCCGGCACCGGTGACAGAGTGGAGGCAGCCGGGGGCAGAGGCAGCAGGGGCAGTGACAGTGGAGTATGCAAGGTGGTGGGAGCGGCTACGAGGTAGCTGGGCGGAGTGGTTGGCACAGCCGACGGCTATACGTTGGTGTGTTGATGTGTTTGCATGTGATCGAACATTGAGCTTGATATCGGTTATAGCTGCGAAACAGTCGGGCATGCTGGCGTTAGTGTCCAGAAGTTCTACTGTGCGCTCGGAGAGGGATGCAGAGGAGGGTGCCGAGGGGTAGATGAAGATGCCCCGTGGGAGGACCGCGGAGAGGAGCCGGCGGTACATGTGTCGAGGGTGCCAGGGGTTGGGAAGGGTCCGTTGTCAACATTTTGAGTGGGGATGATAGAGACTGCTCGTCAAGCTAGTGCAGGTACATCATGCCTATCAGGATCGAAGAGGCCGCGCGAGGCATCAAAGGAGCCAGAGGCCGGGGTATGTTTTATGTTGATGTTTCCATTATGTTTTTTACTAGTGGTTGCTTATGATAATAGAAGGATATGGACTGATGGTGATTTTGACAGGACCAGGAGGAGCAAGTAGTTGAGAGGGACAGCGAGGCGGGTGCCGCTGCTGAGGCGGAGGAGGCGACAGCAGCCGAGGCTAGTGGGCCAGTGGATGGCGATGAGGTGGAGGCGGCCGACACATCAGGGGCCAGGGTGAGTAGGAGGGTGAGTCCATTACCGGGCGCTGAGGAGACAGTGGAGGACTTGTATGGTGGACTGGTGGACGAGTCACTGATGTTTGATGCCAGTTGCTACTGGTGGACGGGCACAGAGATCGAGGCCACATGAGTTGAGCAGGAGGACGCGGCGGAGCTGGAGCCTGTTGTTGCAGTCACCGGTGTTAAGCTGGAGATGCCGGTTCAGTCTGCTGCGGAATGTCAGCAGGACGCGTCGTCGGGGTCAGCGATTGAGGCTGGTGCGACACTGCTAGCGATGCACTTGGTGACTGTTGGTGCGCGGACTGCAGGAGGCATATCGGAGATGCCTGTAGTGGGTGGGAGTGGGGCAGCAGTCGGAGAGGCCAGTAGGGGGTCCTCGAGTGGGCAGGCAGATGTGGCATCGTGTGAGGGCCTCTAGTTGCCTGTCGAGACGGTGCGCCGGCTGGAGCTGGTGAAGGCGGCGTTCCTACAGACATTTGAGGGGGTTATGGTGGGCAACCCGATACTGCAGAGGTGGGTGTATATGGGATTTGTGGAGTGGCTGCTGCCGTTTGTTAGTGTGCCATCGGTAGGCTAGACTGTGGAGTTCATCAGTCAGTCACTATCAGAGTTCATGCCATTTACATCACTGGGCCTACAGTTGGGCTGGCTGGCGGACTTCTTTAGGTCAGGCGGCAGGGCGAGTTTGAGGCTGGATGGTCTGCGCTGCAAGCTCAGCGTCAGTCATTGGAGGCTTATAGCGCGCATCCGGCTGCAGCTTTGTTATCTAGGTTTCCGTAGGGTGACTGATACTTTGATGTAGTAATAGTGTCCGATAGTGGCCAGCAAACTCTGGATGTATTTTGTTTATATTGATGTTATGAGTATGGCTGCTTGTTGTCCTGGGGTTGTTTCTTGTGTTTGATGTGTGGTGTGCTTGTTTTCTATTACGATGGTTAAATGTCTTGCATGTGATGACTGTCTGCTGGTGTTCCCCCTCCCCGCCGATAGCAAATGACTTGGTGACCGTAGATGAAAATAAGTGTATGCTAAACAGAAGCGTATGTAGCAGAATGAATGTGTATTGATAGTACTTAGGCCAAAATGTCATTTAAATAAGGAAGAACTTGTAATAAGCAACAAAAGTTACACGTCATAAACATGTGTGCATATACAGAAAAATGTTCTAAACTGTGGGGGGGGGGGGGGAACAATCCGCAGCTGTTTAGGCATAATATTTCTTCAGGTAGCGGCCGTTGACTGGGGCTGTGATCTATCCTTCATTTGGATTGAGCAGGAGGTAGAAACCGTTGTTTCTTGCTGTATGCACTTCAAATGGTCCTTCCTAATTTGGTGTGAACTTGGGGGCTAACAGGTTGGCACGTACATGCTTGGCGGCTTGGAGGACAAGGGCGCCTTCTACAAATGATCAAGGCTTGACTATCTTCCCGTAGGCTTTCACAAGCTGTTCATGATATTTCTTCATTCGATGCATGGCGTTGGCTCTCCTTTCATCAAGGCCCTCAAGGGCCACCATTCTGGTTTCCTCCTCCCCGAGACCACTGCTTAGGGAGAGTCGAGCTGAGGCGACTGCAATCTCGGCTGGTACCACACATTCGTCCCCGTAGACAAGGGAAAAGGGTGTGGCCTTCGTTGCTGTATGCCTGGAAGTTCTGTAAGCCCAGAGTGCCAGACTTAGCTTTTCTGACTAGGTTCCACTCGCATCATAAACCATTCGGGACAATACACGTAATATAGTCTTGTTTGAGGCTTCAGCTTCACCATTGCCTTGCGGATAGTAGGGGGTTGATGTGGCATGGTTGATGTCGTCTGCTTCCATGAGGGTCTGAACATCCCTGTTGATGAATGGCGTGCCGTTGTCTGAGATGATGCACCGGGGGATGCCGAAGCGACATATGATGTGATCACGCAAGAAGTTGGCAATGGCACCCCCGATGGCTCTTCGCAGGGGTATGGCTTCGACCTATTTTGTGAAGCGCTCTGTCACGACCATGATCTATATGTGACCTTTGGATGGCGGGTGTATGGGGCCGATGAGGTCAAGAGCCCAAGAGTGAAATGGCCAAGGGCCACGATCATGCGAAGATCGGACGCCGGAGTGTGCATTCTGTCAGCGTGTCTCTGGCAAGGTTGGCAGTGTCGTACATGAGAGATGGAATCGGATTCCATAGTCGGCCAATAGTACCCCAACCTTAGCAGTTCTGCGTACATCTTTTGAGATCCTTGATGTTCCCCACAGGCACCATTGTGCACTTCATTAATCACTTCCACGGCTTGGGCACCTTGCAAGCATCGCAGGGTGCGTCCTGAAAACCCTTTGTGAAATAACTCGTCTTCCGTTACAAAATATCTGACCGATTTTTGTTTGATGGATCGTGTTGAGCTACGGTCAGTTGGTAGAATCCCATGAGATAGATATTGGATGAAAGGCTGACGCCAGTCACCCTCGATGTTGATTACAACAGCTTCTGCCCTATCTGGTGCATATAGGCATTCGGGACAATCCCGTTGTACATCTGAAGCATCCTTGGTCATGGATGGCCAAAAGAGGTCCATGCGCTGGACGCGACGGTATAGAGGGGGACTGTCGAGGCCACAACATTTCTGATGGTCGAGCTGTAGTTTGTGCTTTGCTTCTTCCGGTGGTAAACACCTGACCAGAGTGCCTCCAGGACATCGTCTGTACAAGATATCTCCCAACATCAAAAAGTCTGTAAGGGTAGAGGCATAAGCAAGAGATGGAGCCTTAAGTTGGTCGACGATCGGCTGCCTCCAATTGTCTGTGGTAGTATCCTTCGGGACTAAGTTCAATGTTGTGCATGGTTCTGTCCTCCTAATGATGGTTAGCATGCACTGTTCGCCGTCGACTTCTATCTTTGACGCGATCGTAGCCAAGCTGTCCGCATGTCGATTGTGGCACCTGTTGTGATGTTCATATTGGACATGGCCTACTCTTCTTTCCAAGTATTGCACCAAGGCACGGTAAGGTGCCAGGGCTGGCTCCTTGACTGCGAACTCTCCGTCGGCCTGCTTCATGATCAAGTTTGAGTCCCCTTTTACGCATAATGATTTATCCCCCATACTGGCAGCCAACATAAGCTTAATGACAAGTGCCTCATACTCAGCTTCATTGTTAGATACCGGAAATGTAAGCTTGAATGATAGGGATGTGGTAACACCCTCTGGATTGCGGGGGACTATGCCGACACCGCCTTGCCGGAGGGGAGCTCCATTGGGACCTTTGCTGGTGGCTGAGCCATTGAACTCTAGCGTCCATAATTCGTCGATGTCGGTGGTCAGGGCCATCGCCTCCCCAGGCAATTGATCCGAGGTCGGTTCAAATTATTGGCATGGGAAAAAGGCCAAGAGGTCTGCAAGTGCTTGGCTCCGTAGAGCCGTAGGATTCTTAATGGATAAGCTGAACTCGGCCAAAAGCAACAACCAATGGGTAAGTCGGCTTGACAAGGCAAGGAGTGAGAGCATGTCTTGGAGTGGATCAGCTTTGGTGACAAATGTGATCTGGTGTGCCAAAAAGTAATGTCTGAATTTCTGTGAGGCGTATACCAAGGCTAAGCAGTGTTTCTCGAGCTCGGAGTAATTGGCCTTGGGTCCCCTAATCGACCGACTGAGATAATAGACTGGACGCTCCACCCCATCCATCTCTTAGGCGAGCAATGCCCCTATGGACATGAGCGTGGAGGTCAAGTAAAGTAAGAGGGGGATACCTTACTGTGGCACGATCATGGTTTGCGGTGACATGAGGACCACCTTGATATGTTCAAATGCTTGCTGTTGGGGCGCACCCTAACTCCACGGTGCGCTCTTGCGCGTAAAGTGCTGGAAGGGTGTGATAAGTTCGGCCAAGGAAGGGATGAATCGGTGAAGGTAAGAAATTTTGCCGAGGAAGCTCTTCAACTGTTTGGTGCTCTTGTCGGGGGAATCTCTTGGATAAAGGCGGCGTTAGAAGGGTCAACGTCGATGCCCAGTCGACTGACTAAGAAGCTGAGGAATTTGCCGGAGGAGACTCCAAAGGCACATTTCAGCGGGTTCATCCGCATATTATATTGGCGACAACGATCAAAGACTGCTCGAAGGTCAGTGAGGTGATCACTTTCCTTCTTAGACTTAATGATGAGATTGTCGACGTAGTCTTCCACTGTACGGTGTATCATGTTGTGGAAGATGGCTATCATTGCCCGTTGATAGGTAGCACCCGCATTCTTGAGACCGAAAGGCATGACTTTCCAACAAAAATTACCCATGGGAGTTTGGAAGGCTGTCTTGGCACAGTCATCGGGATTCATCCGAATTTGGTTGTAACCGGCGAAACCATCCATGAAAGAAAAGGTCTCGTTCCGGCGGTAGCCTCCGTAAGCATGTCGATGTTGGGCAGTGGAAACTCATCTTTGGGGCATGCTTTGTTCAAGTCCCGAAAGTCAATACAAACGCGGACTTGGCCATTTTTCTTTTGTACAGGGACAACATTAACGAGCCAGATAGGATGAGTGATGGGCTCAATGAAGCCAGCCTATAAAAGTCACTCTATCTCTTGCTTAATTTTCAACTCAAGCTCAAGGCGAAAAGACCGCGGATGTTGTCGAACAGGGATGCACCCGGTAGCAATGTTAAGATGGTGTATCACCAAGGCAGGGTCCATGCTAGGCATCTCGTTGTAACTCCATGCTAACACATCGCGATACTCCCGAAGGAGGGTTACCAAATCCTCTCTTCGGCCCGGGACGAGTTTTGTGCCAATGTATGTCAGTCGTGGTTCCTCACCCGGGTCAGCCAGGTTGATTTCTTCAAGGTTTTTAGCCTGTGGTCTAGGGCCATCTTCATAACAAGGTGGGGCAGCGCCCGGGGTAAGGTCGGGGTCTGGCAAGCAATGCTCGGCCGCACAACACCATTCCATTTCCATTGGCAGGTCAGGGTCGAGGGGGTCAGATGACGAACCACATGAAGCCCCCGCACACCGTCATAACTGGTAGATCACCTTTCTGTCTTTGACGATACGTTGGAAGGCTGGTGCGCCCTTTTGTTTCTTAGACTTGAGGGATGAAGGCGGGGAGTTAATTGTGACAGCGGGCGACGGTGCTGAAGTTGATCCTTTGTTCTTGCTACTTTTTTTGGTCTTGGACTTGGGAGGCTTGTTTCCACACAGCTCGTCCCAATTTGGCAGTTTTGTTGAAATGATGTGAGTAGCATTCTCATCATCCTCGGCTAGCTCAGTGAAGAAAGTGGCCTCGGCGAAGTAAGATTCGGCACATTCAAAGGGGGCCTTGGTTGTGGGGATTGTCATTGCTACCTCATGGCCCGTAGGACCGACCACCAGTTTCACACATTGGTGGTACGTTGAGGGAACGACCTTGTTAACATGAATCATGTATGCTGAAATCTGCAAAACAGTCATGGAATTAGAGTAATTTTGGAGCTTAGAAAGATATACTTTTAGTTAAGATATGGACTTGATTATTTTATATGTTACACTAGTACATGTATAGAGTATAAATACCAAATGTAAGATTATTTCAAGTACTATTGCTATGGTTTAAAATTCGTGGCTTGGAACCTATCTTGTGAAACTGTTGTTAGGCAGATTATGAAGTTTGTCTTTTTAAGGGGTTAATGTGATCTTAAAACAATATTTTCGTGTCAAGTAAAATACTGGGATGTAGCTCTTTAAGTATAGTTTGCATAAATATATACTTTTAATGTAGAGGCCTTGTAATTAAATTGTTATGATTTTCCGAGTACAGACTACTCCTGCTGCCATTTGAAATACTGGGCAGATTAGGTAACCTAAACTAGTAGTTCCTTCGTGTTGGGCTTAATGGTGAATAACTAGGCAAATTTCAGGTCTTAAATGGACACTTAAATATCTACATAATAATGGAAGTATACATAGGAGTAGGGTACTTAAGGAAGAACCTCAAATCATTTCTTGCTTGATTACCGAATTAGTTTGTGCATTAGAGATTAGGTTACATGTTTGGCATGTATTGTTGATAATATGGTAAATATGACTCGACAGGGGATTAAACCTCTTTTGAGGTACTTGATGACATTCATGTTGACATCTGTACATGATTATGCATATCATGTGAAGGAGGAGGAAAAAGTGAGTTGAGGGTGTTATTTGCCGGGGTTGCAAGTTATCCGGCCAGGGCTCTCGTTCTCGTTCATGTCTTGATAGTACGCACTAGCTATGAGTACTACTTCTCGAAATGAATTATTGGCGTGTCTGTGATGACGTTGGACTTCTTCTATCGAACCTGTTACATCAGTTGGTTGCGATACGAAAAGTCTCTCGCACTCAGGGAAGGTTGGCTCGTGCATGAGGGGCATATTTGCATATTGATATTCTCGTACTTGGCTTATATTTGTCTTGAACTTTTTTATACTGTTTGATTACTCTTGGCGAGATCAAGTTAATATTTAGGTCTTGCTTGTCATTCTCGTATATGGTCTACAAGATTTCAAATCTTGCTAGATATGCTATTCTCGTTTCTTTTGAAGGCAAGTGTGAGCAGATGCTTGCATGTGTTACTCGGTATCATCTGTTCAAGTGACTTGCATGTTCATACTAACTATACATAATATGATCAAGTCATGTTTGGACTTAAAAGCACTGGATACCCTACTGAGCCATTAGGCTAACCCATTCCGTTA
Source organism: Escallonia rubra (assembly GCA_033065855.1). Lineage (NCBI taxonomy): Eukaryota > Viridiplantae > Streptophyta > Magnoliopsida > Escalloniales > Escalloniaceae > Escallonia > Escallonia rubra. The sequence continues at coordinate 332,095 of JAVXUO010002765.1, forward strand.
CTTTTTTTCTAGGTTCGGAGTCAGAGTATTTGCCAAGGGACGAAGATGATTACCTCGAGGAGACTCAAGAGTATTACACTAGGTGAGCAACGTTTTAGTTGTTCTTATTTTATTTTGGAGTGTAGAACTTGTATAGAAGAGAGGTGGTCTGTAATATAATGTTATGTTCAGTCTTTCCACTTATGGACGACTGTAATGTTTAAGCATGCTTCCGTTGTTTCTTTTGAGGTTTTGTAGTAAAGCTCTGTTTATGCTCGAGGTAAATGTGTTAACTAGCTGGTTTAGCGTTACACTGTCCTTCCAGAGGGTGTGACAAAAAGTATGCTTGTGTCATCAGCTGACACGTGTCATCCCCTGGGAGTGACAGGTCACCAGGGGGTCCGTAAATATCGGTTCTCTGTTGGACTGTCGGTTCCCAAATTCGTAATGCCTTGCCTCACGTAGCATCTCTCTACCTGTCTAAGAAGACTGACCACACACGACGGCATGATCAGAGTAAGCCCGTTGCCCCAGCCACCGGTCCAAGCCCTTACTAAATCCCACAAGGTGCGTCAAGAGACGCGCAGAGAACCTGACAGCGGTGAGGGTTGCCCCTGTAGCCAACTACCAGGCGGACTAGGCGCGATGCCCTCCAAAGACCTTCTCCCGTCTCGGAGTGACCCGAGGGTCATCGTCCTGGGGGCGCCGATGATCACCAGTAACGTGAGTGGATATGGTCGTAGCTCAGTGCCTAGTGTCATGCAAGTCACCCCAGGCGGTGATAGCTTTGAGATAACGAGCCCATTCTGTGGCGGCAATGGCTTTGTGGTAACGAGCCCATCCCGCTACGGAGGGTCCTTGTGCCGGAGCACTAAGAGCGGAGCCCCCCGGAATGAAGACGGCGATGGCTTTGTGGTAACGAGCCCATCTCGTGGTGGCGATGGCTTTGTAGTAACGAGCCCATCCCGCTGTGAGGGGTCCTCGTGCCGAAGCACTACGAGCGGAGCCCCCCGGAATGAAGACGGCGATGGCTTTGTGGTAACTAGCCTATCCCATGGCGGCAATGGCTTTGTGGTAACGAGCCCATCCCGCTGCGAAGGGTCCTCGTGCCGGAGCACTATGAGCGGAGCTCCCCGGAATGAAGATGGCGATGGCTTTATGGTAACGAGCTCATCCTATGGCGGCGATGGCTTTGTGGTAACGAGCCCATCTCGTGGTGGCGATGGCTTTGTAGTAACGAGCCCATCCCGCTGCGGAGGGTGCTCGTGCCGAAGCACTACAAGCAGAGCCCCCCAGAATGGTGTAATATGATTGTGGAGCATGGGCGCAGTGCCTACAGCACGAGACATTGATTGTGGAGCATGGTTGCGATGATGACCGTCGGGAGAGAGTACCTTGTGCCGGGGCACATGTATCATGAAAGTGGTGCATGGGCACGGCGACGAGTGTCGCGAGACAGTATCTAGTGCCCCGGGCACGTCATGGGAGTGGTGCGGCGCATGGGCGCGGTGGAGTGTTCGAGACTGTGCGTGGGCGACAGTCGTCGTGGGGACAGTGCCCGGACAATAGTGCGCGGCCGTGAGCAACTGTCGTCATGGTGATGTTATGCGGGTGACAACGAGCGTCGTGTGGCGATATTTGACAGGTGAGCATTGGAAAGAGAGCGCTTGAATGAGATACAAAAGGTGATGGCTGCAGCCTCTCCCAAAAAAGAGCGGTCGACCCCCCTTGAAGGAGGTGGCCGACCCCCTCTTAAAGAGGGTGGTCGACCCCCCTTGAAGGAGGTGGCCGACCCCCTCTTTAAGGAGGTGGCCGACCCCTCCTTCAAGGAGGTGGTCACTTGCATGCTTTTCAAGAGTTGATGCCGCTGATGTCGCTACTTTTGGTAACATGATATGTTTGTCATGAATCGTCATAAATGTTCGATGGAAGATGTATTTTGACCAGTTGACATTGTTGAATAATTGACCGTTGAACACGTGATGTGTCGCGCAAAATGGGTCCCCTAGTGGGCCCTGGGGTGCGACCTGAATAGGTTGGGAACATATAGTTCATCATAACTAAAATCAGCAACCATGAGTAATCGAAATTGACCATCATGGTATCAATCAAAAAGTCAGGGAAAACATGGGCATGGAGTTTTTTTGGTTCAAGATTAGTCTCGGCATCAGAACGATCCTTGGTGATCTCCCCCACAGCCAGCGGTCTGTCCTCGACATTCCAATTCTACATGCTGCATTGTGCTGGGGTGATCAAGCTTGTCAGGCCAGTAGTTTGGTCATCCATCTTTGAGATAAGCATAAGGATGTGCATATCGTTGAAAGATGTCATCATTCTTCCAGCTTCATGAAGTCCACCCAATCAGATGTGTTAGCCCTATGGTTGGATAACCTAGGCTTACATCTTGTTTTGATGATAACTACACATTGATTATGTTCTAATGTGTGCTTTGAGTGTATTCTTAGTAGGTTTATACATGCACACTCATGAAGACATATTTGAGAAGTTGGATAGATGGATTAAAGCCAAATAAGCTTAAAGTTATAGTGGACATGCTATAGAATCTTCATCAAGTCCAATGTCGAAGAGCAACAAATAATGCATCGGCTAAGTTACTATCGATTATAATTGATCTTTCCTATTATGTAACTAGTCTTGATTTGATGCTTGGATTGATTACTATGACCTAAAAAGACCTAGGACACCTTGTGCATTCCATGTGAGTTCATAATCATTCACACAAGCGTGGTTCTTGAAAATGAATGAACTTTGGAGCTTACTCAGATTTTCTCAAAAATGTTTTTGGTGCTAAACTTTTCATATCTTGATAGAACTTTTTATTAGCTTTTCAACGCAAAAAACGACACATCAATCCGATTTTTCTTCTAGAGAAAGTTATGCCCAAAATAGGAAAGAGAGGCTCCGTGAGGCAGCCGATAGACAGTAGGGTAATACAGTCGACTGTATTGAATCCAGTCGACTGCATTGGTCAAAATTCAGCTCCAATGGCTATTTTCGAGGACAAGACTCCAACGGCTATTTTAGAGGGAATACAGTCAACTGCATTGGGAATACAGTCGACTGCAATGACAGTTTTGGCCATATTATGCCTATAACGGCTATATTTGATCTCTTCTCTATATAAATGATTTGGGGCTTCATTATACACCATGGAAACCACATTCTAAGCCTCCATTCATTAGAGAAACATCAAGGCTCATAGATTAAACTTATCTCTCTTCATCTTCATGATTTCACATCATTAAAAAGAGCATCTTTGTGAGCATACTTCAAGTCATCAATTCTCTCATCTCTCTATTGTACTAGAGCTTCATTTGTACTCATTTCCTTTCAAGAGGATTTCTTTGTACACAATTGATCTTTGTAAAAGGATTGTGATCAAGGCTTGGGTTTATGAAGTGTTTGTGAGCTTTGTGGATTCAAGGCTTGTGCTTGGTGTGGCGATATCACCAAGTGTTGTAAGGGTTTTGATCTTGGCCCGGAAGAAGATTGTTGCTAGTGAATTCTAGTGCTCTTGCAAGGGACTTCTTTGAAGAGGTGGATGTAGGCTTGAGGGTAGTTCAAGCCGAACCATTTAAATCTCCTTGTCAAGTATCTCTAACTCAATCTCTTTACTTATTTCTCTTTAATTGTTTGAGATTGTTTAGTTAGCATCTTCATTGAAGTATTACTTGGTTTGTTTGAGATTTATGATTGTGCTTAGTTTAAACTCCCCATTAATTTTCAAAAACCCTATTCACCCCCCTCTAGGGTTGTTTTATTGGTTTCAAGATGTATTCTCCTTTCTCGGTTCTATCAGGCTCGACAGTTCTTCATTTCCACCCCCTCAAAGTCATAAAAGATCTATCATCCATTAATCAGCTTCCCCATCTCCGTGTTAAAAACTGGCTCTGGAAATCCATAGTAAGATACTTTTTCTCCCTCCTCAACAAAATATCAATTCATCGTAGGGACCTTAGACGTGGCGTTAGAATCTATGAGCCATCCTTCCTCCCGGGATTTTTTTGCATAAGCTATCCTCCTGAGAGCTTTTTTCTTCTCTTTCTTGGTGGGCTTGTATCCCAACACAAATTGCTCTTTCTTGTTTTCTAGAACGGGGAATCTAGGGAGGCCCTGGCAGTTTTGGCCTAAACCTTTATGGGGAGTTAATGGAGTCTTCTTATTATGGGAAGCACTATAGTATTATTGTGATGCTGAAAATTGAAAAAGGTTTCACCGAGACAAACTTCCTCGAACTCCAAACACTAAATTGGGCTGTTGATATTAAACCCACTAAGAAACAGGTCTAGTGAGTCATACAGAACCACAACATTGTCATTGTCATTCTTTAGCTATCCAATCAGGGGTAACTAAGATCTCTTATAATCATAGAAAAAGTATTTGTTATGTACGAACTTGACCTTCTGATGTACTTTGACCCAATATATCACGGTCTCCTAAGATTGAATGCGGCAGGTATGTCTAACACCTGAAACTTTACTTCAAAATTGGCGGTCCTGACTGTCATAGGGAGCTTGATTGTGCCAATAGCTTCTCTCCTGGTGTTATCATAGGCTCAGACATCTTGGCTAGAGGGGGTAAATTTTAAGGTAGGATCATTTGCATATAAAACCCTATACTATTGGGGCAGGTGCGCATTTCACCTTAACATTTCAATTTTGGTGCGATTCACCTTACTGTTCATTAATTCGTGTTCAATTTACCAATTGACGTTGTGGAGTCTAATTTCTTAGATGGCCATCAATTTTTCAAGGGTAAAATTGTCAGTTAAAGTCTTTTTCCCACATTAGCAGCCACATCATTGTTATTAACCAATAAAGGATTGACACGTAGAAACCAATTCTACCCAATTCATCTTCAACGTTTAATTGACCACCACCCAATAGGCCAACACCAAACCATACCCCTAATCCACGGCTGCCGCACCACTATTCATACAACCATCAACCCCTAAATTTCCATCACCGAACGCGGCGCCACTGCCGCTTAATCCATCAAATCAACACCGTCATTAACCCACTTCTGCCGCCACCGCTAATACCCTAACAATCAAACCCCCTTCCATCTCTCCAACACCAACACAACCATCAAAGCCATTTCTACCGTCACGACCAACACCATACCCACTTCTACCGCCCCGGCCAACACTGTCATTAAAGCCTTCATGCCAATTCAATCGATAGTTTCAGCCCCATAGAAAGTAAGGGTGGAGAGAGAAAAGGGATCTGGGTCCATTTTGGCACGATGGTGTTGTGGCGAACTCATTGTGTTGAGGCGATGAGAGCATTTGGTAACCGGGGCGAACTCCGATCTGCCACATGGAGCAAGCACCACCACCGTCGCTGTGTAGTTTGTGCCACCACCGCGCTGTGTATTCTGTACCACCACACCACTAGCATCATATCTCTCTCTCTAGTCCTCTCCCCGATTTAGCAAAGTACTTAAATGACAGGATTTTTAGGAGTTCAAATCAGGAGTTTGGGATGGTGGTTACTATGGGTATGACGGTGGTTGTGGCCGGTGGTGGGGATGGTTTCGTGCTCGGTTGTGGTCAGTGGTGGCCGCGACAAAGTGGGTAGGGTGGTGGACATCGCAATCGTGTCTGACTATGGTGTTCGTGGTGGCAGCGAAGTGTACAGTGTGGGTCGTGTCGGGGAAGTGAGTGGTGGTGCTCTTGGATGCGTGAATACACATAAAAAGAAATAAGACACAGAGAAAGAGATGGGTGATGTGGAAAAATGGTCAAAGTGACTATTTTACCCCTAGAATATTAACGGGCGTCCAAGAAATTGGACTCCAAATCGTCAATTGGTAAATTCAACACGAATTAATGAACAGTAAGGTGAATCACACCAAAATTGGAATGTTAAGGTGAAATGTGCACCCGCCCCTATAGTATAAGGTTTTATGTGCAAACGATCCTTTAAGGTATCAATACTGAGCGTTTGAACAGTACACAAGTGGGCAGACATTGAGGACATAACCATTGTTTATGAGCATTAGGGGAACCCTCTTATCAAGAGCCAATATGGTGATGTGAAGGGGTCGTTGTGGCTCTGTCCTAACTTAGGCAAATCAATTTCAGAGAATATAAGAACACCCCCATATTGAATAGCCCCGAGTACTTGGGATAGCTCCTATGGTTGTGTCTGTATGGGTATTTGGGCCTTGCTGAGAAACTTGATTCACAAACTGTCACGACCCGAACCCACGGGTAGGCCCGCGAGCTTGGCACGTGACCGGCCGCAGACCCAATAGACTCCAACCGAGGGCTCTGCCAGGCCTTACTTGCTAAAACCAATATATGCTGCAGCGGAATATAAAACTTCTACAAAACTCTAATTACATCATCATATTTTTTTATTTAATACAACACTTATGCTAAAACTCTTCATAACTCTAATTGTCAACAACAAAAGCTAAATAGAAAATCTAATTATCAGTGACTCATTCAATGCAGTTCTCTGTAGCTCCTCGCCAAATGCCCCTTCCTATGTTCAACACCATCACCTGAGTCTCAAACCTGAAATAGTAAGTAAGGGATGGGCTTCCGCGTGCTCAGTAAGTAACCAATGATTCAACTAGGTGGACCATAGCATGCCAGAAAATAACTCACTTTATATTATAGCCACATTAAGAAATCTAAAATCATAAAGTTTGTAATCATCGGAATAAAACGAAATAGAGTACATGAAACCAAAACTGAAGTATAAAATCATTAGCACAAACTCAGGACAACCAGTTCAATCTCAACATCAGTTCAGACGATATGCTGCGGTCAGCGTACATGCCCCACTGACTAGGGCCCGAAATCCCTCCTACATCCGGGATGAATAATTTTGTGGACGCAAGGGCGAACCACGAGCAACAGTACTGTGCATCAACGTACAAGCCCCGTTGACCAGGGCCCGAAATCCAACTTTCCCCCGTGGATATGGGGCACAGCAATCGAATAAACAAAAAGACCTTTTGGTTCCTCGTAAACACAATCACTCATCAATTGATGTCTAACCATTCTCACGCCCATTTTGATAGTTTTCAAGCTCTTCAATATTCACAAAATTTCAAGTACCAAAACATCTCACTTGCACTGATTATTTCAAAACCGAGTTCCATTACAATTTCTAGGCAAAACATCATTTACATGCTGGTCCGGTTTTTAACGAGAAATAAACCATTAAAAGCTTTGTTTAGCAAATCAAGCCAGAGTAACTAAACATGATTTAAACGGTCAATGCTGATAGACGCCACCTTTTTAACAGTACACAAACATATACATTTTATATAAAAATACTAGTTGAATCAAAGGGTCACTTACCTATCGCGCTGACACATTTCCTCACATAAAAACTCTGGAGCGACGATCATGCTGCTACCTCCGGCTCAAAGAACCTTCAATGCCATTCTTTTCCTCTTTATGTCCCTGTACGTGCTTAAACCTGAAAGCGTCGTTGGTCAACACCGTATCCCTTTTAGAAATCTCCTCAACAATTCAAATGCTGTAATCATAGTCCAGCCTTTACACACCCGTTGAACATGTCTTTAAGAAAATTTAATGCCGTTGTCAACTGCACGACCTTTACACGCCTATCCAATACCGTGCCCAGTTCACCATGTCATTCTTGGCATTTAATCACCGTTGCCGACATCCATTAATTCACCCGTTTTAATAACCCACCAAGTAACCTTGCTTTACATAGTACTCGATTAATCTCTAGAGCTCACGCTAACCATTCCGTTTTTATTCTCAAAACTTATACGCTTCCTTGTCTGAAATGTGCACACATGCATAGGGTACACCTACAGCATGCACACACATTTTATGCAATACACACATACTCACCCATTTTACATGGCCGCGTAACTTAATTCCACCAATTGAATTTTACCCCAAGTACCCGTCACTCGAAAATCCTTAAACCACCTCATACTCAACCTTCATTTTGCAACTGTACCACCAACGTAGACACGAACTCGCACAATACCACTATACACACCACCTCACCCTCCAAAGTACACTCACACTTACACGCTCAGATGCAACAATTTTCACATGTATCATGCACCCATATAACAGCGCACCACAACCACCCCATTACACACTATCGCCCAACAACAACCACACCACAATATACACACCTGCGTAATAAAACATACAACGTACACCCACCGATGTACGTACACCAACCCACTCATTTATCAAAATCACAAAATCATACACATTCCACCCATATCTATTCCATCCCGATCAAATGCCACAAACATCAACCATTACAACCAACAGGTTCTCTCATAAATCAACAAGTTCACAATTTTATCGACCGTCATCGGAGGAGAAGACTACCCGATCAATTTACCCACTAACCGATCAAACCATGGGTCACCGTAACATTGCAGTGCGACGCGGTGGTGGTCAAGGCTGATGCGACCGGAATTGTGGTTGGCCAGTGATAAGTCCCGCGCAGAAGTGGCAGCGGCGCGGCGATCGCGGAGGCTCGGTGAAGGGGCAGCCGGAGTTGCTCGCGCGGTGACCGCTATGTGTGTGGCCGGAAGTAGCGCCGGTGATGGATGGAGGCGACGGGCTGTGCGTTTGGCGGAGGTGCCCACCGGAGTTGCTTGGCGGTGGCGGTTGTTTTGGAGAGTATCGCGGTATGAGGGAAGGCTGGCGGAGCTTCGGTGGCAGGGGAACCGTGTCGCCGGCGGTCGTGGGTGTAGCCGGAAATGGGGGGCTGCCCACATCTGCAGAGACGCCGCCCTTTCTAGGGCCGGCTGTCCTTCTCTTTCTCTCTTCCTGGCTTCTCTCTTTCTTGTTTTCTCTTCCTTTCCTGCCCATCGTTTCTTTCTTTCCCGTTTTCTTTTCTTTTATGCTATAATGAGTATAAATATTTAAGACCAAATCATATTATAACAGTAGAACTTCATCATTTATAAATTATCTAAGGCAACCCACTCACTTTCAAGAATTTGTCTATTATACAAAACTTCATCACTCATAGCTTATGTCATCATTACAATATGTTGCTAAATGTAACACATAATATTGCTCACAATAAATAATGCTTTAAGGCCCAATAAAATCACTTCAAGAATTGTCGCCAAAATTTTTCGATTAATATAATTCATAATAATCGTGACTAAACATTTAATTAACACCGTTCGCAAGGTCTTCACTACTAGTCTAATGTCGTCTTACCACAACAATCGTCGCTAAGAACTCAAAAGAACATTATTCATAGAAATTGTCGCTAAAGTAATATTAACCGACTAGCCCAAGGTTCGGGGTATCACACAAACTCCCTTACTACATCTTCCTACATTCTGGAATTGGGCTGCTTCTAAGGTAAGGAACCATTGAGAGGCGGCTCCTATAATGGTATGGTGGAAAAGCTGGATTAACTGATTATGGTTGACCTTATTGGAGACCAATGCACGCGTGTACATCTTGATGTGGATTTTGAGATCTGTGGTTTCATCAAACTTGTTCATATCATGCATTTTGAACTTAGGCGACAATCAGTCTTTTGGATTCAGAGTGAGTGCACAGAGGTCTAGCAGGTCATCTGCTCTTTTTATTCGGGCAGTCGCGGACTCGAGTGTAGCCAGTTTATCCTTTTATTCTGGGGTGGCTGGTTTTCCTTCCTCATCTTTGGACTTATACTGACATTAAAACTCGGCCTTCTTCTTATCATCTTTCTTCTCAACCTTGGATTCATCTTCCTGTTCTCTCTTACCTTTCTTCTTAAGGTTTTCAATTTTCTCAGACGTCCATGTCTGTTGATCTGCCAGGGCTGTGAAACCGACCTAAAAATCCTTCTGTTATTTGCCGATGATGAGGAACAAATCTGCCAACTATGGGTATTTTTTTGGCCATTGCGGTTCGAATAAGTTTCCTCGATGAATCTCGATACCTACCTCTTTTAGCTTTAATTGTATAGAGAATTTTGAAAGTTTAATCACCCAAGCCACACATGAAGTGACAGGTTTATACCCAATGGGAGATAGGGAGGTGATTAACTGCAAGACATTTGACTAACCGTTCAGTAACCTAGTGGGTTAACTGGTCAATTTGTCGGAGGATTTATTTATAAATTTTTGAAAAATGGTAGAGAGGCCATGGTGCTGACTAACCGTATAGTTACCCAAAGGGTTAACCAGCAGGTTGGTCAGAGCTTTTAGGGTTTGGGAAGTTGGACAGTCATAGTTTCTGACCAACCATCCGGTTACCTAAAGGTTTAACTGGCAGGTTGGTCAAAGGATTCAGGGTTTTGGATTGGAATTTTTTTTGGAAAGGTTACGCCAGTGGGTTAACTGGCAGCTGGTCAGTGGGTGTAGGGTTTGGGGCACAGACCAACCAGTCGAATTTGCAAGTAATAACATTCACGAACTAATCATCCAGTTACTAGGTCGACAAAACAACCAGTTAGTCAGAGTCTCTTTTTTTGGCGAGATTACAAGCTGGCTTACAGAATAGTGGCTAGTTTCCCTACCAATATGCCATAAGGCCACAACAGGAATATTCCAAAAAAGGGTAGAACACTGAATGGTCCGGATGTGAGGTTTCTTTCTTAACGTCAGTGTAAGGTCACTCTTTTGGCTCGACTTGTACCATATACCACCTCCCACCCGTAACTCAGGTAGTTAATAATAGGTGATCACCAGTACGTGTACAAACTGTTTAACTTACGAAGGAAACCGGGAGGTCCCTTTAGTAAGAGGCATTGGAGCTGAGAGTACTGTTAAATTTGCCTCGTAACTAGGAAGTTCAAGGGTTTTAAAAGTTGCCCTTGAGTGGGTGGGTTAGAGACAAATGTGCGCGTGTGTGAGGCAGAAAAATAATTACCACAATTATAGCACATTGTACATGCTCTACAACACAAAGAAAGTACAAAAAGGCCAAAAAGCATCAATTTTTTTTCCAAGTCTAGCCCTCTTGATTTTTTTATCCTCAGTGGAATCGCCACCGTAGCTAACCGCCTCAGAAATAGGAGTCCCATCTTATGTTATTAACAGCCAAACGATAAAAAGACCTGAAAAATGGCTCTAAAAATTTCAAAGGACTACTAATCTATTGAAAACAAAAAAATTGAGTTCGGCGACTAAGTTGTACGACAGGAAAGATACCATTTCGATCTCTACTTCGTTTCTATTGTATTTTTGGCCTTTTTAACACATAAACGTATAAACATGCATAAAATAAAGCCTAATTTTATATCTATATTGTTGGTTTAAATTCAACATCAGGGGTCAAATGACTTACGTATCTGGTCATACAAACCATAACCAAAAACCATCTTAGTTCGATTCGGACCTTACGGGTGATGAATTATACTTCGGTCTTAGACTCGAACTAAGTAACGAAAATACTCCTTTTAGTATTTAGAAATGAAAAGGTGAATTTGGGGAAGGGAATTATTCTAGACCCTTATCCTAGACTAGCTTAGAAAGCGATAAATGTACCTTCCGAGTTTGCTTAACAAGAAGACATGGGAATGCTTTGTGAAGGATTCACGATGCAAGCGGCTCAAGAACATATAAAAGAGAGATGTGAAGTGCTAGCTGCTCTTAAAAGATAATATACCATTTATTGGAGAAATGACATAAAAGCTCTAGGGAGAAAATGTTGGTCCCTCGAAATGTAGGCCAAGTGTAGGCCATGAATGATAAAGAAGACCATCTCAATCTATGATTTGATGATAAGACATAATATTTGGTAAAGATCGCAAACTGAGAAAAGTCAACTAATAAGCCGGTTTGTCGTAAACCGGCCGGTTCATCCCATTATTTAAAAATATTTTTTCTAGAATTTCCAGACATTATCTCCCCTTAATTCTGTAACTATATGTGATTTAATTTGATGAGATGTACTAGATTTCATGTAAATCAAGGATTAAATAACTTCCATTAAGAATAAATCACAAATAATTCAGAAAATCTTCTAAGTAAATCACTCTTGACTTGTGGACTGGACTCACCTAAATGGACTGGACTGAGCTCAATTATTAATTGGATTGGAAAACTTTACTAGACTATTGAACTAGATCAAGTTAATTAAGTTTAAAATATTATTAGGCCTAACTAATAGTAATAAACTTTAATTGATAATTAAGCCCAATAATTATTCAGTTAAAAGTGACTAAAAAAATGGAGTGTCTACAATCCCCTTTGTGAATGATGAGGGCGCCCAACTTTTTTTGTTTTTCCTCGTGGAAGAATTTAACAACGCCTAAACATGTTTGCTAAAATCTTGCTGATAACGTGTTTACTCAGTCTCTTGGTCATGATCAATTTAATCTTTCTTAAGTCGAAGATGAGCGTTGTGGACCTCCGAGCTCCATCTTGAGGGAAAGTCTTACTATAGACACCCCATTTTTCTAGACTTACTCTATCCTTTTTTGTTTATTGGTTATTAAGCTTTATCTTTATTTGAGTTTATTACTGTTATTGGTATAGGCCTAGTAATATATAATGAATCTAATTTGATTAATTAAGCCCAGTCCAATAAATATCCAGTCAAATCCAGTAAGAGTCCAGTCTAACAAAGTGGTCTAGTCGAGTCAGTAATCTAATCTAGCTGGTTAAACCAGTCCGGATATTTGGGATTAGCCCTAGGATAAATAGGATAAGGAGATTTTGGATTGATTTTGATGAGATTTGGTATGAATTCTTGAAATGTGGATTATCCTATGTGCTTTGAGGGGCCTTTTTTTTTTACCCGGAATTCGGGGTGCTTATCCCCTTACATTTGGCTTAAAATATGTCAAATAAGGGGCAAACCGGCCGGTTTTTGAACTTACCAATTGATAATGATTTTAATTTCTATTAACTGGCCGGTAAATGGCAATTTTGGACTTTTCACCTCATTTCCTTGTTATCTTTTAGAAAGGATATGCGACAAGAAGGGTATTTTTCTCCTAATCATTTCAAAGCCCAGAGATTTCTATAAATAGCCCCTGGGGCAATAGAATAAGGGGAGTTTCTCTTTAACCCAAAAAAAAAGGAAAAAGAATCTCTGAAGGAATTATTAAGTACAACTTAGTTCACAAATGTAGAAGTATTTTCTTGCCCGTCTTCTCGTCGTGCCTCATACCTTTTCTTTGCCTTTTGAGGGACCGGCTCCTTAATCTAAAATGTTATGGGTAAAAACCCATCAGCCCACTGGCTCAATAAGATAATCAGAGACATTTAATTTAACTTTCAACTCGAGAATATTTATAATGCACGCTATTGCAATTCAATCACATTAAGCAGTTCTACATGTACATGTTACACATATAAAACGTTCACACTTAGTTGAGCATTATAAGAGTTTAATATTCCCGAATTTAATCTCATCAATAGATCACCCTTATATGACCACACCCGGGAAATAAGTTCACAACTTTTGCCTCGGCCAAAGGCAAAGTAACTGAAAATAAATGAACACCGATACTGCCTCGGGTAGCAGTCGGAGATACAAATGTTCGGCTCATACGGTGTACCGCTACTCAAACACAATCAAATCAACTTCCAATCATTTGAATGTAGTACACAATAGTCATCAATAATATATCAACCATCAGCCCATTAGCTGCCTTTTGAGGGACCGGCTCCTTAATCTAAAATGTTATGGGTAAAAACCCATCAGCCCACTGGCTCAATAAGATAATCAGAGACATTTAATTTAACTTTCAACTCGAGAATATTTATAATGCACGCTATTGCAATTCAATCACATTAAGCAGTTCTACATGTACATGTTACACATATAAAACGTTCACACTTAGTTGAGCATTATAAGAGTTTAATATTCCCGAATTTAATCTCATCAATAGATCACCCTTATATGACCACACCCGGGAAATAAGTTCACAACTTTTGCCTCGGCCAAAGGCAAAGTAACTGAAAATAAATGAACACCGATACTGCCTCGGGTAGCAGTCGGAGATACAAATGTTCGGCTCATACGGTGTACCGCTACTCAAACACAATCAAATCAACTTCCAATCATTTGAATGGGGTAACACAATAATCATCAATAATATATCAACCATCCTTTACAATGAAAGGATGTAACATGCTCATGTGCAAGAAAACAGATCATTTCATACATGTAGTTGTTGTAATCTTCATTTACTTGCACCAGAAAACTTAACTATCAAATACTTAGTCACTTTCATCATGTAAAATCATATTCATAACATCTTGAACATGTAATATAATCATTTATATTCAGCAAATGAGCTTCAATTATAGAACTTAACAAACATGTCCAAAACCATATTATAACCATGTCTAGTTTGACATAATTCCATAATTCACATGTAACATAACCTATTTCACGTCTTCCATAATCTCCAATATGTTAAACATGAATAGGTTCACTTATTAACTAGTCTCTAACAAGTATTAAAAAAATTGACAAAGAATTCATACTAAAAGAATTACGCTAACATAGAATATATTCATATTCATGTCTTAAAAGCCCATTAAAAAGCTTTAACTATCTTACCTTAAAGAAGAGATAGAAGAGCCAAATTTTCAGATTTGAAACACCTTCAAAATACTCCTCAAAACACGTTCAAAATATTTTTTGAAGCTCACATAAACTTTCTAAATCAACTGCTTAAGGTTTCCTTTAAAAAGCAAGCCTTAATTCTAGATTTTGTAAGGTTTTTGGTTGATTTTCATGCAAATTTCTCTCAAAAACTAGGTAAGAATATTTAAGTATGTCAATTGGGTCTTTTAACTCAAATTAGAAGCAAGTAGGAGGTGTCAAGTAGAGGTGAAGAGGTGGAGAAGTCAAGCACGATGAGGCTCTAAGCGCGAGGTGGCAAGACACGGTTGTGCCACCTAACAAGCATGACAAGGCTCGAAGCACGACATGTTGCGACAGTACACTGACACGTCACAAGTACGAGGTGGCACAATTCTGTACAAAAAGCACAAACAATTTGTAGACAGTCGGTCAACAACCGGTTACTCCCAACTAGAGTTTTTACCATTTTTTTTCCAACTCTTCTATATTCGTGGTAATTCCAAGTAATCATTTAAAGTTTTTAAACATAAAATACTCTTTTCCATTTCTAGCACTTCGTTCACCTTCTTACACGCAATTCAAGGTGTTTAACGTTTAAACATACATTCAAAAATGTTATCATGCATAGTTCATCATAACCGTTTTCATATAGAGTGATGCATCTAATCATACTTAAATGTGTAATCAAAGCATATGAAATATTGGGTTCTTACACATCTCTTTGGACGTTAGATCCTACTATGCTCAGTCAAGACGAAAAACATCGTGGATCCAATTGGCTAGATCACCCCAGCTCAAGGCAAGACCTGTTTGCTGTAGGATTTATTTTTGAAGACTATCTCGAGGCACCCACTATGATTTTGAGCCAAAATCTTTGCCTATTTCCTATTTCTGATAGTAGTTTTAGTATATTTCCAAACTATTAGATTATTGTTTTCCTCTAGAACTTTTCTTAGGGTTCTGCTTCCTCTTTGATTGCCGATTTTAGAATTTTGATAAAGTAATTAATATGGTCAATAATAAGTTAAGACAAATGGACTTAGAAAGAAAGAAAAAAGAAAAAAAGCTTCTAAAGAATAAAAATCATGCATGAGTCTTCCTCAAAATAGGCATTCTTTATGGTCATATGTTCTTTCGGTTACTATCAGTTCCTCGAATGGAGGTTAGATTCTTGATACGGGTTGCTCCTATCAAATGTGTCCCAATAGGGATTGATTTGCCACTTATTGCTCTTTTAATTGTGGCAAAGTTCCTATCGGAGATGATATCGCCTGTAAGGTAGTTGAGATAGGTTCAATTCAAATTAGGATGCGTGATGGTATTGTGAGAACTTTGACTGATGTCAGGAACATTCCAGAGCTGAGGAAAAATTTGATTTCTTTGGGTACACTTGACTCCAATGTTGTAGCTATCGTGTTACATGTGGAGTTATGAGGATAACTAATGGTGCTCTTGTTGTGATGAATGGGTTGAAACAAAATAGTCTTTATTTGTTATAGAGCAACACAGTTACAGGAGCAACATCAACATCTTCATCTTCTGATATAGATTTTGACACTACCAAGCTATGGCATATGCGTCTTGGGCATAAGAGTGAAATAAGTATGGATGTACTGAGCAAACAAGGTTTACTGGGAAGCAAGAAAATCGGGAAGCTAGATTTTTGTGAGCATTATGTCTTTGGGAAGTAGTGCAGTGTGAAATTCAGTCGGGGTGTTAATACCACCAAAGGTACAACAAATAATATCTATTCAGATCTTTAGGGTCCTTCCACTGTTCCTTCTAAGGGTGGTGGCAGATATATGTTGACCTTTATTGATGACTTCTCAAGAAAGGTCTGGGTGTACAATCTGAAAAGGAAGAGTTTCTTTGTTCGGTGGAAGCAGTTTAAGATAATGATCGAAAAATAGACCGACAAAGAAATTAAATACTTGAGGACTGACAATGGCATGAAATTCTATTTGGATGAGTTTACTGAGTTCAACAAGAATGAAGGCATAGTTAGGAAAATGCCACAACAAAATGGGATTGTAGAACAGATGAATAGGACTCTCCTTGAGAGGGCTCGGTGTATGCTTTCAAATGCCAGGTTACTGAAGGTATTTTTAGCAGAAGCTGTTAACACAACTGCATATTTGGTGAATAGGTATCCATAGGCTGCGATTGATTGCAAGACTCTTAAAGAAGTTTGGTCTGTTAAGCATGCTAATTATGAAAATTTGAGGATATTTGGTTGTTCTGCTTATGCTCATGTTAATGATGGTAAACTTGAGCCGAGAGCGAAGTACATTTTCTAAGGCTATATAAGTGGGGTAAAAGGGTACTGGTTGTGGTGTCTTGATTCTAATTAAGTCAACCAGGTTCCTAATTAGCAGAAATGTGACATTTGACAAGTTTTTGATGCTTTTGAAAAAGAAGGAGTTGGTTGATGCATGGAAAGACCACGTTGTCAGGGCAAAGGTGGAGATGGAGATTTGAGCTCTAGATTATTTGCCTAAAACTCCTACATATGAGGAAGATGGTTTCCATTCTACTGAAGAAAATGAAGAACCTCAGTAACAACAATATAGTATTGCCAGAAACAGATCGAGGAGAGACATTCCACCTCGTCAAAAGTATGGATATGCGGATATGGTTACTTGCGTCTTACTGTGGCAGAGTGTATTGAGGTTGAAGAGCTTGTTACATATAAAGAGGCCATCAAGAGCACGAAATCGGCGTAGCGGACAGTTTCTATGAGTGAGGAGATATAATCTCTTTACAAGAATCAAATGTGGGAATTAGTGAAATCGCCTATGGACTAGAAGATTGTTGGTTGCAAATGGGTCTACAAGAAGAAGGAGGGAATTCCTGGAACAGAAGATGTAACGTATAAAGCACGCTTGGTAGCTAAGGGTTTTACTCTGAGAGAAGGTATTGATTACAATGAAATATTTTTTCCTATAGTAAAACGTACTTCAATAAGAGTGTTGCTTGTTATGGCTGCTCCATATGACTTGGAGTTTAAACAACTGGATGTCAAGACAATTTTTCTACATGGTGAGTTAGAAGAGTAGATATTCATGCGTCAACCAGAGGGGTTCATGATCCAGAATAAAGAAGATCATGTTTCCTTGTTGAAGAAACCCTTGTATGGATTAAAGAAATTTCCAACGCAATGGTATAAGCTGTTCGACACTTTCATGGCAGAGAGAGGTTACACCGGGAGTGCCTATGACAGTTGTGTGTATCACCAGATGCTCGCGGATGGTTCTCATAGATACTTTCTATTGTACGTTGATGACATGTTGATTGCTGCAAAAATAATGTTATATATCAACGGTTTGAAAGAGTAGTTGAAAAGGTAATTTGAGATGAAAGACTTGGGTGCATCAAAGAGGATATTAGGGATGGAGATCCAAAGGGATCGACCTACAAGAATTTTTTACTTGTCCAGAAAAAGTACATCGAGCGATTAGGCGAGTACTGCAGCGCTTTGGTATGGAAAACTCCAAACCTGCGACTACTCCTTTGGCAACAAACTTCAAGCTCTCAGCAGCTGATTCCCCACAGATCCAGGAGAACGTGGAGCACATGGCGGTGTTCCATATGCTAGTGCATTAGGCAGTCTCGTGTATGCTATGGTTTGCACGAGACCGAATATTTCTCATTCGGTCAGTGTGGATAGCAGGTACATGTATAATCCTGGGAAAGGTCATTAGCAGGGAGTGAAGTCGATACCTGAAAGGTAATGTGGATACTGGTTTGGTTTACCATCGAGGCAGTGATGGGAATGACAGAGTTGTTGGATATGTGGATTCAGACAAAGCTGGAGATTTAGCTAGGAGGAGATCATTGACAGGTTATATCTTCACTTATTCGAGCTGTATGATCGGTTGGAAGGCTACTCTACAGACTATTGTTGCCTTGTCTACTACAAAATCTGAGTACATAGCGGTGACCAAAGCAGTGAAGGAAGCCATTTTGTTGAAGGGCTTGGTCGGTGATTTAGGGTTGAAGCATGAGTCTAACACTGTTTACTGCGACAGCGAAAGTGCCATAAATCTGATAAAAAATTAGATGTTCCATGAGTGAACCAAGCATATTGATGCCAGGTTTCATTTTATTCCGGATGTGGTTTCTCAGGGTACTATTATGGTAGAGAAGATCTTCACAGTTGAAAATCCAGTGGACATGATGACAAAGCATATACCAAAGATCGAGTTTAAGCATTGCTTAGATTTGATCGGTATCAATAGTATTTGAGGTGCAACCCTAGGGGGCATGTGTGGTAGCAGCAGATGGTATTCTTAGGTTGTTTGTGGCTTGTTTTATCCAAGCCAAGATGTATATTTGTAATAATTTGTCTTGTATAAAAGACCCGGAATGTGTGGGTGTCCCACATCGGTTATTCAGAATAAGTCGCGACTTGGCCCTAAGTATATAAGTTGTCTTGTCTTACATTGGTTATTGAGAGAAGGTTACGACTTATATATATATATATATATATATATATATATATATATATATATATATATATAAGTTGTCTTATATTGTGTTTTAGGGTCAAGAAAGAAGAGTCGTTCTTTGAGAGGGTTTGTTAAGAGAGATAAAGATCTGTAATCTTCATTGCCAGACATAGTGAAATCGCTGCTACCACCTTGGAGTAAGCTTTCTCCGAATCATGTAAATCTTGTGTCTTGTGTGCCTTTATTTTATGTTATTATTTTTGATTATTTTCTTTCTTGCTTGGTGCGAAATCTAGTATATTTTTTTAACACAACCTATGTACAATCCAAGGGATATTTACATATGACTAGTCCAAAGTCATAATTTATGCTCAAATATCGAGATTGATTTCCCCCCAAACCTTCTACCTCCCCCCCCCCCGCCGGCACCCCTTGCCCCCCCCACACCAACTACACACATGCCCCCCGCACGCGTGCACACACACACGCAATATCCACAACTCGTACACACCGGAATTGTACATTGACATCGAATTTGCTGGCACCAAATTTTGGCTAAGATCAATGTCATGCAAAACATGAATTTTCTATACCTCAAGATTCTTTATTCTATTGGTAATTAGCAAAGAAAAAAACACCATGGTTGAATTGCGTCATTCAAAATTAACAACATGGTAGTGCCTACAGAGTAAGCCAATCCGGGTAATATTTGTTCGGTTGATGGACTAGCACAATAAGACTATGAATCCCATGGTGCACACAAGACATAAAGTTGCTAGTTGTGACGATGGAGGAAAACTGGAAGCCCATGAGCTGGAACAGCGAACGGGTCATTCATAAATTTCTCACCAGGAATAAGCTTCTTCCATTTTAACTTCAGCACCACATTATGAATGAAAACAAGTGTTGGAAGTCGTGCATATTCATTTCCAGGACACATTCTTGCCCCCCCCCCCCCCCTCTCAAAGGCGTAAATGTGTATGGTGCGGGACACTTTTCCTTCGAACCTCGACGGATAGAAGTTATGAGGGTCTGGAAAGTACTCTGGATTTTTGTTTGTGACATTAGCAAACGCAGTGTAACTCCACATGTCAGTTGTACTAGAAGCTCAGTAATATGTCTTATAAAAAAGAATCGACTAGTGGGAGCTGTGAGACCCCGATATTAGTTAGTTTCTAATCATTTTATTAAGTTTAAACATATTTAAATTTGATTGACATAATATAATTGTGTTACATTATTTATCTACATAAAATAAATATTAAAATTATAAGGCTCCGCTTGGTAACATTTATTTTTTCAGTTTTTTCTCCAGTTTTGTAAACTGGAGAAAATAAATGCGTTTGACACACAGTTTTTGGTTTTTTTTCTTCAGTTGAGATAACCAGTTTTAAAAACAAGGCTGTTTTTTAAAACTCAAAAAAAGAGTTTTCCGGTTTGGTTTTTATTTTGAGACCACTACCACCACCAGCCTCTCACCGCCGGCAGCCACCGCCACTGCCCACCGCCCGCAGCCACCGTCGGCGACCGACAGCTTCCTTCGACGGCCGACAGCCACTAGTCACCACCGACGACCACCGCTGACAGCCGGCAACCACTGCCTGCCACCGCCGGCAGCCACTGCCTGCCACTGCCGGCGGCCGGCCACCACCACTGTCAGTCACCGCCACGCCCCACCACCGCCACCATAAACCACCATCAAAGAAAAAACTCAAAATAAAAACTGGGTAATCAAATACTCATTTGTTTTTGTAAAAAAAATTTAACTGGTTTTGATTTTTGTTTTTTTTGAAACAGAAAACCAAAATTGGAAGTGTTACCAAACGCTACCTAAGTTATGGGCCAAACTATATTTATGTAAAACTTGGAGTTAAAAAGTAACTATGCAAAATTTGGGACTAATATGCAAATTTCAAATGTTGGAATTAGTGGCATTCGTCTTTGAATTAATTGTTGGAGGACTTGCCACCTCCTATTATTTGGTTGGGAGTAATCAAAGGAAAATAATTAAAAAAATAACAAGAAACGTAAGTGGATAAATTAGAAACAATGAAAGACTACTCTTAACACCTCCGGCCACAAGAATAAAGTAAAGAGTAAAAATAAAGAGAAAGGAGAAGAAAGAAAAGAAAAGGGAGAAAGGGAGCAAGAGAAGAATAGAACAAAGAACAAAGGAGAGCATCAAAGTTTCTTGAATTCACTTGATCTTGATTTGCTTGGAGGTAGGTTATCTTGTGCTTTTGGCTTTTTAAAGCATGTATGAGAAGTATTATGAGTAGTGAAATACTTATACACTTGCTTGTAATGATCTTAAGTGAGATATGTTAATTTTGTTTGGAAAACCTGTAGAACAATCATAAAAATGAAGTAACTTTGGTGCATAGAAATGTATAGTTTTAGCAAAGTTATGGGTTTGATTATTTTATATGTTGTACTACTACATGTATAGAGTATACACATCAAATGGATTATTTCAAGCATTATTACTATGGTTTTAAATTCGTGGCTTGAAACATATACTGTGAAACTGTTGTTGGACAGATTCTGAAGTCTGTCTTTGGAAGGGCTTAACATGACTTTAAAATGATATTTTCGAGTCAAATAAAATACTGGGATGTAGCTCTTTAAGTCTAGTTTTCAGAAATGTATAGTTTGACTGTAGATACCTTGTAATTAAATTGTTATGTTGTTCGGTTGCACAAACTACTCCTGCTGCCAATTGAAATACTGGGCAGATTATGTATCTCAAATTAGTAGTTCCTTGTGTTGGGCTTAATGGTGAATAACTAGGTAAATTCAGGTCTTAAATGGACACTCAAATATCTACATAATTATATAAGTATACATAATTATGTAAGTATACATATGGGTAGGGTACTTCAGGGAAGAACATCAAATTATTTCTTACTTGATTTTCGAATTAGTTTGTGCATTATAGATTAGTTTACATGTTTGGCATGTGTTCTTGATAATATGGAAAATATGACTTGAGAGAGGATTAAACCTCTTTTGAAGTACTTGATGACATTTTTGTTGACATCTGTATGTACATGATTATGCATGTCACGCAAAGGAGGAGGAAAAAGTGAGTTGGGGGTGTTATTTGCCGAGGTTGGAAGTTATCTGGCCAGGGTTCTCCTTCTCGTTCACGTATCGATAGTACGTTCTAATTATGCGTATCACTTCCCGAAAGGAATTATTGACGTGCCTGTGATGACGTTGGACTTTTTCTATCGAACATGCTATATCAGTTGATTGCGATACGAAAAGTCTCTCGCACTCAGGGAAGGTTGACTTGTGCATGAAGGGCATATTTGCATATTGATATTCTTATACTTGGCTCATATTTGTCTTGAACTTGTTTATACTATTTCGTTGTACCTATTGAGATCAAGTCAGTATTTAGGTTTTGCTTGCCATTCTCGTATATGTTTTACAAGATTTCAGATCTTACTCGATATGCTATTCCAGTTTCTTTTGAAGGCAAGTGTTAGCAACATGTTTGTAAGTGATGCTCGATATGTTAAAATTATTCTTAAGTACATATGTATCATATGTTCAAGTGACTTGCATGTTTGTACTAACCATTCGTAATATAATCAATTCATGTTTGGATTTAGAATCACCGGATACCTTACTGAGCCATCAGGCTGACCCATCCCCCATACCTTTTTTTCTAGGTTCGGAGTCGGAATATTTTCCAGGGACCGAAGAGGATTACCTTGGTGAGAATCAAGAGTATTACGCTGGGTGAGCAAAGTTTTAGTTGTTCTTCTTTTGTTTTGGAGTGTAGCACTTGTATAGGAGAGAGGTGGTCTGTAATATAATGTTATGTTAAGTCTTTTCACTTATGGACGACTGTAATATTTAAGCCATACTTCCGCTGTTTCTTCAGAGGTTTGTAGTAAAGCCCTGTTTATCCTTGAGGTATATATGTTAACCAACTGGTTTAGCATTGCACCCCTTCCGGGGGGTGTGACAGAAGCTATATCAGAGCTTACCTTCCATCCTTTGGAATCATAGCACAGGTGAAGTCAGTAATGGTTCTCTAAATGTTCCTAGTGCAGGTGCATGGAGTCTCAATATTTCACTAGCGACACTACACGAATACCTCTTATTTCTGAAGTCTTCCCAAGCAAGCAGTTCCTTTGGCTCTTTTGAATTTGATATCTCCCTATGTTAATTCATTACCAATCCCCAAGTATTAATAAGATAAAAACACTATTGTTTCTAGGACTTTAAAGCCATAACTACAACAATGAACAAAAGGGAGCGTACAGAAGTTTCGACAATTTAAGCACTGACCAGAAATAGTTGGTGGTTAACGTTTAAATGCCAAAATAATAAATTAGTCAAAATTTTATTTTTGGCCAGTAACGGTAGAAATCTATGTCATTGTACCTTTAGTGCTTCTATTTCTATCAAAACTGAATTTCAAAGTTACATTCCTAAAGTTGCCTATGCTACCACTTCCTAGGAAATTATATTCAATCTGCATAGTTGTTCATGTAAATAGGTTATAATTCACACAAAAGCTATGTATTCCTTTTTAACTCAATATCACTAATATCATAACTCTAACATATATAATTCAAACTAGTCAATACATCCAAAAGAAAAGAGATAAGAAAAGTCCTTTATGACCTACCTCTCTTGCTCTCAGTTTTTCTAGCAAAAAAATCTTGAAAGTGAACAAACCGAGTTAAAGATGCAAACATTATCGGCGCATAGTGTATAGACGTCTTAATATTGACACTGATCAATTCAAAGTGAACTAGCAGGCCTTCGTATAACATAATATATACACATCTTAATATTGATGTCTATTTATTACATAATGTAGCGTACAAGTAAATAAACACTATCAAGCTTGATCTCCAGTTCATGCCTCGTTGATCTTCACTCATGGCAGTAGAAGGATTAGGAATCTTTTGAAAAAGCTGGAAATCTTGATGACAATTTTGCCTTCTTTTTTTTTCCCCCTTTTCCTTTTATCAATACATAAACATTCTCCCTTCCATCTCTCAATTCTTTTTCAACACTTGATGCCATATCTCATATTAGTCACCCTTGTCACTAAAAAGCCATGAAACGTCGTAAGACACACCAAAGAGCGAAAGTATTCCACTGAGGTAAAAGTAACAATCCTTGACCTTAAGATATAGGGAATCTCACACTAACAGATGTAGCATCAAGGAAGTTTGATGTGATGGATCAGTGTTTCTCCCAGAATGCAGCACAAGCTAAGCTACTCCAGTGAGGTCTCAATATAAAACGAGATCGGAATAAAGCTACAAAAAGAAGAATAAGATCCAAAAGGAAAAAGGCAGACGACAGGAACTCACCTGCCCAACACTGTTTTTTATCTTCTTTATTCCAAATAAACAGAAGGTTAAGCTCAAAACTTACTTCAAAAAATCACCTCTAATGACAATCTAGATTGATTTCCGACCCTACTCTTTCCACCAATCCCTTCCTCTAACAAAGGCGTTAACCTACAAGCCTTACTCGAGAAAACTGCTCTTAAACCCAACAAGTAAGACCAGACTTAACCACTGTAGCACCCCGACATCACATGATTGAGATCCCTTGTGCCGAAAATAGCAAAACTTACACCATACAAAGCAAGGAGAGCAGAATCATGCGAAGATTAACTTACTTCACACCTACTTCCTTCAATTAGGCCTAACTATCCATAGTATTGGACTTCATTAGCCACATTACTAGCCAAAGATGTAATTACCATTTGCCAACAAAAAACTTTGGCTTCAACACATCAACTAGGTTAAATAACCCGAAGTGTAAAAGCTAGCCAGCCTTAGAAATTTAGGTGAAATGTAAGGATACAGAAGATCCACGTCACTTTCTTGGCCAAAATACATAGCAGGGACGTGGAGCATGCATAATCATTCAGTTTTCTTGCAATTCATTTCTGTTGATTTTTCATGTCCTTTCTTCGGTGTAACCGATGAAGGCACTTACGTGAATACGTCATCGGTAGTAAACTAATAAAGGTCTGAAACACCACCACAAAAAGGCATCTGATCTTAACACCACCACTGACCCCATCAATTGCACACCACAGTCACCATTGTTCAAACATCAATCGTCTAATTGACCACGTCCCCAAGTGAATCCCGGTTTAGGCCACATCAACAATAGCAGCCAAGTTTTTTAGCCCCATCACCTATTACCATTAGATCATCACTAGCAGTTTGTAGACTCTCAACATTAGCTACCCATAACTTTTTAAACGTCCAGCCCCTGGAAAAAATAGAACAATATGTACGAAAATTTGAGGCTCATGGGATAATTGATGGAATAGATCTAGACATAACCATCGATGAAGCAAATAGCATCGCCATCGTCTAAGCTTCAACCTCTACTACTTCAAAGATTGAGTGAGATGGAGATCTCTGCTAAGAGATCAAGTTGTACTTGAGAGATTGGAGTAGAGAAACGAAATACTACAAATCTAATCATGAAACTAATAGAATCACTCACTAAATCGAACCTAATCACTAGGCCGCCCCACCGCTACCACCGGCAGTGGAGAGGCAGAGCGGCTGCTGGTGTTTGTTTATATATACTAGGGAAACTCCCACGCGCTACGCGCATGGTTGTCTACCTAGGTTTTTTGGTAGAAGAGGATATAATTTAAGAAAAATATGAATGAAAAACAGTAAAGAAAGATGAGAATGAGTCTGTTGTGACTACTTTAATTTTTTAGATGTCGTCAAGATTAAAAATTCAAAAAAGAATTGGTGCTAATAAACATATAAGGTGTTTGGCATTCTGTCCAAGAAATTTCCTGAGTTCATCAGAAAGAAAGACTCTTCTCCACTATTTGTTTGTCAAGAAATTGCTACCGTAAACTATGAGCCGAGCAGTTCTAACACAGATAGCATCAGTTAGTATCTCATCTGGTGCAATATTAAGTCAAAAGACTGCAATACTTTTCCTTATAGCTCCAAGAAACTAAAACAATACAATTTGGATGGAGCTTTTTTTTGTTACATAACTGGAAAAATTGTTGCAAAATCACTTATGGACACGCGAAGTTCTTTCTTTTTACCTATAAAATGACATCTGGTATTCGAGAATCATAACAGTTTAAGAAAGATGAATTTTTTTCATTTTGAAAAGCAAACCACAATACCATCAGACAGTGAAATTCTATTTCTTAAGTGACACTTTGAAAAGCAAACCACAATGTTCTTATTATCTATCTAGGTATTTTTTGGAAACCATAAAATGATTTAATAAAAAAAGAAAAGTTGAGAAGGTAAAATTTAAAGGTTCGATCACAGCAGCTAATGTAGTCATCTATGTTGCCTTTTCTCTGAAAAAGTCGCTTCTTGAACAAGAAGGGACTGATCGCCTGACTCCATTATTGCGAATTTCATTTTGAATCGTTCTCGCAACCTTCAGAATTCATCTGCTATCAATTTAGAAATACATTTTTGTTACATTCCATATCTGGGTTTATTAAAGTTTGATGTGATTAAGTCTTTAAACATCTCATCCTTCTAAGCCAATTAATTAATTAGGAATAGCAATAGAATAGGCACGTTGTAATTATTTTTTAATTATCATTTAAGAGATAAACATGCATACAATGATAAGAAAGAACTATTTTTACCTTTTAAAGTAAATATTTCAGAGAAAAGTGGTGTTAATTGGAAGAAGTACTGCTTCTAGATTCTTTAAAGTAACCACAGAAGCAGCACTTTTTAGTTTTTACTCAAAGAACTTGAGAGACTTTCTTTCTCTGCATTCTTTTAGGTAACTAAAAATGCTGAACTAAATTCTATAAATATATGTACATTATCCCGTTATTAACGAATTATTATGTACTCGATAACTACAAAATTTCTTATTGTTATGGTCAATTAAAAATAATGGGATAGTCGACTAATATTACTCGTGTTTAAGCTCCTGTAATTCTGGAAGTAAGCTTAGTATGCATTAAGAAGATTATACGCCGTGCAACAGAAAGTATTCAACAAGATGCAGCAGGTTGTGGAAGGTGCGTTTAAAAGTTGACTAATATTACTGGTATAAAGATAGGATTTTTGTTATTTTTAAAAACCGAAGGACTTCCATACGAACACATTCCTCACTCCCTAAACTCAAAACAGAATGTCCCCAAGTTCTCCATAGAAGCAGCCTAGTTTTTATATAATAATAATAAAGATAGGACGCCGACATCTATCAAATAATGGTCCATATATGAGATTGTCTTCTCAATACATGCAGTATTATATTATGAAAATAATAAATAAACAAGGCATAGATTCAATTGCAACAGAGACTGCCCAAGCTGAAGCATATCAAGTATCTTAGAGGTCATTTAGTCATGGAGGATCAAACCCTAATTGCATCCCCTTCATCTTCTTCGATATTGGCTCTACCGCCCTGCTGCTTCCATGGCCCTATCTCTTCCTCGACTCCCCAATTCGGCAATAACATCTTTTTCAGGTATGGACTCCCCGACACAGTTGTCATCTTTTTCTCCTTCCGATTCTCTCATGGCAATTTTAGTACATTGTGAAACTGGTTGGTCAGATTGAGCTTAGCTCCATCTGTACCTGAAGTTGGAGAAGAATCATTATACATATGTTCTTTGAAGCTGGTATTGAGTTCTTTCCCACTAATAAAGTTGAATTCAGAATAGAGATGGAGCTAAGCTCAATTTGAACAACCAGCTTCACAATGCACTAAGCTCAATCTGAGCCACAGTAACTACAGCCCTGTATTGAGTTCTTCTCCAACTTTCTTAGTGGGAAAGATTACAGCCCTGTATAATGATTCTTCTCCAACTTTATTAGTGAGAAATATTATGGGTACATCCCTGTATTGAGTTCTTTGAATCGTTATGGTACATAATACATATGTTTTACTTTATCCTTGTTGTAGCACTCAGTAAACTTTGCCTTACGGCAACATTTCATAGGATTAACACAAAATTCAATTGAACTTTGACTTTCAAAAATAATAGGATTAACACAAAATTCAGTTGAACTTTGACTTTAAAAAATAATAGCTCATTTTCGCTAAACCCACACCTTTTGTAGTTAAAAAAAAAATAGGGAAAAATGGATATTTGAGGTATCATACTCTGTTTCCTTGGATGCCATGAAGACTGGCAGGTAATAAGTTAGCACTATACCAATGGCCTTTCTGTGCCTCAATAAACGGCCACATGATTCTTCATGAGATTATGTCTCTAATAATATGTGATTTGTTAACCATATAAGGGAAAATGATCCTCATTTACCACTTCACTATATGATGGAGACCAATAGAGCGAGACCTAATTTTAATTTTTTGGGGTTAATTCAAGTCCTAAATGGCCACTTATTACCCGTCACCTGCTCAAATTTTTTCGTAAATGATGGGATGTGACCCATGACTTTAGTAATAAATTGTTGGCATGATTAGTGGAATTGCGGATACAGGGAGCTAAGCAAGGCGGGATTCATTCAACCTTCCAAGGCACCGCATGAAGCACAAATTTGTCCTAAAAGAACCATGACGCGCCCTTGCGCATGTGTATTGCTTATCGGGCCCTATAACAAGGTAGACGTCAAAACAAATATCATATCCTTTTGGTTGCAGATTTATTTAATCATCTTGTGAGGGCCAAGTTCTTCACCAAACTCCACTTTCGGTCTGGCTATTATCAAGTTTGCATTGCCTAAGGAGATGAGTCCAAGACCACTTGTGTGACACGCTACAGACCTTTCGAGTTCATAGTCATGCCATTTGGCTTGACTAACGCACCAGCCACATTTTGTACATTGATGAACATGATATTTCATGCGTACCTCAATCGGTTCGTGGTGGTTTATCTAGACAACATGGTGGTGCATAGTGACAATACATTTCATTTGGAAGAATTGAACAAAAGACTTTGATACCATAGTTGTGGTTGATATGATAATCAAGGTCAGTGGAGCTCATACATTTAATTCGGAAGTGCAATCAATTCAATGCAAATCCTCATTTACCACTTCACTCCTAGACACCAGCAAATACTCAATATAGAGGAAAGGCATGGAAAACGTAACGATCTGGTCAGGCAAAAACAGTAATAGTTTAAGGAAGTAGATAGATATCGCAAAGGTTATTATGATGTCATCAATTAAACAAATGAAGGTTCCTCACTTTGAATACAATCTATAAATATTACTGACTGTCAAAATCGGATGAGGCAATGTCACTTCAGAATAGTCTCCCTACAATCAGGAACAGCTTTTACCAAAGCCAGCTCCAGCTTTTTACCTTGGTTACACATGGCTGTGGGCTTCCCCTCATTGCCATCAACCTATTCTTTCTTATTATTGCTCAATGATCCCTGAATTGCACCAAGTAAACCATTCCAGTGATGATTTTCAGTTACTACGGAAAACATACAAAAATAGTAAGAATTTTGCCAAGTTCATGAGGCTTTCACCATTACGCAGTGTGGAGACCCCTCAAGACAAATAGAATGCACACACAGTCTTAGCGAAGGTTGCACGTCTTGTAGAATTGCTTCGCGCAACCAAGCCAACACGGATGATCCTAAATTACCGTGAGATGTAGTATAACATCAGCCAACAAGCAATAGATACTACTCATCCTAAAGAGGGACCAAACTAAAATTTGATAGGTGATGGTAGTCGTCGCTCAATATTTGGCCCAATCAAAATCCAAACTGAAATTACAATCCAAAAATGAAACCAAATCAAATTACACACCGAAGAAAACCTGAATGAAAATCAAAATCATACCCAACAGTACAAAACTCTTTTGAAGATATAGTAGGAATCTGACATATGCCGACTTTTCCTTAGCATTAGTGGTACAAGATTATTATTTGCAATCTAAAGCAGAGAGCAGTGAAAAAAAGAACCACCAATAAAAATGTCAATGGAATCAAAGAAGCATTCAAAAAATGAACAACCAACTAAACAGTCATATCTGTACTCTGTTGTAGTGATATTGCTATATATGTACTTGTCAATCAATAATTATAGAAACAAAATGCAATAAGAATGGATGTCATGTAGTGATATTGTTATATATGCGCTTGTCAATAGTTATAGAAACAAAATGCAATAAGAATTGATGTCATGAAGCAATTAATACAAACCCATTCTTAGTTTCCATTTCAAATCTATGCTTATGAATTCCAGTACGCCAGATTTAAAAACTAAGGAGTCATGACATGTTGCCTGGTAGCTGCTGCTAGTGGTTGAACCAATTATTTTGTACTCCCAAGCTGCATGCAAAACAAAGGCTAGCAGTAGTAGTTCCCCCAAATACCATGAGATTCTAAATACAATAAATTCAAGTATACAAAACAGTGACTTCCTTGTTTCAAATAAATGGAAAAGCCTAAAAATCGTGGTATGCATGTGCTACATGATTAAGTTGGAACATTTCTTCTTTAAATACTGAATCACAAGGGAAAAACTAAACCTTCCAAATCCCTGTTCAACCACTAAATTCTTCAGGTCCTGGCCGATGGGAATGGATAGCGTGGCTGGATGACGGTTGCAAAGGCTTATGGAAGGGATGATGGCGACGTTGCGCCGATGGTATTGGGCAGGTGCTGCTTGCGGTGTTTGGTATCGTTATGGTACACGGAGGCATCAGACAGTGCTTCCAGTGAAGGCGCCTGGGCGGAGTTGATCGACGGTGGCCAATTGCATGGCCGGCAGTGGGGTTGCCCTAAGGTGGGAGTGGCACCGCCGCTCTAGAGCCGACTGCCGTCTCTCCCTCCCTCCCCCCTCTCTCTCTCTCTCGTTTTCTCTTCATTTTTTGTCAACTGTTTCTTTCTCTCCCGTTTCCTTTTTTTTTTATAGAAAAGAGAATTGCATTGAAAGGTAAATAGAGTTTACAGATTAGCCATTTCGGCTATACAGGCTTGCATCCCTACAACAACAAAAGAGGATAGGAGATTAAGATCAATTACAGCAAAAATCAGTAACCCAATCTTGATAAACGGCTATTCGGGCATGACAAGCAAAAGCTGCTAGTGATCTCGCCTCCTTGAGCTGCAAGCGTCTGGCCTTTCCAACACTATAGTGGTGCATACCGATGACTAACTGACAAAAGTCATACATAATAGGTGCCACTGTATCCGGAACGTCTTCAATATTTGTTAGCTGAGAAAGTAGAAATTTTGAGTCAGTCATGAGATTAATATGAGATATATTGTGTGACGCGGCCCATGTAGTTGCAACAAGGAGACCCTTGGCTTGAGCCGAAAGCCAATCAAAGCCTTGGAAGATAACGTTGCTGATGCACATCTAATACTAAGAAGGTTAAAACAGGAAATGCCTATCCCTATTTTTTGATGGTCTTTGTCAAAATTTATTGATAAAAACGTGGAGATTGGTTGTGGATTAATGCAGGCACACAGTGAGGTATGGAAGGCTTGAGGGAACGAAGAGCTATTACAGGGGAGAGAGAAGGTTTTATATTAGGTTGAAAGAATGAAAACTTAAGATTTTGGTCTTTAAAGCGGTAATATCACTAATAACGTGTATGTGTTTGAACTCACTTAGGCGAAAAATGCATTGGTTCATGTGTAACCAAATGCACCAAATAGTAGAAAGAATAGAGATGGTTTGATGTCTAAACTTGCTTTTATCTTATATATATATATATCCATGAATTTCTTTTATTTTATATTTTTCGATTGCCTCCAAGCTCTCTTCCTTTTTCTTCCCATATCTCTCTATTTCATGTCAAAATCCCGCATTCTTCTCCCGGTCTCCCTCTGCCATATTAAAATCTAAAAAATGAGAGATAAGATATTTACATAATAAATCCTAATTTAATTATAACTTCTCAAGAATCACCGACTAAGTTTCATTTATTTCTCTATTGTAACCACTTTTGTCTGTAGCGACTGATATTGTAAATTGTTGCTGATAATATGGCTCAAGCCCATTGTCATGAAGAACTCAAAAGAACATCACTCATAAAAATTGTCGCTAAAGTAATAATAACCGGCTAACCCTTGGTTCGGGGCATTATATGAGAGGTTGTTGTGTGGGAGTTTGTAAATCAATACCAGACAATGCTGATTTAGGCGTTATTCATAGAGACCTGGAGACTACCAAACTGGAGGTTACGGAATCAGTGTCGGCCTTTATCATGAGAAGGAAAAATAAGGCTGCTCAGATGGTGAGCCGCCCTACAGAGGAGGAACGGGTGAATATAGTAAGAAACAATTTTCTCCGTCAAATTTTTCCATCTCTGGTATCTTGAACTTAGGCAAAAACCGATCTTTGGGGTTTATAGTCAGCGTACTGAGATTTAGTAGCTCGTCGACTCTCCTTATCCGGGTGACATGGGATTCGAGCGTAGTCAATTTATCTTTCCATTTGGGGATAGCGGGTTTTACTTCCTTATCTTGGATTCGTATTGCCCTTCGAACTACGGACCCTTATTTTTGTCATCCCTTTTTTCCTTCTTAGACTCATCATATTGTTCTTTCTTACCATTCTTCTTAAGGTTCTCTATTTGCTCCGCTGTTCGGGTCTAATGATCTGCCAAGGTTGCGAAACCAGTCTGAAAGTCCTTTTGTAACTCAATGATGATACGGATCAAATCTGCAATCTATGGTATTCTTCGGCCTTTGCGTTCAAGTCAACTTCCCGGACAAGTAACGGTACCAACAACGCTTAGCCTTAACTGTGTAGAGAATTTTTCAAAAATTAAATTACATAGAACACATAGATCAAACGGGTGCATTATACCCCATGGGGATGAGAGGTTTTGGCAAGTGGTAGGGTTTTTTGGTCAATGGAATGTTTTTTGGATTTTCAAAAGTAAGGGGACGAGGCTGACTAACCGTCCGGTTATCCAGGGTGGTGAACCTGTCGGTTGGTCTATAGGGTTTAGGGTTTGTTTTTTAAATTTCTGGTAAAGGAAGGATTCTAAATAACTGTCCAGTCACTCGAGGAACTGAACAGGTCAGTTTGTCAGCAGGGTTAGGTTTGTTCAAGATAACCTTACGGGACCGCAAAGGTTTTGACAAAAGATCCGGTCACTTCATGAGCGAATAATCCATTTGGTCAGTAGAGATGGGGTTTGGTTTGAAAAAAATTTCTTGGATAGGTAAAATATGACTAACCGTCCGGTCGCTCGGTAAGTAAGCCGGCCGGTTGATCAGTAGGATTTGGGTTCGGGGTATAAGCCATCCAGTTCAAATTTTAAAGTACAGTACCTACCTACTGACTAGCCATCTAGTCAAGAGTACGAAAAACCAGTCAGTTAGATAGATTCTTCCCTCTTTTGCAAGATTACCCATTAGCTTACAGAATATTGGTTGGTTTCTTGCCAACATGCTACACATGTCCCTAACCCAGTTGTACGCGTACAACTGGGTTAGGGACAGGCGTGCACGTATGTGCAGCGTAGAAATAAAAGCACAAGTACCCAGTTATAGCACATTGTAGATATTATAAAATACAAACAAAATACAGAATGGTCAAAGAGCAATAAAAACTTTTCAAGTCTGTCCTCTTAGTTTTTTATTCCCTAGCGGATCGCTAGTGTAGCGAACCGCCTCAGAACCCCCCCTAGGAGGAAGATTTTAAGGAGTTTCCATCTTATTTAATTAAACAAAGAAAAATAAGAAAAAGTTAAAAAAATGACTCTAAAAAAGTCCAAAGGATAATTAATTTATCAAAACTGGAGAAATGGGTTTAGGGATTAAATTATACGGCGGCAAGGTATTAAGACCTGCCATACTCTTTCAGTCTCTATTTCATTTCTATTGATTTTTTGCGTTTTAAACACAACAGATAAATATGCAATAACGTAAACCATAAGTTTATTTCTATATGAGTGGCTTAAACTTGACATCTGGGGTCGAATGGCCTAATTATCCGGTCAGAACAACCGGAATCAAAACCATCATAGTTAGACTCTGATCCTACGGGAGGCGACGTAGAATTCGTAATAGAAATGACATGTGATCGTGGGAAGGGGGAGACAATTCTAGACTACTAAACTAGAATAGAAAGCTACTAAAATATACCTCACGAGTTTGCTGTCTTGATGACTCGGGAACACTCTTTGATGGATCGACAATGCAAGAGGCTAATAAATTTTTTTAAGCAAATATGAAGGGCTAGTTTTTCTTAAGAGATGATATACCATTTCCATGAGAAATTATATAAAAGCTCTAGAGTGAAGAAACTGATATCCTCCAAAATGTAGGCTAAGGGGCTTATTTATAGAGTTCTGGGACGCCAGAAATGATAAAAATGGCCGTGCTAATCTGCAAGCTAGAGATAAGACAACATATTTGATAAAAATCACAGATTTGCAAAAGTCAACTAACCAGCCGGTCTGTCATCCCATAATTTTATAATAGTTTTCTCAAATTTTGAGACAGTATCTGACCTAAATTCATTAGTTACCTCTGATTTTCTAAATGGGATGTACCTAATCCAGAAATGATTTTCATAAACTACATAAATTGTTGATTTAATCCCTTGCATCTAGGATAATTCACCAATAATTGATCAATTGGATTTATGGACTTGACAACTACACAAAACAATTGGGCTAGACTGCTACACTACCAGACTGGACTGGACTATACCAAATTAAATTAATTAAGTTACACTACTAGGACTAAGCTTAATAATAAACTCTAATTAATAATGAAGCCCAATATTTATTTTTATTTAATAATGATGAGAAAAATGGGGTGTTTACAGATTGCTTTCCACTTTTTTCTCTAGTTTGTGAGCATTTATGAGGAGAGCAAAGAAGAGAAAAAAGAGAAAATTTGGGCTTCTTTCTCTTCAATTTTTCTTCTCAATATTGGGAAGAAATGGAGATATGAGACTCTCATAAGTAATACTTTTATAATACACCTTATTACCCTTGAGATAATGAAGACTAAATGTTTAATGACTTTTAGGTCGAAATGTTTCTTCGAAAAACTTAATTAGATTTGAATGTCTAGATATTTGTAGTCAACTCATGGCTCTTCGTGTGTTTTTTTATTGTTGCATTCACTGGTAATGTACGACTTGTTACATTAATATAGTATGACCTTTGTATGTTGTCTTCGACGACTAATTGTTTCTCTATCATAATTATGTTCTTTATTTTTTATTTTTAAGTTAAACATGAGAATGATGATGGTGTATATATATATATATAAGGAGAGGGTACATCATTTCCGTGGATACATGAGTAGATAAGCTACTTTCCATGGGCAGTTACAAAATACAACCAAATTGAAATAAAGTTAAGAGTTTAAAGAGTGCAACAGAGCAGTAAGGAGATCCAAAAGTCAGGTTGTAGTCGTGTTGTTGTTGTCTTCGCCTGCAGGTGATGGAAAAAGCTGCTCTGCTTGGTCTTTGGCAGTCTGGATCAGTTCATTTGTATAGTAGCAAACCTGAATAGAGTGATATTCTTTGAGAGCAAAATGAATATCCTTCAAAAGTCCAGAAAAACGAGCATCAGCTGCTCTAGATGTCTGAATAACAGAGATGATAAAATTATCATGAGTAAAGATAGATATGTGAAAAAGAGATAATCTGGTAAGCCAAAGAAGGCAAATAAGCAGACTTTTAAGGCCCGCTTCATTATGAGAATTTGCATAAAAAAATTATGAAAAGAATGACAAAGGGGATAAAGAAGAGTTATTTACAAAGATGTAAAGGCTAAATTGGTGAAAGGTAGCATCAAAGTGAAAACCTAGAAGGCTGATGGGGTGTGGAAGGAGGGGCAATGACAAATTTTGTTAAATTGAAAGGAGAGCTTTGAAGGAAGAAGTGTGGTTTGGGGTGTGGGAGGCAAAGATTGAGAGGGTTAGTGTATAGGGGTAGAAGGTTTTCAAAAAGCAATGCGGTAAAGGTGGCTGGGAGTACGTCGCTAGTTTAAAATTCCTTTAGTAGACCACTCTCTAGGTTTTGAAAAATCAGCAAGTTTCCAGAAGTCCAGATTAGCCAAAGAGAAATAAAAATTATATTACGAAGTCGAGATAAGCTTGAGGTCTTTGGGATTGAGAACCAAGCAATAAGCCATTCCCAAAAAGTGGTGTGAAGAATTTTCAGGGATAGTCATGTTGATCGAACTCCAGACAGATAGTGCAGTTGAGGAAGAGGTGGACCGCTGATTCATCGGAGGTATGGTAGATAGGGCAAATAGGGGCTTGGGTGATGCCTAAATGGTGAAGGAATTTTTTGGTTGGGAGTCTGTCAACCAGTAGTTGCCATAGGAAGAAAGAAAATTTGGATGGGAGGTTTGGGGACCAAACAGCATTCCAAGTTTTGTCTTGGAGTATAGGTAAGGTTGATTGATGTTCCCTAACACCAGAAGATTTTTGGGTGTATAAGAAGTTGTAGGCGGAGGAAATAGAGAAGATAGCAGAGAGGTTTATATGCCATAAGGCAAGATCACGAGTAACTCAGAAAGGCAGGTGAATTCCCACAATTATGTTGGCAATCTAACGCGGGAAAATATTGAGTATAAGGGAGTAATTCCAGGTACTATCTAAGATAAGGTCAGAGACTTTAGTAAGATCAGGGGCTTTAGGAAGGTGAAGAGATGTAGATTCAAGTGGATGATCTGGTATCCAAAAATGTTTCCAAACGTTAACAGATTTACCATCACCGATTTCCCAGAAAACATTTTGTAAAAGGACTTTGAAACCTGCTTGGAGGCCTTTCCAGGCCTAAGAAGAGAAACCAGTGTGAGTGGAATGAAGGGGGCCAAATTTTCTGCAGTATTTAGTTTTGAAAATTCTCGCTAGAAGGCAGTCTGGTTGAGAATTAATTTTCCAACTTGATTTGGCATGGAGGACAAGGTTAAAGAGTTGGGCATCTTTGAATCCAAGGCCCCTAAAAGATTTGTTAGCACAGAGGGAGAACTAGCTCACAAGGTGGAAGCTTCGTTTAGAGTAATCACTAAACCAGAAGAAAGTACTGAGTATGGAATTAAGTTTGGTGCATACATAGACCAGTAAACGAAATGCCTGCATATGGTAAACTAGAAGACTGCTTAGGATAAAAGATATAAGGGTGGCCCACCCAGCCTTAGTAAGGAGGGTTCCTTTCCAACCGGCGCAACGAGATTGGACTTTAAGGATAAGCGATTCAAAATAAGTCTTACGGTTAGTGATAATGTCGAGAGAGGTACCCAGGTAAGTGCCAAAGGAAGAGTCTTGTTTTATGTTAAAACAATGTGAGGCAAAGAGTTTTAGGTCTGCTCGAGAATTTAGGCTACAAAAAAAGTGAGGATTTAGATAAGTTTATTTGTTGGCCGGAGATGCTGCAGTTGCATTCCAAAAGCACCTTTATCATTTCGCAACTTAAGGGGTTAAATGGAAGAAAAAGATAATATCGTCAGCAAACATAAGATGCGAAACTGACAAAGCAGAAATACAGGAATGTATGCCACTGAAACCTCGAAGAGCTTCTGCCTTGATTAGAGCGGCCGAGACGACTTCTGAGCAAAGCACAAACAGGTAAGGTGAAAAAGGATCACCTTATCTAATTCCACGAAGGGGTCGAATTCTTTTCGATGGGGAGCCGTTAATAATTACTGCGTAGGAGACAGTAGTCACACATTGCATGATGAGCTTAATCCAAAACGGAGGAGAATGGAACTTGAGCAGGACCGCCTGAATGAAGTCCCAGTTAAGGCGATCAAAGGCCTTACTCATATCAAGCTTAAGTGCAGCCAGACTTATTCCATCTGATTTTTTGGTACATATCAAATTGGTAAGCTCCTGGTTGATCAAGATGTTGTCAGTGATGGCTCTATTGCATACAAAGGCGTTTTGGAAAGGGGATATCAGAGAAGGGAGGATGTATTTTAAACGGTTTGCGAGAACTTTAGAGGCAATTTTGTATATCGTGTTGCAAAGGTTGATGGGTCGAAAGTCAGAAGGGTATAAAGAGTTTTTATTTTTAGGGATTAAGGTTATGTAGAATAAGTTAGTTTCAGTGAGGAGATGTCCAAACCGAAGAAAAGAAAGAACACCAGAGGTAATGTCTTGCTTCAGAAAGTGCCAACATTTTTGATAGACCACAGGAGGGAGTCGGTGAAGACCAGGGGCTTTAAGGGGGCAAGGTCGAAGAGTGCGGCTTTGACTTCGCTACCTAAGAAAGGTGAATTAAAAAAGAGAATGTGATCATCAGATAAAGAGGTGTCAAGGGCGTTTAAGAGAGAAAAGTCTCTGAAATCCTGAGTTGGGTTTAGGGATGGCAATTAGATCCACACCCGGCGGATCTCCGCCCCGCCCCGCCTTGTTAGGAGCGGGTTATTTTGACTTTGACCGGTTATGGGGTGGGTATGGTAATTTTTTTTAAATCCGCAGTGGGTTAGGGCAGGTATGGTATTCTGCCAACCCGACCCGACCCGCGACCCGCACCCGCGCTGTTATACACAAGCTAATCTCTGCCGTCCATCTACTTATATATATAGTCTCAACCGTAATTCTTTCTATAATCTCTTCACTCAACCAAGCTACCGTCGCTGCCTCCTTGCTCCCCTTTCCTCTCTCTCCCCCGCAAACTGTCAACGTCCACCTCCACCTCCACCTCCACCTCGGCGACCACCGTCCAGCTCTCTTTCGCATCTCTACCTTGGCGACCACAATCCACCTTTCCCCCACACCGTCGACTTCCACCTCTCGGTGACTGTCCAGCTCTCCATCGCATAGACGCCGTACACCTCCACCTCGGCACTGTCGGCGTCCTCCTCCACCCCGGCGATCACTGTCCACCTCTCCCCCTCGCAGCCGACGTCCACCTCCACCTCGGCGATCACTTTCCACCATCCACCATCGAGGATAATTAGCTTATCTAGTCCTGATTTCACTCCGATCCTTCGTGATCTGTCACTTGTTTTTGTTTTGTGGTTGAACTATTGTCTTTTAGTTAATTTTTCTTTTTTTTAGCTTTGTGATTGAATTTTTAATTATTCAGTGTTTTGTGAAGCGATGAATCATGATAATTTGTAGTGGCTCTGTGAAACTGTGATTGATTACTTGCTTGAAATTACAAACTAAACGGAGTTCTGAGAGCCCTACAGGGGAAGGGCGGGGCGGAACGGGGCGGGGACGATTTTTTCAATCTTTGTTAGGGTCGGTTATGGTATCGTATATAAATAACCCGGTGGCGGGGCGGAGTGGTGTTTTAGGGCTACCGGGGCGGGTGCGGATTTTATGAGATCCGCATCCGACCCGTCCCATTGCCATTCCTAGTTGGGTTAGGGCTGCAGTTGAAGATGGAGGTGAAGTAGTCTTCAAAAGTGTTCATAATGTCTTTATCCGATGTGCACCAAAGATTTTGGTTATTGAAGATGCCAGTGATACGGTTGTGAGCTCTGTGTTATTATGATCATACTTTTATAGTCTCTTAGAATTATATAGTATGATATAAGGGTATATAAGTAATTTGGTGTCTTTTCAATTCTTTTCTGCTGAACGCACGGACAAGAGAAATGAATGATGTTTTTTTCTCTCTTTTAAATTCACAAACAAGAATAAGAAAAATTATCCTTTCGCTTCCTTTAGCTTCTTTAATCCTTTCTTCTCTTTCTCTCCTCTCAACACTCACAAACATGTTAGGATACAATCAGCCCTTAAAATGTCTGAGGCAAGAAGTAACGAGTATTAATGAAGGACCGCCAAAACAAAATGTGTTTCATCATTGGTGAAGGTGGACAGATCATAAATAACGGCAGAACACGTCTGGAGCACGCATTCAGATGAAACCTGTCACGACTCAAACCCACGGGTGAACCCACGAGTTAGGCCTGTGATCGGCCGCAAGCCCACTAAGCCACAACCAGGACCCTGTCAGGCCTACTACAACATGTAATTAAAATTCATTCCAACTTGCTAAATTCTATAACAATAAATGGGCTATCAAGAGCCTCACTTAGAAATTTCATCCACTCTCATATATATATATATATATATATATGATCGTGATCCATTGCTAGCGCTAGCAGTGCTAGCACCGTCCGCTACATAATGTAGCGGACGGTAAATTATCGTCCGCTACATTATGTAGCGGACGGCCAAACAGCGCTAGCAACAGTGCTAGCGCTAGCAATGGATCATGATCCATATATATATATATATATATATAAAAATATATATACATATATATATATATATAAACTGTGTATGTCTATACACACACACACACACACATATATATATATATATATATATAGGGGCCGATCAGGGTGTACCGGTGGATATTATCCACCCGACCGCATCTCGGGGGTGCGGTTTGCATGATTGATTTTTTTTTACACCCACCCACCCACCCCCCAACCGTCCGGCATGCGGTCCCCCTTCCTACCACGTGGCAGCCGGCGGTCCCCCAGTCCCCCTTCCCTGCCTGCCACGTGGCAGGGGTCCCCAGTCCCCTCTTCCCTGCCTGCCACGTGGTAGGCAGTCCCTTCCCTGCCTGCCACGTGGCACCCCCCTCCGGTCCCCCCCCCCGAAATCCGCAACACCATTTTGCGGTCCCCCCCAAATCCGCAACACCATTTTGCGCCCCCCCCCATTTTGCGGCCCCCCTGCCACGTGCCCGGTTCCCCATCCTTTTTCCGATCTTCTCTACTTTCTTTCATCTCTCTCCCTCATTTTTTCCTCTTTATAAACTCTTCTCCCCGAATCATTTCTTCCACTCCCCATCATCTTTACC
Source organism: Escallonia rubra (assembly GCA_033065855.1). Classification (NCBI taxonomy): domain Eukaryota; kingdom Viridiplantae; phylum Streptophyta; class Magnoliopsida; order Escalloniales; family Escalloniaceae; genus Escallonia; species Escallonia rubra. The sequence goes on from JAVXUO010002765.1 coordinate 372,756, forward strand.
AATACACACTTCATACTCCATATCTCACTTACATAATCTCCACAACAATACAAACAAAAAAAATTTACGCTAGAAGATCGGTGGATTTTTCTTGAGCAATATATCAAGTTAAAACAAGTAAGTATTTTGAATTTTCTTATAATTCAATATTAATTTCAAATTGTTCTTACCAATGATTTGTTTAAATTTTGTTTAGCTTAAATTGTTCTTACCATAGTCTAAAATTCGTGTTTTTTGAGAGTTTGAAATTAGGGATTGAACTAGCGTTTATTGGCGAATATTCATTCGAAGTAAAAAAATAGTCATTTTTTTAGGGCGTCAAATTTTGGATTTTTCACGAATTTATAAAAAATAGCTAGAGCTAGATTTTGCCAAAGTACAAAAAAGAGACCCTAGTTATTATTAAAAGATGTATATCAGGAAAACATTTCAGATTTTTCCTTAGATTGGAAATGGGTCAACTGATATGGGGAACCTTGTAACTTCGCAGTGTAATTTAAAATATCAAACTAGCGCGATTTTCCACGAAATTTTTATGAGAACCCTAGGATGTTGGGAAGTTCCGTTTCCCCGGAATTTGCACCATTCCGACATTGTTAGCTATTTTTTTGGCCGAACGGGGTTTTAAGCGCTCGATCCGGACACAAGTTCGGGATTTTTGGGCTAAACTATTGTAAAAAACTTATTAGATAAAGAATGAATCCAGGAAGCTTAAAATAGCATTTCAAAGCACTTTTGAGATTTTTCGATGCGAGAGGGCATTTCGGTAATTTGCCATCCCGAGAGGGGTATTTGGCTACTGCTAGCCTGTTAAATTTTTGCCCTGTGAATTCAACAATGTTAAGTCTAAAATGGTATTGCGCTTCCCTTTTTTTTTTGTGGCCCCCCACCCGCTGCCCTTTTTTCTTTTCTCTTTCTTACGTGGCCCCCACCCCGCGGTTCCCGTGGGCCCCCTACCCCCCAGCCCGAACCGCAACAAGCAGTTGCCTTTTCTTCGTGGCCCCCACCCCCGTTCCTCTCCCCCGAACCGCAACAAGGCGTTGCGGTTCACTGTACCGTGGCCCCCACCCAGGTTCTCGTGGGCCCCCCCCCCTCCCTCCCCCACCCCCGAACCGCAACAAGGGGTTGCGGTTCACTGTACCGTGGCCCCCACCCTTCACCCCCCACCCCGGTTCCCGTGGGCCCCCACCCCCTCCCCCACCCCGAACCGCAACAAGGGGTTACGGTTCCCTGTGCCGTGGCCCCCACCCCCCACCCCCGGTTCCCGTGGGCCCCCACCCCGAACCGCAACTTGCGGTTCTCTGAGACTACTTTTTTCTTTGTGGCCCCCACCCCTTCCTCCCCCACCCCCGAACCGCAACAAGGGGTTGCGGTTCTCTGTCCTTACTTTTTTCTTCGTGGCCCCCACCCCGGTTCCCTTTTTGTTTTCTTTTGCTTTTCTTGTTTTTTTTTTTTTTTGCGTGTCCTTTTTTGGTTTCTTGTTTTCTTTTGCATATCCTTCTTTCTCGTGCATGGCCCCCCACCCCCGAACGGCAAGGAGTTGCGGTTCTCTGCGGCCTTCCACTTTTTTCTTCGTGGCCCCCACGGGTCCTTTCGAAGCCGTTAGCTATTTTTTTCGCCGAAAGGGCTTTTAAGCGCTCGATCTGGACACCGGTTCGGGATTTTTAGGCGAAACTTTTGTAAAATACTTTTTAGATCAAGAATGATTTCAGGAAGCTTAAAATAGCATTTTAAAGCACTTTTGAGATTTTCTGAAGCCAGAGGGCATTTTGCTAATTTGCCACCCCGAGAGGGGTGTTTTGGTAATTTTTTTGGTACAGTTTTTCAAAGGACTTTTTAGTCCAGAAATGTAAGTAAAACACCTGAAATGTTGTTTTGAAGCTGATTGCGGGGCGTAATTGTCGCTAAAGGTGAAAACTTAATTAGACAATTTTTCACGAATTTATAAAACATAGCTAGAGCTAGATTTTGCCAAAGTGTAAAAAAGAGACCCTAGTTATTTTTAAAAGATCTGTATCAGGGAAGTATTTCAGATTTTTCCAAAGACTAGAAAGGGGTTAACTCATACGCGGAACCTTGTAACTTTGCAGTGTAATTTAAAATATCAAGCTAGCGCAATTTCGCGCGAAACTTTTATGAGAATCCTAGGATATTGGGACGTTCCATTTCCCAGGAATTCGGGCCTTTCAAAAGCCGTTAACTATTTTTTTGGCCAAACGGGCTTTTAATCGCTCGATCCGGACACCGGTTCCGGATTTTTGGGCGAAAAATCCCAAAAAATACTTTTTAGATCATGAATGAATTCAGCAAGCCTACAATAGCATTTTAAAGCATTTTTGAGATTTTCTGAAGCCCCCGCATTTCGGTAATTTGCCACCCCTATAGGGGTGTTTTGGTAATTTTCCCGGTAAAGTTTTTCAAAGGACTTCTTAGTCCATAAATGTAAGTAAAACACCTGAAATGTTGTTCTGAAGCTGATTGCGGGGCGTTAGGGTGATAATGATGCCCCGGGGGCATCTCGGTAATTTGTCGCTCAGCGGGGGTATTTTGGTAATTTAACATTGTAAAATTTGCCGACTTACTTTTAGTTTCGGAAAGAGTGTAAGACACCCGGAAAGTTATTTTTTCCACCCGTTCTGAGATGTTTGTTGGGGCGATGGCTGTCAGGGTGTATTTTGCATAAGTTGGGGGTGTTTTGGTAACTTTCCCCCTTAAAATACCCTGAGGAAATATTTGGTATATAATTGACGTAATACATTTAAAAAGTGGGTTTAAAGCGATTTTGTGGTGTTGGTGGTGTAGCGGCCATCGGAGGGTATATTGGTAAATTACCACGTTGGCTCTAAATTTTAGGAAAATAGAGTAATTAAGCGTTCGGAGTGGTGGGAAGTGAGGAATTGTTTTAATACATTGAAATAATGAGATAATGACTATTGCTAACGCGTTGGTAAGCTAGGTTTAAGATCCGGTTATATTTTTGGAATGTAAATATTATGGACGTTAAGTTGGTTTACAATTATATTTTGTTCTTAGAGATATGGATTTCAACCCCGGACCTCATGATACATCAATCCTATACGATGACGATGACCACGTCGCGAGGTACGTATTTGACGGTGTTGATAGGGGTGTTTTGGAAACAATTCAAAGCACAACTCACCTCGAAGAGTGGGTACTGAACGAGGAACAAATACAACTATTACACCGTCAAAATTTGGCCATGTTCACCGATCCCGGGATTTTGTCTCGGCATGACGATTGCCTTATATCCGCTCTAGTTGAACGATGGAGGGGTGAGACGAACTCATTTCACTTCCGGTTTGGTGAAATGACTATTACATTAGAGGACGTCGGATTTATACTTGGAATCCCATGTCATGGCAAACCCATTACTTGGAGCAAAACGTCTGCGTCCATATCGAAGATGGCTAGGCAGTATTTCCGGGGAATCCCGAGGGAAGCTCTTATGTCTAATGGCATAAAACTTAAATGGCTGAGAGAGCAGTACGGCGTGCTACCGGATGAATACACTCCTCATGATTTCGTGACGTATACGAAGGCATTCCTTCTGTATATTATTGGAGCCATATTACTTCCGACGCATTCGAAAAACACCGTGCATCCGAAGTATATGGTGTTCTTGGAGGATCTTGAGGAGGTATACTCGTATTCGTGGGGTTCAGCTGTTCTTGCACACCTATATCGAGCACTGCATAAGGCTACGAGATTGGATGCCAAGTCTATTGCCGCCTGCCTGACTCTATTACAGGTATGAGCATTTATATTCTTGTTTTGACGTGTCAAAGTATTCGTGATTATTTACTAATTCCATATAATGTTTGCATTCACAGGTTTGGTCTTACGAGAGGCTACCCACGAGACGTCCACAACCGCGAGAATAGGCCGATGCGGAGTGGCCTAGGGTGTGGGCATGGGGGCCGGAGACCAACCGGAAGAGACGGGTAAACCCTCACCACCATCTACAGTTCTATCGGGGGGAACTAGATATGCTGGATGCACCCCAGGTAACGTGGCAGCCATACTGCAAGGTGATGCATCGGTTAGATGAGTATTGTTGGCACCTTCCGATATCGTACGTGCTGGCAGGTTTGGTTCGGGTGCCGCTTATTCACTTCGAAGTATGTGAGTTTCAGATACCCGATCGAGCCATGAAGCAAGCTGGCTGTCTACGAGGGATACCAAAACCCCCTGTAGACATGCGGCCATACAGGAGTGTTCGATGGCCGAAATTCGAGGTGTTTGAGGCCTTGAATTTGTTGAGCGACGAGGTGGAACAGTGGAATACTTGGCAAGAAACGTATGGTAGCCTTGTATCGCTCAAGCACGACGGCACCAGTCTTGAGGAGTACCTGCAATGGTTTCTCAAGGTGACGCGCACGAGGGTGAATCGCCCTTCCCAGCCGACGAAGACATCGTATGTGCCACGTGATTTCTATGACCAGTTCTGGGCATTGAACATTGTAAGTCACCATCGTGTTGTTTCAATATTTATTTACGCACCTTATCGACAATGCCTGAAATGATAACGGTGATTTTTTTATGCATATTTTTTAGGTTGACCAGGGCACTGAGGTGTTCAAGCAGCTGGAGTCATTTGACTGGTTTGTCGCGCAGGCTCCCGTCAGTCTCAAGAGGTCCATTGAGAGGTACAAGACTGATCTTCACAACTTCAGTGTTGCGTACCGGGGTTACCCAGGGGAGCCGTCTAGTCGCTCAGCGCCTGACGCGTACAACTCTCAGCCCCAGAGTCAGGGCCTGGGGGAGCCGTCTAGTCGCTTGCCTTCTGACGCGTCTTCGCCGCAGAGCTATGAATTCTGGGAGCCGTATAGTCGCTTGCCTCCTGACGCGTATGACTCTCAGCACCAGAGTCAGGTTCCCCAAGTAGGAATCCAGGCCTCGCGCCCAAGCATCCGGTCGGACAAAGGACAAGCGACGAAGCCATTGAGGCCGGACAAGATGGGTTGGATCGACCGGCACTACTTCGGGCATGAGTCTGTCGATTCAACAGACTTTCCTCTTGCGACATTCCTAGGTCATGAGGATATCAGAACGTTGGCGCCGGAGACAGATATTTCAAATTTTGTCATGAACGCTTACATAGATCTGCTCCGGATTAGAGAGCAACATTTTAACTGTTTTGAATATTTGAAGCTTAACATGTATCCCACTCATTTTGTGGAATTAACGGTGAGGGAATTCACAGAATGGAGGAGGCGAGGGGCCGGCAGGGGTAAGTGGAAACCAGGTGGAAACGTGTTAGGCATGATGAACGCAAGCTATCAATGTCACGCTGCTGATGCGAACCTTATCATGATACCTTGTCATCATGCAAACCACTGGTTCCTATTAGTTCTCCATCCAGCGAACAGAACGGTTCACATATACGATAGCCTAAGGGAGGACGATCCTGGACAGCTGCTGGCACAGATGTACAGCGAGTACATCACTTTAGTGGTTAGTTTTTATTTTTTGACCTTGGCTCATAGTATATTCTTCTTGTTACATAGGCTTGATTCTCGTTTTTATTGTTGGATGCAGACTACTGTCCTCTTGCTAGCGTGCGAACGGCCACCGGGGGAGCCTTGGACGGTCATGATGATAAAGGACCAACCAAAGCAATATAACGGTCACGATTGCGGGATTTACGTCCTCAAGTACATGGACTACATTGCTCGCTCGGAAGTGCTCAAACACTCCTCGTGGACTAGGAAGGATGCCTTGACGTTTAGGTATACGATAGCCTGGGAGCTGAAAAAGAATGAAGCTAGACGCCTTCATTATCATTATCTTAACTAGCGTGGCTAAGGTGCAATGATGTTACAAAAAACTGCACAAAAAAGAAATGTACATAATTTTTCGCAAGCTATGAATTTGGCGCTAAAGTGTGCGCGAATATACCTTTCATATGACGCATTCGAAAAAATTATGTGTCTCATTTTTTGCCGAAATTCATAGAAATGGGCTAAGTAGAGTGCATGAGGTGCTTTGAGCGGGAAAAACTGACAAAAAAATTACAACATTTTTCGCAAGCTAAGCATTGGGCGCTAAAGTGTGCCCGAATAGGCCCTTCATAGGAAAACCCAAAAAATAATTTGTCTCATTTTGCACCGAAATTCATAGAAATGGGCTAACTAGCGTGCCTGAAGTTCAATGAGCGAAAAAAAAGTGACAAAAAAATTTACAACTTTTTTCGCAAGCTAAGAATTGGGTCCTAAAGTGTGAAAAATAGGGACGTCGTAGGAAAACCCAAAAAATAATTTGTCTCGTTTTTCGTCGAAATTCATAGAAATGGGCTAACTAGCGTGCCTGAGGTGCAATGAGCAAAAAAAAAGTGACAAAAAAAATTACAACTTTTTTCGCAAGCTAAGAATTGGGCCCTAAAGTGTGCGCGAATAGGGGCGTCGTAGGAAAACCCAAAAAATAATTTATCTCGTTTTTCGCCGAAATTCATAGAAATGGGCTAACTAGCGTGCCTGAGGTGCAATGAGCGAAAAAAAAAGTGACAAAAAAATTACAATATTTTGCGCAAGCTAAGCATTGGGCGTTAAAGTGTGCCCGAATAGGCCCTTCCAAAAGTATCAATAATCCACAAACCAAATCACAAATTAAAGATTTCACAAACCAAATCACAAATATAAACATTATAAAAGTTCAATTTATACAACTGAAACATTAATCCTAACACTCTTCCTCATCATCGTCCTCCTCGACCACACTGCCAGGTTCGATACCTAGCACTTTATAATGATTTCTCTTGTCATGGTCAGTCATCTTATTATACAACGCACACTTTCACAAATTTTTTTGACCCGTTGCTTTTTCAATCGGATTCTTCATACGTATTGCTCGTTTTCGCCCTTTTGTTTGAGAAATAATTGGATAAAAAATGTCGTCCTCCTCACCTTGCAGGCTAGTGCTGTCAATGACTGGCTGTGAAGCTCGAATCTATCGGCTGGAGTCGTCCGAGGGTCCCGACTTTCAGGTAATGTCATCCTAAACTGTGCATGCTTAGCCTTATCCCGTGCGCCTGCTTCAACTTGATACATGTACCCATCAAATGTTGACGCTACATCCATTGATAAACCGTGCATGATGTTACAAAGGTGATTATATCGCAGCGTCTCAGATTGCTCGAAATCGACTGAAACATTGGGCACGTAAGGAATGTGACCGTGGACTCTATTGGCTTCCTTCGTCCACCGATCTAAGATATACTCTGGAGGGATTTCACGAGCATTCTTGGTGCTAAAAAACCTCAGCACGTGTCGATAGAGTATACATTTATGCTCAAACAGTTGACAGTTGCAATTAACACCCCCGGTCTCCATACACACTGCTATGGTAAAATGTCTTTTGTTCTTCGGAGCCAACGAAGAGCATGGATTGGCAAAATTTGTCACATTTGTCAAAGCATAAACCTTGAGATATCTGTTGCATAGCTCGCGCAACTTTGTCATGCTATATTGATTCGACTTTAGTAGTTCATCCTGAAACTGTCTAAACATTTCTTTGGTATAGACTTGAGCCGCATGAGCCTCCAAAGGTGAAAAAACTAATATTTGTCTTTCTCTGTAAACTGTAGCCGCGTCGGCTTCTCTCTCAAGGTGAAATTGCCTGTCAAGGGCTTTCTGCATCTCTAGTACGAAATCTCTTATACTTGAAGAAGAGCGTACGTACCCATCAAAGAATGAATTCATACCTTCGCTTCTCGAGGTCGTAGTCATTCCGGCTGCAAAAAACTTTTTGGTGTAGGCACCGATCCACTGTGTCCTGATCTCATACAACGCTTGCAGCCATTCATGACTGTGCAAATAGTAGTCATCTATTAACTTGGCCCACCTCTCCTTGAACACGTCTACCGTCAACGATTTCTTCACACATGTATTAAAGTCACTCTTAAATGTCGGATGGTTTGCATATACATTGTGAAGCCGTTCGGGATATTTGTTGCTTATGTGCCATGTGCACAGGCCGTGGTGAGTATATGGAAGGACCTTAGCGATTGCATTTTTCATTGCCAAATCTTGGTCGGTGATGATGGTCTTTGGAGGAATATGATACATTGCTTCAAGCCACGTTTCAAATAACCACGTAAATGACTCCTCCATTTCATCCTTAAGCAGGGCAAAGCCAAACAAGATTGACTGATAGTGGTGGTTCACCCCGGTGAACAGCGCAAAAGGCATAGTGTAATATCCCACATCAGTTGTGAGAGAGTTTGCGATTATACTTATAAGACCGTGCCTATAAACTCATAAGTACCTACTTGGCTAGCACTTTTGAGGGAGGTTGTCACGACCCGAACCCACGTGTAGGCCCGCGAGCTTGGCACGTGACCGGCCGCAGACCCAGTAGACTCCAACCAAGGGCTCTGCTAGGCCTTACTCGCTAAAACAACATACAATCTGCGACGGAATTTAAAACTTCTACAAATCTTAATTACAATTTCATATCTTTATTTGAATACAACACTCATGCTACAATACCTCATAACTCTGATTTATCAATAACTAAAACTAAACCAACAATCTAAAAACTTAGCGACTTATTCTATGCAGTCTCCAGAGCTCCGCGCCATATTGTCCTTCTTATGCTCCTCAACATCACCTTACTTTCAACCTGAAATGATAAGTAAGGGATGAGCTTCCACAAGCTCAGTAAGTAACCAATGATTCAACCAGGTGGACCATGGCATGCCAGAAAATAATTCACTATAAATCATAGAAAGATTTGAATCAGATATAATCAAGAAATCTACCCGTAAATGAAATATAGTACATGAAGCAAAACTGCGATATATAATCATTAGCACAAACTCAAGACAACCAGTTCAATCTCAACATCAGTTCAGACGATATGCTGCGGTCAGCGTACAGGCCCCACTGACTAGGGCCCAAAATCCTTCCTCCATCCGGGATAAAAGTTTAGTAGACGCTAGGGCGAACCACAAGCAACAGTACTGTGCATCAACATACAAGCCCCGTTGACCAGGGCCCGAAATCCAACTTTCCCCCGTAGATATGGGGCACATCAATCGAATAAACAGAAAGACCTTTTGGTTCCTCGTAAACACAATCACTCATCAATTGATGTCAAACCATTCTCACGCCCATTTTGATAGTTTTCAAGCTCTTCAATATTCACAAAATTTCAAGTACCAAAACATCTCACTTGCACTGATTATTTCAAATCCGAGTTCCATTTCAGTTTCTAGCCAACACATCATTTACATGCTGGTCCGGTTTTTCTTTGACGAGAATAAAATACTAAAACCTGTTTGGTAATTTAAGCCAGAACAGTTTAACGTACTTAAAACGGTCAATACTAATAAACAACATATTTTTAACAGTAGATAAACATATACGTTGCATATAAAAATACTAGTTGAATCAAGGGTCACTTACTTGACGCTACGCATTTCCCGCATCGAAGTCTCTGGAGCAACAATCTCGCTGCTACATCTAGCTAAAAGAACGGTTAGGGCCATTCTTTTTATCTCCATGTTCCCAGCTTTACTATGACCCGAAGGCATCATTGATGATTCATGTTGGTTATTTCCTCAAACAACTCCGACGCCGCCTCTGACCGCCCGCTACACAACCCTTCCAAAATCGTGCTCAGTTCACCATGCCATTCTCGGCATTTCATCATTGTTTTCGAGCCTCTCTCAACTAACTTGAAGTCACTAACCCATCGAGCATGTCATATTGCTACAATATACACAACCGCACTCCTCGTGCAATAGTGTCCCACATGTACTCCTGTTACACGTCCACGCCTACACAATATACACATTTGCCTAAACACATGAAACACGTACACCTACTGGTGCGCGCACACAAAACTATTGTACCCTGTTACCTACCGACACACTTTGTATATACACCTTGTACATAGTACATATTCACGCACATACAAACATGCACGCACGCCCACCACCATCGTTGCTACGATTCCACACCCAAATAACCATCTCGTTCATTCCAATTCATTCACCAAGAGCAAAGGCACCCACAACAACCCATTTCATAATTTATACAGAGTGCTACCAAAATTCTTTAGTCTTAACTCATTAAATCAAATAGTATTAAGTGTTATCACCATCGCAACCGCCAAGCTCCACCTTAGATGCACCTCCAATCACCAATTACCACTAATCGGCCACACTCCCGATCACCGTTCCACTACCCAACTCACTGGAGGTAACATAATAGAAGTAACAAACCTTCTTTACCGCCGTGTCAAACCGCCGTATCGCTGCTGTCAACCATCATCACCACAAACCCATGGCTCCACTGCAATCACCGCCAATCTCATAGCAGAACCGCCGGCACAAAAATATCAGCCACCCTAATCTCCCTTCTCCATCGTAGTGCGATCTCCTAAGCACCACGGTTGCCAGTGCACCCAATACTAGAACACCACCACCGCTGCCCCACCGTCACCAGCCACGAACCAACTTCTGCGATCTCCACAAACTGGCGTATCACCAACATCGTCGCCGTCACCACTGGCGCGATGTCACCGCCGGCACATCGACCACCAATCCCGATCGCCTAACACACCACTTTCCGCAAATCTTCAATCGTCAATTAAATCGACATCGCCACTGCCGATTAACCTACCGACCACCCCGCCTAGTCTGTCAGTGGTCTTCGATGAAACAGCCGGTGGTTACTGGTCATGGCTGGTTGATGCCCATCGACGGCAAAGGACGCCGGCGCTGCCTTCGTAGATACATGACATTGGGCTTAGCGACGGCAGCCCTTGGGTGGGTGGCTGGTGGCTATTCCGACGTCGTCCCCCGGTGGGCCTTTGGTGTCGCCGTCATCGGTGGCTCAGCTCTGGTCCGAGAGATGGGGCACCGCTCGTTCTAGGGCCGGCTGCCTTGCCATTCTCTTTGCGTGTCTTCTCTCCCTGTTCTCTATCCTTTTTTTTTCATTATATCTATATTTAAGCAATGACCCAAATTGCAATTTAAATTTTCAAAGTCATCCCCTTCAATTTCATTTATTTCCCTATTGTGCCTATTTTTATCAGTAACTAATGGTTATTACCAATGATTGCTAATGATATTACTCATGCACCTCATCTCTAAATACTCCAAAGAGCATCACTCATTTAATCTATTGCAAATACTAGGACCGCAACTCCTAGTTGCGGTCCGGTGGATATTATCCACCGGTAGACCCTGATCGGGGCCCTATATATATGTCTATATATACACATATGTGTGTGTGTGTACATACACACACACACATACACACATATATATACACACACACACACACACACACACACACATATATATAGACACACACACACACACACACACACACACACACACACACACACACACACACACACATATATATATATATATATATAGACACACACACACACACACACACACACACATATATATGTATATATATATATATACATATGGGGGATAATCCATTGCTAGCGCTGTCAACTTAACTTAAGTTACCGGCTGTCTTGTTAATTTTATTTTCGGGCCCTCAACTTGTAAGCAGTTTACTTAAAACACCTTATAGTTCTCAGAAGACTAAAATTGACTCTTCTCAAGATTAGAACATGTCTTTGCTGACCAAAGGAGAAATTGGCCATACAAAATTGGTATCAAAGCCTAATCAAATGCGAGATTCAACCAAAAAACTCATGGAAATTCCTTGTTTATTAAATCATATGACATGAATTATACACATAGACCATGGAGTTGGAAAAACTGAGATAACATGATTATTAAATCAAATAATGGATGTATCTCATGAAACTCTAAATATCTGTAGAACTCTAAACAAGATAACCTCTCAGATATTAACTGAATTACACAATTCAAATAAAGGGTTTGAAAGTGAAAACCACGTCCTAAACTCAGCTAACTTCTTATCAAACTTTGGAAGTTATGACACCACCAATAAATACTATAGCAACGAAATTTCATATGTATTTGAAGAAGTTATAGCATACTATGGTAGTGAAGGTGAAAAAAAACCCTCTTCGAGTGGCTCAAAAGACACAAAAGATCCCGTAAAAAGAATAAGTGCAGAAGAAATAGAAAAAATAATAAACGACTACTTAGACAAAGTAGAAAAAGAAAAATCGCTGAAAAATCAATGATGGATGAAATAGATCCAGCTATTTTAAAAGAACAGCAATATAAACCAGAAGAAAAAAGAGCCATATCAGAAGTAAATAAGGCGTTTTCCGATATGAATTTATGGAACGGAGAAACCGATCCAAACTATTTAGGAGCGTGGAATCTAGAATTAAATTTAGAAAGAAATTTTAAATTTAATAACGCCCCTATAAGGACAAATTTAAAACAAGAATTTGTCCCAAAAAATGGAAGAAATGAGCCCGTAAATCAATACGGCATATATCTTGATATCGATTGTATTTCAAATACTGAAGACATAATCGATAATTGGGCACTAGCCTTAAGAATTGCCATATTAGGTGGTAATTTAACAGAAAGGCATGCTATGAAACATTTTATTCGAGCAACCCTACGAGGAAATGCAGCTAGGTTCTGGAATAGCATAGCGGATAACGAAATGATAATTGAAGCCCAGAGCAAGCTTAATATTTCTGAAAAATGGATAATGTTTTATGCAAATAACCTCAAAAATATTTCTACGGAATATCTATAAATAATATAGGAATTCAAGAAAAAAGTGCTTTCACAAATTTGACAAAACTACAAATATGTGATATGTGCTATTTAAAAATTACACTTATGAATTTAAAAAATACTTTTACAAGTTAGAATTCAGAGATAGTCTATATTGGCAAAAGCAATTTATTGCCAAACTCCCTAAACCATGGGACGAGCTAGTAGAAAAAGAATTTACTAAACTTATAAACGATGGAATGCTTTGCGATTCATTAGGAGTAAGGATTACAGCTGTAGAAGAAGTTCTAAAGAAATATTGTACTGAAGAACAATCAATAAAAGATATGAAAAAAGATCATATGAGTTATGACTGCTGTTCTAAAGTCGATAACATGGTAAACAGTTATGGATGCGAAAAAAGTCAAACTTCACGATGAAAAAATTCGAGAAGAAAATGTTTGGAAACGAAAAAAGATATGTGAAGAAATGGAAAAAATTTCAGAAAAGAAAATTTAATCCATCAAGAGAAAAACAAAAAACCATGGGGAAGATATATTAAAAAGAAATCTAATATTTCGTATAAAAAACCTTCATGTCCAAAAAGGAAATCACTAGAAGAGTGTGATTATTGCTGGTTATGCAGCGAAAAAGGGCATTATGCAAATAAATGTCCAAGTAAGAAAAGAAAGCAAAATTTAAGATATTTCTTATTCGCTGAAAAAGATACGAGCCAGCATGGGGTTACGAATTAGATTATGAATACGAAGCAGAAGAGCTTGTTTCAGATTACAACTACGAATCTGATGATGAAACAACATCAGATGACGAAGAAAGTTTAAATAGAACTTTAAAAAGCATAGGCACGATCTTCATGATGTCAGAAACCTACGACCATGAAGAAGAGATGATTCCCTTATCTAATAACATAATTAGTCATAGTGAATCAATTGAGGAAAAAACTCATGGTTCTACTATAAACCATTGGGAGATGCCTAAAATCAAAGCTGGAGAAATATACTAAAACTTCATATTCAAGTTCAGGAGTAAGATGAATGTAGAGATCTCTGAAGGAGAAACCTCAGTAGGTCAAACTGAAGAAAGAATACTAGACATTCGTTTCCTCAAGACAGATAAGGCAAAACAATACCTTAGAGAAGGATATCACTATGTCCCTATTGGTATGATACAAGTTAGTCTTTGTCCATTATTCATAGATGGCAGAGATACACCATTAATATGTTGTTTAACAGATAATTGATGGAAAACTTTTGAAAAAGCCCTAATAGGGGATATCCAAAGCAACTTCTATAACATACCAGTTTGGTTTAAAACTACACCAAATTACTTCATGTCCTTAAAAGATCCTTATCTTAATAAAGCATTAGGATTGAGGATTCAGACTCAAGGCATGACCGAATTACGGGAAGTCTACAAAAATATTACAGTTCGATATCGTCTAGTTTAGAGAGTGGTAAATACTACTAATTCACTAAGTAAAACGCTAAACAGTGAAGTAGAACTATTTGAACAAACAAATAGAAATGTCCGAGCAATAAAAGCACGTAAGATAAATCCAAAGCAACTATCATGTCCTAAAAATGGGTGATAGGAGAAGGATTAGCTAGTAAACAACTAGAACAAATGCATATTAGGGAAAATAAAGGTATTGTTATCCTCGAAGAACCAATGAGACATTTTGTCTCTTCAATACCTTCCACGTCTACAAATCCAAAAGGCAAAGGAAAGGAAAAAATGGTAGAAGATGCTATCAAAGAAGAAGACAGTTCTGATGAAGACATCTAATGGTACAAAACAGTTACCATTACAATCAGACGAAACATGTCATCACGAGTAGAAACCATACATGTAATGACCACAACAACATTAAATGACACTGTCAAGAAGAAGCTTAAAGAAAAAGGCTTGACATGAGATGAGCTTGAAATGAGTATTCAAGACATTATAAGTATTATCAAAAGAAAAAGAATGTCCAAAAAAATGAATAATAAACGGATGGCAGTAAGTCTAAACAATTCTTATATAGAATTAAGTTTTGACTTCCAGGGTTATCACCCTTTTAAATTAGATGCTTTAGCAGATACTGGAGCATCATATTGCCTAGCACGACCAGGTATATTACCCTCTGAAAAATGGATCGAAATAGATCAACTCATGAACATGCGAATGACAAATGGCGATGAGTTCGAACCAGAATATGAAGCATGTGATATTCCGGTCAGAATAAATGGAAAACAGTTCATTATAGAGAGAGTAATCTAATTCGATGAATTAGACGGCGATTTTCTAATAGGAAATACTTTCCTCAAACAAGCTGAAAATCGACCATTTATTCCGGAAGAGTTTCACATTGAAATACAACGTCAAAAAATTCCGTTAGAATATGCTGCTCAAAAATGTAAATTTGGTTTTCGTCCTAAAAAACTAGGAGAAATCCAAAAACATATCAAGAGTGAGTTTTCTACGAAGTCCAGCATGGTGAAGAGAACAAAAAAGACTTATGGAAAAGGTTACTTGAAGAAGAAGTAGCCAAGGAAGAATTACTTAAAGGAGAAGTAATCAACGAAAAATGACAATTGGGTTAAAGAAATAAACCAACATTATCAATGCAAACAAGGAAAAGAAATTCCTAGTCTTGATAGTATAAAAAAAAATGTTAGAAAATAATTTTAGTGATGACCTCCTAAAATTATGAAAAAAGGATAAATCTTGGGCAACATCGACCCTCAAATATAAAGATTATGTGGTTAATGTAAAACCAATACAACATAGTATTGAGATGGTTTAGGAATTTGAACAACAGATTCCCGAAATACTAAAACAAGGGTTAATAAGACCCAGTGAGAGTCCTCATTCAAGTTTGGCTTTCATGGTAAAACAAATCATGCAGAACAGGCTAGAGGAAAAGCTAGATTAGTCATAGACTATAGAGCTTTAAACACAACAACAGTCAAAGATGGCTATAAAATTCCACACAAAGATATGCTGATAAACAAAATCCAGCTAGCCAACTTATTCTCGAAGTTCGATTTAAAAAATGGATATTGGGAAATTAAAATGGAAGAATCATCAATTCCATTAACGGCCTTTAGCCCACCACAAGGGCACTAAGAATGGACGATGTTACCATTCAGATTGAAAAATGCTCCGCCTTTATTCCAAAGAAGGATGGATAACATTTTTAGAAAGCACGGAGATTACTGTGTGTTGTACATAGATGACATATTAGTATTCTCAAAAATCAGAGAAGGACATAGAAATCGTCTAAAAAAGATAGCACAAGAATTCAGTTACCATGGATTAGTACTATCACAAAAGAAATGTGAATGGGAACAAACCACCATTAACTTTCTAGGATTGAGAATAAAAGACAGTAGAAAATTTGTCCTTTAAGATCATATAACTGAAAAAATAAAGCTATTTCCAGAACAAATCAATGATGTAAAACAACTTCAAAGGTAGAGGTGTCAATGGGCCGGGCTTGGGCCGGCCCAGCGGGCCAGAAAAAGGGCCGGGCCATTTAGGGCTTCGGGCCTTGTAAACCGGGCCGGGCCCAAATCTTGGAAATGGAGGCCCTGTCCAGGCCCAAGCCCTAGGCCCTAACTTTAGGGCCGGGCCTAGGGCCGGCCCAGGCCCTTTTTTTTCTTTTTCTTTTTTGTGTTGCAAAAATACTAATTCACAAAATAAGTACAATTGATAGGTCCTAAACCATTCAATATCTCTCTCGTGACTAATGAAGTGTCTTAGAGCTTTACGTTTACTCTATTTGAGAATAGTGATTAGCAACAAAGAGTAATTTTGTTCGCAAAAAGACAATATTTTCACATGAATAAATATAAAGAAATGTGCATGTCCAAAAAGTTAAAATAAAAGAGTAAAATAAGAGGTGTAGATAGAATGATGTGCGAGAAAGAAGGGGAAAAGAAAAAAAATGACTCAAAATGGTTTAGGGCCAAAGGGCTGGGCCGAAACAGGGCCAGGAACGGGCCAATTTTAGAAAATATTAAGCCTGGCCCTAGCCCAGGCCCAAGGCCCTACAGGTTAAGGCCAGCACTATTCACGTTTAGGGTCGGGCCGGGCCGGCCCGACCCTTTTAACATCTATATTCAAAGGTTTATTGGGTTGTTAAATTACGCGAGGAAATTCATCCCTCATTCATTAAACCTAACAGAAATCTTAAGTAAAAAACTTAGAAAAGGAAAATGGATATGGGAAGATGAAGATATCCAAAATGTTCTATGGATAAAAGGTCAGGTAAAAACGCTGCCAAAATTAAGCTTGCGAAATATACATATATATGTATATATATACATATATATATATGTATATATATACAGATATATATATGTATATATACATATATATATGCATATATATACATATATACATATATATATATATATATATATATATATATGTATATATATACATATATATATATATATGTATATATATACGTATATATACATATATATATATATGTATATATATACATATATATATATATACATATATATATATGCATACATATACATATATATATATATATATATATATATATACATATATATATGTATATATATATATATATATATATATATATACATACATATGTATCTATACACACACACACATATATGGTCGCGATCCACTGCCTATATATATATATATATAGCCAGACCGCGCTAGCAAAATCTCCTATTTTGCTAGTGCTATCAACGGATCAGCTCCCATATATATATATGGGAGCTGATCCGTTGTTAGTGTTGGCATAATAGGAGAAGTTGCAAACGCGATCTGACCGTCCATCCCGAAAGATGGACGGCCCAGATCGCGCCTTTTTCTAAACCTGTCAGCCGTCCGCCATATAGTATGGCGGACGGGTTTTTTTTTACCTTTTTGCCCTTCCGGGGACTTCTGCTATACTGTATGGCGGAGGGCATTAAAGTCCTGATGGGAGACAGCAAAAAGTCGTCCGCGATACTGTGTAGCGGACGTCCCCTAGGCTGACACCTGTCAGGGCCTGTCCCGTCAGTTTTTCGGCAAGGACGGTTATCTTGTCCTTATCTTGTCACGTCAACAGTGTCCGCTAAACAGTTTAGCGGACGTTAGAGACATCCGCGATATTGTATCGCGGACGTAATAGCCATTCGTGGTACTGTATTGCGGACGTTCAATATACTTGCAAACGGCAGTAACTACGACACTCTTCTCCACTCTTTCTACTCACAAAATCTACACTTTCTACGCAATATCCACTCTTTCCCAGCGGCGTTGGCAAGCATATCGGCGCAATTCCGGTTATCTTGAACACCTTTAATACCCTAAATCGATCACGTAAGTTCACAAAATCTACACTTTTTTTTGTCTGTAATATTCAGTTCTGATGAATATTGCGTTTTATATATGTATGTTTTTGTTCTTGTGCAAGCGTTTGCAAAATCCGATTCTGTATATGTATATATATTTATACATATGAGTACATATGCTAACATTGTACGTATCATTCATGTGCTTGCGTTATATGTATTATGCATGTGCTAGCGTCGTATTTTCGCATTTTATTATCAAAATCCAAAACGTAAAATCCAAACTGAGAAGGTTTTTCCATAATTTCAGTTGCAAAAAATGGAATTTAACCCTGGACCTAAAGACCCATCCGTGTTATACGACCAAGCCAACCATATCAGTACGCTCATATGGGATGGTGGTGTAAGATACATTACTTATCGACTTTTTATCGCTTACGAACGTTGTATATACCGTTTGTTATGCTCAAATTGTATTTATTAATTCGTAGGAAAGAGAACTTGTCAACACCGTAGAAGTATCTCGCGATATAGTATCGTGGAAACTGAACACCGCCCAGAAGAGGATACTGCGTGGAATTGGGTTTGGGATTTTCACGCATGGGCAGATATTTCAACAGCTTGACCGGGCCTTGATAGGTGCCCTTGTTGAGAGGTGGAGAAGTGAAACGAATACGTTTCACTTCCCGCTCGGAGAGATGACAATTACCCTAGAAGATGTAGGGTTCATCTTAGGGTTGCCGGTGACGGGGTTGCCGGTAATTGCTCCTCCGTCAGAAGCAACGAAGACGAGAACCGCTAGGGACTTCCTCACTTCGATACCCCAGGATGGATTTAGCAGTGGTGGTATAAAGTTGAAGTGGTTGGTAGATACGTACGGGGTATTGCCGAAAAATTATACGGCCTATGAGCTTGTGCTTTACACAAAAGTCTTCCTCTGGTGGGTGATGGGGGCAATTTTATTCCCAACGACGTCGAAGAACACGGCCAGCGTGAAATATTTACCGTTGTTGAGTAACCTGGCTGAGGTTGGAGATTATGCATGGGGTGCAGCGGTTCTTTCGTATCTGTACCGAGCATTGCACAAGGCAACGAGGCCCGACTCCAAAGCCATATGTGCATGTCTCTCGCTATTGCAGGTATATCATATAAATCCTGTCTTCGTTATTGTTTTTTTTTGTTTTTGCTTTTGTTGAATCGACGATATAAATATAATTTGTCCATGTTCTCAGGTGTGGTCTTATGAACACCTTGCTCCCGGTTCACCGACGCGTAGGGATGGAACCGATAGAGTGTGGCCTCGGTTGCGTGCTTGGGAGTACAGCCGGAAGAATAGCCACTACCGCAGGAGAGTCGATCCCCATCACAACATCACGTTCTATCGAGGGGAGTTCGACCGCCTATCTCCGGGCCAATTGCGTTGGGCACCGTACATACGTTTGGCGCGACGGGTAGAAGAGTCGTTCGTCTTCACGCTCTCCGGGTTGCAGCGCACACCCCTCATCCACTTCGAGGTCGCAGAGTGGCAGCTGCCAGACCGAGCAATGCGCCATTTCGAGTTGGAGTAGGGTTTGCCCGCCGGTGCCCCAGATATGAGGGTTAACAGGGACCCACCGGATGTCGGGCGGTTTGGCAAGGCCAATGCGCAAGAATTGTGCGCGGCCGAACTAGAGCTCTGGACTTCTTGGCAGGACACACTGGCGGCCATCGTCTCGGAGTAGGACCCCGTTATCAGCATCGCGGAGTACGATGAGTGGTACTCCCGCATCACGCGGAGGAGAGTAGCCCCAGTCAACTTTGAACGCGGGGCGAGGTATGCGCCTAGGGGTCAGATCGACGAGCAGATGGCATACAATCTCGTAAGTTGCCCAACTTGTCTTCAATATATTAGAACTGATTAAAGTTACTTATTTGTTATCTCTTTGGATGTAGGTTAATGCCTCGCTTGCATTCTTCCAGAAGTTGAGTGAGCGGAAGGATCTGATGAGCGCAATGGGCGAGGATCTTCGCCAACAGGCTGCTGCACTGGCTATAGGCTGCGGGAATTTTGTGCGGTAAGCATCGGGATAGTCTTCGGCCGACAGCCCGGGAATGGGTTATACGGGCGCCAGCCCGTATAACGTTGATCCCTCCGGGCAAGCTTCAGGGGTGAGCCAGGGAGTTGGTGGTCCCTCTGTACCGGGGATGGGACATGCTCAAGCGTCGTGGGCTGATTACAGCGGCCCGACCTTCGATTTGTTCCCGGAACCCCAACCCCTCTCTCAGAGTCAAGTCACGCAAGAATGGCCTTACGGTTTCAACGAGGCACTGCCCATTGTCCCGTGGGCGGGACCACTTGGCGGCCCCGAAGGGCAATATGAGCCGGCGGAAGAAATGGCCGGCGAGCAATATCAGCCGGCAGGGGCCCCCGAAGGCGATTATCAGCCGGCCGGGGCCCCCCAAGGGGATTATCAGCCGGCCGATCCGTTGGTTGGAGGCCAATTTCTTCCGTTGCTCTTGCCCCCCGGCGGAGGGCAAGAGCAACCGGTCGACCCCCGAGGGCAATATCCGAAAGGGCATCCAGCCAGGCCCCTGAAGCCGCATAAACACCACCTAATCCATCATCATTATTTTAGCGGGGCCCCCCCAGACGGAGCGTCGTATGATGTGGCTAACCCGCAGGGCTTGGATTACAGTGTCACGTGGAAAGAACTGTCCACGCTGGCGCCGGGGATGTGGTTAGACAACTTCGTCATCTCGCACTACGTGCAAATTCTGCGGCAAAGGAGTCGGGAGCAGCCTAACTACGGTCCGCGCATTTTTATCCTCGATGCTTACTTTCACAATATGCTAGTACAAGAGTTTAACGACTGGGACAAGGCGAGGAAGCAGGCGAGAAAGGCGAAGGCCGAGAACAAGTGGAGACCGTCCGCTAACCTACTCGCATATCTTGGTCGGCCGAGTCCAGAGCGCGCAAGTGTGGTGGATGTGTTTCTACTCCCAGCCATAATTAATGCCCACTGGTTCTTGATTCGCTATGAACCGGTAACGAATACCGTAACAGTCCTCGACAGTCTCTACGTTGATACGGACGCGATTGGTGTGATTGAAATGTACGTAGGCTTAGGGATGTTGAATCCAATGGTAAGAGCCTGTTTACTTCTTATTGTAACTTGCATAATGTAGAACTGATTAATCGTATTATGTTTGCTATGTTTAATGTTTAATGCTTATCCTGTTACTCGCAGAATCTATTTGCTGCCATGGTCAATAGAGAGCGTTCTCGAGAGACCCAAGGGAGGGCAGCGGGCAATAGGGAGGTTGTTCTCCGATTGAAGAGGACTAGGCCCAAGCAACTTAATACCTCGGACTGCGGCGTCTACCTCTGCATGTACATGGATTACATCTGTCGGTCGGAGAGCCTCAAGAAGACCGTCTGGACCCAAGACTGCATAGACTGCTTTAGGTATAGGATGGCTTGGCAAATTATCAATGGCCGGCCTAGACCTATTAGATATATTGTAAATCCGTGTAATTGACAATGTTTGCGTATAATAACATTATATTCACTTTATTAATTGTCCTTAAACTTCTTGAATCTTATCGTTTGACTGCGATTGACGATTTCATCTGTGTTGACTGAGATGTGATCGTTGTTGAATGCGATTGATTTGATTCACTGATATCGTTGTGTTGTTCAGCTGAGTGTTTTATTTGTTCTGTGTGATTTGCTTTCACCAGGGGAAACAAAATGTTATAACCAAGTGAGACTGTTTCTGTTGGACTGTCCGCTAAACATAGATAGGGCCGAAAAAAAAACTAAGTGTTGGGGAGGCTACCTTCTGCTTGGCTGTCCGCGATATAGTATAGCGGACAGGGACAGGGACGCTAAAAAAACTAAGTGCTGGGGAGGCTACCTTCTGCTTGGCTGTCCGCGATATAGTATAACGGACGTGGATATGGCCCAAAAAAAAACTAAGTGCTGGGGAGGCTACCTTGTGCTTGGCTGTCCGCGATATAGTATAGCGGACGTGGATAGGGCCGAAAAAAAAACTAAGTGCTGGGGAGGCTACCTTCTGCTTGGCTGTCCGCGATATAGTATAGCGGACAGGGACAGGGCCGCTAAAAAAAACTAAATGTTGGGGAGGCTACCTTCTGCTTGGCTGTCCGCTATATAGTATAGCGGACGTAGATAGGGCCGAAAAAAAACTAAGTGTTGGGGAGGCTACCTTCTGCTTGGCTGTCCGCGATATAGTATAGCGGACGGGGATAGGGCCGAAAAAAAACTAAGTGTTGGGGAGGCTACCTTCTGCTTGGCTGTCCGCGATATAGTATAGCGGACAGGGATAGGGCAGAAAAAAAAACTAAGTGTTGTGTTGGCTACCTTCTGCTTGGCTGTCCGCGATATAGTATAGCGGACGGGGATAGGGCCGAAAAAAAAACTAAGTGCTGGGGAGGCTACCTTCTGCTTGGCTGTCCGCGATATAGTATAGCGGACGTGGATATGAGTCGCTTCTGCTTGAATGTCCGCTATATAGTATAGCGGATGTAGATATGTAATTTTTTTGGTCACTTTTTTTTTGCTCATTGCACATTAGGCACGCTATATAGCCCATTTCTATGAATTTAGGAAAAAAAACGAGACAAATTATTTTTTTGGTTTTCCTATGAAGGGCCTATTCGCGCACATTTTAGTGCCAAATTCATAGCTTGCGAAAAACGTTGTAATTTTTTTTGTCACTTTTTTTTTGCTCATTGCACCTTTGGCACGCTATATAGCCCATTTCTATGAATTTCGGCGAAAAACGAGACAAATTATTTTTTTGGTTTTCCTATGAAGGGCCTATTCGCGCACACTTTAGCACCAAATTCATAGCTTGCGAAAAATGTTGTAATTTTTTATGTCACTTTTTTTTTGCTCATTGCACCTTTGGCACGCTATATAGCCCATTATAGTATGACGGATGTAGTTAGAAACATAAATTTCCAACATTTTACATGCTTCAAAAGACGGGATTCGCTAATTAGAATGACATGTGGATAAGTGCCGGTTGGAATGAAATCCTAACATGCAGTAGGAAGAGATATATATATCACTCTTCATTTGACATATACTCATCAGATAAGTACTGATCATTGGTTAAAATATTGTTTCTCTCGTTTGATTTGAGCTGCCTCCCACTAACCTCGGCCATTTCTTCCGCAAGTTGAAGCATATAAAATCGTTTTCTACGCAGCAACATCCGGTTATTCTCCATACGAATTTGGCGCACAGCTTTCTTACACTGCTTAACATTACGCCGCGACATAGTAAGTGAACGACGTTGCGGCACAGGTTTTCTCAGCGTGGTGAGATCTTGGTGTAGCGCTTCTGATTCCTTAACTCGATATGCCCATTCTCTCCGTAGACCGCAATAATACTCTCTGGGATCCGTGTACTTCACTTCTTTGTAGTCGTCGTTCCTTTCACACAACAACCACACAGTCTCACGTCCCCGCAGACTAGAACTCCTGCCATTTAACTTTGTTTTGGTTCTAAAGCGATGAGCATGGCTAACATATATAAATAAGCCCACACTGTAACGACCCGGTCCACGGCCCCACCACAGGGCATTGCCTCCCTCAAAAGGGCTAGCCAAGTAAGTACTTATGAGCTCCTAGGCAGGGTCTTATAAGGCCAATTATAAACTCTCCCACAACCGATGTGGGATATTACAATCTCCCCACCTTATTCCTTAGCGTCCTCGCTAAGGCTCGATCACACATAGCCCAGAATCTTCCTCTCTAGCCAATGTGGGATATACCCAGCTCACCCTTCGTTGCCCCAACCATCCTCTTGATGTGGGATATACCCGGGTTTGCCTTCGTTTCCCCCAACCATTGGCAACCCGACTGGACACCCTAGCCCGAGCTTTCGAGAGTCGGCTCTGATACCATTTGTAACGACCCGGTCCACGGCCCCACCACAGGGCATTGCCTCCCTCAAAAGGGCTAGCCAAGTAAGTACTTATGAGCTCCTAGGCAGGGTCTTATAAGGCCAATTATAAACTCTCCCACAACCGATGTGGGATATTACACACACACACATACACAATATATTGGTGTGATAGCTACACAATAGTCTGTCCATCTCTGGTGACAAGACAAGTCTCTGGACATTGAAGATGACAATAGTTGGAGACAATAGCATGCCCGTGTCATAAAGTTGACAAGTCTTTGGTGACAAGACAATTCTCTTTGGTGACAAGACAAGTCTCTAGTCTATTGCCAACGTTGGGTCACATCTCATAAAGTTGAACCTGTAGCTCTTTCATAAATTGGTCCCGTTTCAAAGTATATATAAGTACATGCATTGCTCATTGCAAAGGGCATAGAGTGATATACTCCCAATTTCATAACAACTCTAAAAATGTCTTATACTCCACGAGCTATTTTTGAAGCAATGTGTCGTTCCTGGGCGGGCGAAGATGAATTTTACTATTATTTGCGTCCAAGTTTGCGTTACTCATCAAGCTATGTGAATACATTACGTGCAGAATGGTCTTATCGGATGAATGAACATGAGGTCCTAGTAGCTGATTCACGGAGCATGAATATACCCATACCTCGACAAAAGGCAATCAACATGCCTCGAATTACGCACATGGAGCTTGAAAGGGCACTGCATCGAATACGTGAGGAAAATAATAGAATGAGAGTTCGTCAAAGTAGGCATAACTTATTTCGTATGGCACGTGATGCACATGAAGATGGCAACAACAATGAAGCACAAGTATACTGGAACATGAGCTTCGAAGAAGGAAATGTTTCTGATGCTCCAGTTTCAGATGAAGATGACTGAAGATCGAGTTCTATAGCGGACATAAAGCCTCCGCTTAGGCCGGGGTTCGGGAAGGTCGGAACTAAGTGTCTGGTCCGTGCCAACCATTTTCTGGTCCAAGTTTCAGACAACCATTTTTCTCTCCTAGGTCCGCTATATAGTATAGCAGACATCCCCGCAGAGGGAAAGTCTCCAATTCTCTCGTTTTTTTCCTCCTATCTATGTCCGCTATATAGTATAGCGGACTGCCCCGCAGAATACATGACCAAGCTTACGTCATAGTGCTGCAACAGATTATTGTCTGCAACTTGGACCAGAAAATGGTTGGTACGAACCAGACACTTAGTTCCGACCTTCCCGAACCCCGGCCTAAGCGGAGGCCTTATGTCCGCTATGTAGTAGAACTAGACGTTGTAGCGTACTGCAGTTTTAATAAATTGGCGCCCAAAGACTTGTTTTAGTCGCATTGTAGCATAATGTTGTTTTAATAAATTGGCGCCCCGAAGACTTGTTTTGGCGTCAGAATCAACAATCTCAATATCGATAAACAATAAAGAACGTACGATTCACAATCAACGATCTCAATATACCGACGGAATCTCAAACGACACAATTAACGTACGATTCACAATCAACGATCTCAATATATCGAGGGAATCTCGAACGACACAATTAAGCACAACTATGCGAGGAAAAATTTCGACACACAATGGACAAGAACATAAATTATTTTATTAATAATAATTTAGGGTTCACATTGGGGGAAAGAAATTTTTTCACAAGTGCTCCGATCAAAGATTACAACTTGAAAATCCCACCACCCAAGGTGTTCAAACACTACAAAGTCCCCGAGTTCGAGGCCATGCTGGCGCACGAAGACGTTCCAACCCTCTGCGAATTACTTTTTTTGGGGTCGGCCGGGCTTCAGCTTGATTTCAACCTGCCATGCCCCCTTGCGGCTATATAATCTTGCACTGTCATGAATTGTTGTAAATTGATTGGTCAAGGCTTCCGGTATGTCCTAACAAACACAATACAAAAAATAGGTTAGTTTTTAACCAAAATATCAAACATTTAACACACGAAAATACAGAGAAAGCGGGATCGCCTACAAGTTCATTCTCAAATCCCGACATCATGACTTTGAAAAAGTGTTTGCCTGCCAGGTGCAAGTTGCCAATAAAATCGTTGGTGGTCTCCGATCCAGAAGCCATCGAGGTCGGCGTTGAGGGGAGGACGGTTTAATGCCGGAGTTCTGGGCCACCGGAGATGTGGGTGCCGGAGATGGAGTAGCGGCCTAGGGTAGATATTCCAGACAGAGAGAGAGCCCTCAGATAGGACTGATAAAAGCTGATTGACCGATATGATTAATATATATATTAGGATAGAGTTATCCGCCACATTGTATAGCGGACATAAAAGAACACCAAAAGTTTTTCTTCGATGACGTCCGCTATATTGTATAGCGGACGTAAAAGAAGACCAAAAGTTTTACTGCGATGAAGTCCGCTATATTGTATTGCGGACGGAAAAGCAGACCAAAACTTTCATGACGTCCGCCATATTGTATAGCGGACTTGAAAGCAGACCAAAACTTTTAGTGCTCATGACGTCCGCTATATTGTATAGCGGACGGAAAAAGCAGGCCAAAAGTTTTACTGCTCATGACATCCGCTATATTGTATAGCGGACGGGGCTTACAAAAAAAAAAAGAAAAAGAAATAAAGAATATAGATTTAATTCGATGGCCTTTCATAGGTCCATTTTAAAAAAATTCCAGTATTCGGTGGAAAAATTATCCCTCCGAAAATTATTACAAATGTCATAACGTTGTACAAAAAATTAAAGGTCCACTGCAGCTTGTTCGTCCTCATCTTCGGCGTCACCTTCTTCCCCGTCTTGCAAACCCCCTGAACTTATCCCCAGTGCCTTGTAATGGTTCCGCTTGTCGTGGTCGGTCATTTTGTTGCACAATGCACACCTTCGCAGCTTTTTAGGTTGAGTTGCCGTTTCAATAGAGCTTTTCATCCGCGTAGATCTCTTGCGGCCTTTCGTTTGCAATATAATTGGATCCAACAAACAAATATCATTATCGTCTTCCTCCCCCGGCTCATCATCTTCTGATACCCCCGTCGTAGGCTCGGTGTCAATCGCATTGGTGACTGAAGCTGCTTCCAACTGGTCGACGATGGGCTCTTGTTGCTGAGCTACCTCGAGGAGATGTTTATAACCGACCATTGAAGCAGCAGCCTTTACGGACAAACGGGTGAAACTCGTCACCAGATGATTATACCGCAACGTCTCCGATTCTTCAAAGTCAGTATACGGGTGCTCCGGAAAAGCAATGGTACCGTGCAACCTGTTACCACCTTTCGTCCACCGTGGCAACACATATTTATAGGGATTGTCCTGATATTCTTCTGGGTGAAAAAGCGCAGAATGTGTCTACACAGGATGCCATGGAACTCAAACTTCTTGCAAACACATGTCACCGAGTCCGTCAATGTGTCGTGGCTCACCGTATACATTCTGCGCAGCTTCTCAGGAACGAGGTCATTCACGAGCAAATAAACCTTGTACTCATGCGTAGACTTCTCCGCCACCTTGTTTATACAGTACCGTCCCGATTTCTGCAGCTCTACTTGGTATAGCAAGAAGATCTCCTTCGTATAGACTTTGGCACCGTTCAGCCCACACGGGGTCTCAAGAAACATTCTCCTCTGTGTGTGCGTCGTTGCACAGTCCCAGCCCTTTCTTTCAAGAACAACGACGCAATCGCTTTCTGTGCGGATGTGACGAAAGTCTTCAAATTGGTAGCTGTACCCACGTAACTATCGAACGTGGCATTCATAGATTCTCATGCCCGTCGTTTTCATGCCCGCAGAAAAATGCCTCCTCGTGTAAACGCCAATCCATTGCTCTTTGAGCTCGTACAAGTGCTGGAGCCACCCGTTGTCTTGCAATGAGTAATCCTGAACAAGCTTTTCCCACCTCTCCTCAAATTCCTCAATCGTTAACGACTTGCTAATGCACGTGTCAAAATCCTCTTTAAAGTCTGGAAACTTTGCGTACACGTGATGCAAACGTTCGGGGTATTTGTTGCTTATGTGCCAAGTGCACAAGTTGTGTCGAGTATCTGGGAAGACGGTGGCAATAGCATTCTTCATTGCCAAATCTTGATCGGTGATGATAACGTTGGGTGCTTTGAAGTTCATGGCTTCCAGCCACGCCCTAAACAACCATTCAAAAGAACTCTCGCTCTCGTCCCTTAACAAGGCGAACCTGAACAGGATGAATTGATAATGATGATTGACCCCCGTGAAAGGGGCAAATGACATCGAGTACTTGTTGGTACGGTATGTGGTGTCGAAAGTCACGACATCCCCAAAATGCTTATAAGCAAGCCTGGAACGACCGTCGACCCAAAAAATTGTGCTAACTCGATGCTCGTTGTCAAGTTTATAATCGAAGGTAAACTGCGGGTCCTCCATCTGCATCCGCTTCAATAGGCTCATTGTGTCTTGAGCATCATTGAGGTCATACGCGGCTCGTCTATGGGTTCGGACCGCGTTGCGAACGTCTGTCGTGTTAAAGTTTAAATTTTGAATTCCCCCGGCCTGTTCAGCAAGAACATTAATCATGTCGGTAGGTCCTAGCCACGCATCGCTCATTGTGTGAATGAGGCTCCTCGCGACCTTTCCCATCTTCTTGTGTTGATACATCTGACTCACCTTAGAAGGGGTTACTAACGGGTGATTGTGTGCCAGTTCCAGGCTGCTAATAAGCCAATGATCTTGCTTGGCTTTATAGCTTACGAACATCTTGACCTGGCAATTCGTTCACGCAAAGAAGTCATGTCTTCTGCGCGAATATCCTATTTCGTCATCACTGTCCTCGTTGCCTACGCGTGTCTCATTTTGCACTGGGTTTCTGCCCCTATGGCACTCGTATAAGCGAGAGCATATCTTTCTCGTTATGTTGCTCGTTCTTGAAGTCTTTATTCTAATGCCAAATTCAACCCTCAATGAATACGCTCGGAAACATTCTCCAGCTTCCTCCAATGTTTGAAAGGTTCGTCCTAGATACGGCTCACTAGCATCTACGGGGGTGTTGGAGCTCGACACGAAATCAGACATTGTGAAACAGCTCCCTATATGTAGAAATATAGACTACGCTGAACAATCAAATGACATTTTCAACTGAAAATATTACCTTAAATTTATCTTGACGCTTAAAGCAATTTAAGATGACAAATATACCATAAACCTATTCTCAAAAGTCTCCCATTTTGTTAATTATAGATTTATTGAACATAACAAATTAAAATTACTAAGAGCGTTAGACAAATTCATCATGCCAAAATATAACAAACGTATCTCAAAAAATTTGAATTTAAATAGGATAGATGTGCCGAAGTTAGCGCCCCTCAAAAAAATCAAAATTAACTACAATAAACTTCTTTAAAGTTATCAAATTAATTTCTAGATACTCATCAGAAATTTATGTTTTTTTGCCCAAAAAAAAAATATACATTATCAGTCAATCCACCCAGAAAATATCTGAGTGAAGAAGATTGAAGCAAGTTTTAGTCGAAGAAGCTTGAGTTGGAGCCGAAAATGGAAGCCAGGTGAATCCGAAGGAGAAGAAAATTTTGCGGAAAGAGCTTGAGAATTTTGCGGAGCTGAGAATTATGGGTATACGGGAAGCGCCTGTCAGCGATACTGTATAGTGGAAATTATTCCCGACACTCTGACACGTGCAGAAATAACCTGACAACTGTCAGGTCCGCTCTACTGTATAGCGGATACATTTTTTGCTGTATCGGGTCAGGCCCTGACAGGTGTCAGTCGAGGGGACGTCTGCTACACAGTATCGCGGACGACTTTTTGCTGTCTCCCATCAGGACTTTAATGCCCTCCGCCATACAGTGTAGCGGACGTCCCCGGAAGGGCAAAAAG